>CM043721.1:29572216-30063096 GCA_023969325.1 Oryzias curvinotus
ATGCTTTATTTTGCAAGATAGCAAAGACCTGAACATGTTATTAACAAACAGGAAATGACTGAAACTGCAGCAGCAGCTCTCCTGCCGCCTTGATCGGTGTGTGGCATCGCTGCTGTGCAGGCCTCACACTCATCCTCTGCCTGATCTGCTGTCTGACGCCACATATGGCAAACACGTACATATGGGCCTCTCACAATTCATTAGCATTGTCAGTGTAAGAAGGGCCAATGTCACTGTAAAACAAATGAAATTTCCCTCTTTAACGTGCGACTTGAGGTCCCAGCTCCTTTCATTCATTCTGTTCTTCTTTACGAAGTCTTGAGTAATTCAATAAGAGGCGTTTTTAATGCAGCTCTGACGCAGCCCCTTGGGTGTCTGTCTTCACGCTTTGCAGCAGCGGTAGCTTTACAAGCCTCTCTGCTCTTGTTTACAGCTACGCTGCACATTTAAATGAGCCGTCATACACATAAACAGCAGTTCCATGCAAATATTACAGTGCCCTTATTAACCAGGGCAGCCTGCAATTACATTATGTCCTGGGCTTTCCCGTCCAGAGAGCCAACACTGGTCCACTGTGACAACTCCACTCGCCCTCCGTGTTTCCTGGCTGTGTTATTGGCCCTCATAATCTGTTTCACAGTTTTTGTCACGCTGCCAAGAGGCAGGTTGCATTAGCCAAGCTCTATAGGCCCTAATGAACTGAGTGCCAATGTTAAGCACACTGGAGCATGCTAGAGTGACGGAATACAACTGGGCTGTCATTTGCAGCCATGTTAGATCACAAGTTATAACTGCTTAAGCATAAGAAGGAGGGCTCGTGCCTTGGTTTTTTGCGTGGTTCCATGTGCATCATACTAAACATACTGATTTGTGATCTGCACTTTTAGAATAACAATGTTTTTTTCTTTGTATGTTTTTTTTTTTTTTTAAACACAACTATCCCCAAAATGGCTTCCCTCTAGGAACTTGAGTTTATAAAAGACCGGATGCTGATGGAGGGATGCTTGAAGCGTGGAGTCAGAGGGCAGCTGAAGTGGGAGAAGGTGGGTTTTGATGCCCATCAAAGGTCAGGGAAATAAGATGGTGCTAACCTCCAGAATCCTCATTAGTATGCGGGAATAAGCCCTTCGGAGGCCATGCCATGTAATTTTGAAGAAAAACTTGATTGCAAACAGTAGCCATATTAAAAGGAGGTTTGCTTGGATTTCTGCCACCTGAGAGCTGCAAACTGGTCATTTTGTTTACTTAGCAAAAACAATATCCTGTGCTCTGAAAGGCCTGTCAGATTTTTGATAAATTCGCCTAAATAAGAAAGATGTTTCTGTTCATTTATACAGATGCTCTCCAGATCATCTTCCAGACATAGATCATTTTGGGTAGTTTAGGTCTGCACTTTTTAAAAAACTGATTGCATAACTGATCAAAAACAACATTTTCAGTATTTGCTGCAAAAACCAAAATGCTTTCGCAGAGTTTAGATTTGAACTAAAAAAAACATCTGAGCTATCAACTGTTTGTTAAACAATCTGTGGTCTTGAAATACATTTTCCCATAGACTAACACACATTAAAATGTGGCAAACCCTTTAATTAAAGCCATTCTACTCAAAATACAATAATGTCTGCTTACATTGATGTTCAAAAATGCTGTTTTGAATTCAAATAATTTAACTGGTTAAGCAATATCACAAAGTTGCAATTTTATTAATAATCTAAACAATTTCACAATTTTAACAATCCGGATTTTTGATTCAACTAAAAGTTATTTGTAAATCACAGAAAATCATTTACAATTTTAAAAGTATGCACCTTTGAATTGAAATTTTATTCAATTTTTTTGCTGATTAGCTAAACTTTACGTTCAAATTTGAGAGCAGGGATTCTAATACTAAAGTTTTATGTGATTTGTGGCATCAAATTCCATCTTAAATCTATTTATTTTCTGTGCTTTGAGTTGCTGGAACCTTTTTCTAGCTGTTTTTAATCAACACTGGCAACAACATGAAATCCTAAATTATTATTATTATTTAACCCACATTGACTCATTTTCCTACCAGTTATGTTTTACAAAGCAACAAATCCTTTTTTGTTTTTTTTTGGTCTTTGAAAAATGCCAAAGCTCAGTTTATTTTACAAACATCAGTTAAAAGATTGGTAATGCTCCCAATTAAACAACTCAAAAGAATGACAGCTGTGTGCTACAACGCCACAGAAATAACTGTTTGACATGTGCTTCAAAATACAGCCTGCTATTTTGTCTCTTTGCCTTGAGAAACACTTGGAACTATATTCCTGCAATGAACAATAATCCTCAGTGTTAAAGAACGAACAAAAACAAACGAACTTGATAGGATTTTCAGTTTACCAAAGCGATGCTCAAGCTTCAAGCCTTTTTATTTGCAGGGAAAAACTTGAAGTACCTGTTAAAATACTAAGCTTAAATCCTCTCACACCCTGAAGCACTTACTCGCAGTTTATGCATTCATGTAATGAAGGAGAAATCCTCCAGTAAGAGGGGCTAGCAAAAAAACTCGCAGCTGAGGCCGGATGAGTTAGACGTCCGGAGCACCAAGGATGCTTTGCTGGAGGGCTTCGTTGTGGAATGTCAAGTAGTTTGGGCAGAGAGGGTGACTGAAGCGGGAAGTGATTTGACTAATGTTTTCCCTTTCACAGAGCAGTGCTCCACCACATTCCCCTCCATCCTTCCCAAACCCACCAAAAACTTTACGGTGATGTCATTCATATGCAAAACAGGCGTGCTCTTAGCGGGTGAATGTGCGTGAATGTGTCTGCCAGCCAGTGTGTACGTGTGGGAGCGCACATGTGTTGCTTGAGTGGCTGATTCCATTACTTGAAGGACCATTACACTTGCCTGTCAGAGGCCAAAAGACCTGAGAAAAATTAGCAGATTAAATCGCTCTTCTCCTCTTTCCTTCCCATCAAGCTCTCCAGGCGGAGGTTCAGATTTGTTTTGACAAAATCAAAAATATAATGTCTTTTCTGTAAAAGCTGTATCAATGTTTGATCAGTGACAAGTCCTAATTTTTGCAAATACATTGGAAAAAAAATCACGGTGATGCTGGGCAACCACAGAGACTGAAGCATAAAGGTTTTTTTGGCAGTATTTTTAGGGTTAAACTAGACCAAAAGTTGGGGTTCTGATGGACATTTATTGCATAAAGCTTAAACAGGAAAAACAATAAAATAATACTGCAGTTGCAAAACATCTTCATCAGAACCCAAGTACCACCCAGCATCTGCACTCATCACGATTACAGGAAGCTTCACCTCAGAGAGGAACAAGAAAGGGAAAAAAAAAAAAGCCAGATTCCTGAATGTGGGAATGAAACCCCCATGGGTCAGACTGGCATTCTGAGAAAACAAAATTCCCCACTGGGGCGTTTGCCATAGACCAGATGGGTGTGCCCTAAAAAATCAGCCACACAGGCTACAGAAGAAGCAGGAGACGAGGCACGGCCCCCTGGGAAGACGGAGGAGAAAGTGTCAGAAAAGGAGGAGGTTGCCATAGAAGGGGTGCAAAGAGTTAATGCCGACAGCTAAACAAAGGCCGCCACTACTGCTGGGGGCAGAGAGGAGCACGGGAAAAGAGCGAAGGTCAAGGGGACCTCTGGGGGTTCAAGTTCAAGTCGACTGTCTGTGTCTGCATTTTAATGGCGGCACCACACCCTCTGAGTTCTTATACTTTCATTTGCAACAACAAGAGGCGTGGCCCTGCAACCCGTTCCTCCCAGCATTAAATCTGAAGAAGATGGTCACATTGTTGCTCTGCTGCCACCTCAGAGTTTCATGGAGGCCACAGAGAGGAGAAGCTGTCTTGGCGCCTTTTGGTGTCATTGAACTTCACGACCTTCTCACAAGATCTGCAGGATCGGGACAAGGGTGGGGTGGGGTGGGGTGTCTGGTGGCTGTGGGTGACATTATATCTGAAAGGCAGGAAATGTTCAGTGACTTGCATGAAATGTGTTTAATTCAGCCGTCTCAAACAATTCAAAGGCAGGTCTGGCTGATGCTATGAGGGATTGCGCAGTTTCAGACATGTAGGCCTCCGCAAACAAACGGATGCAAATAAAGAGGAGCGTGAATCGGTATTTATTCTCTAGAAAAGGACTTTTGAACTCCATAGCCTTTCCGATTTTCTGTTTAAACCTGTTTAAGTTTCCCGGCTCAAATATAAAGTTAGAAAAATAGTCAAAAGAGGAAGTAGCTAATGAGTTTCATGTTACAAATATTTAACTTTAAAACTCACAGGACTCATAATTCTGAGGTGAGGAGGCCTGAGGTCTATAGGTGCAAATCTTTGATATCTACCAATGGAGCAGGTTTTAGTCTGCCATGTTTAAAAATGGTCATTCAGCTAATGAACCTTAACTATCCACAGGGGGCCATTCTTTATCATGTAGCTGCAACAGTAGTGTCATAGTTTGAGAAGGAGAAGATTCCATAGATAATGAAAAATCTCATTTTTATTGCTTTTTGTCTATCTTAATTGCTGATTAATCTCAAATGGAGTCCATATTGTCAGAGCTGAATGCTTTGACCGGCATTTCTAGGAGTTGGTGGTTTGTTCTGTTGCCTTGGAGCAAGAAAATCCTGCTTACATGTTGCTTGGTTTCTTTGTTTCCCTCAGATACCAGCCTCCTCAAATCTGTATTTTAGCTTGAGTAGTAACTTCAAAATGCTTTCATGCCTAGACTGTCTGATCAGTTGACTTATACCATGCATATGAGTTTCCCCTACTTTAAATTATCCCACTATCATCCTGAATCACGACTAACTCATCAATTTTGTAGTAGAATCTCTTTTACTTTATATATTAATTTAACTAATGAACTTATATATATATATATATAGGTTAGATTTGTGCATTTAGTGCGTTTTGGCAGTAATAGTGCTTTACGACAACAACATAAACATAAATTACAGAAATTTTGTTGGAAATGTTTTTTTTTTTTAGAAAATAAATTGTAATATAAACATATCATTCCTGTATTCATAACTAAATAAACCTTTCTGTCTTTAAAACTTTAAATATGCAAAGCTTTGAGTACCATTTATCATATTTCTTCTCAATTATTTTGGGTAGAAATGTATAAAAAAAATGATGGATGACTTCAAGTCTGTCAGCAAGTAACAGGTGCATTATTGACACCCCTTTTCTTTGTTTTACTAAGTATTGTGCCCTTATAATGGACACTTTTTTTTCTTGAACCCTAACAGAACTAAACTTTGATTTAATTGACTACAGAACAAAACGAGTTTTCAAAAAAAAAGCTTAGATTAATACGTTCAGTGCTTTAGAAATGATTGCATGGTTTGGGAATAAATTTCCCAAAAAAACGTGAAGATAATGTCTTAGTTACATCTTGAGAAACATTGAGAAGGAAATTCTCCTGGATGTGCAGAACAATGGCATGATGAGATCCCTGAAGTCAATTATATTGATTATTTCTGCTCTCTCTCATGTCAAAGGCTACACATTAAGGTGCCAAAACAATTCAGCATGGAAGAACGAGGAGTTCTCTGCTGCAACCTCGAAACATGAAGAGTGATTATCTTTTGGGAGGTGGGAGTTTGGCTCAAGACAGAAAATGACAAAAAGGGAGAAAGCTTGTTAAAAAAAAGGTTTGACCTGCTTTACAGTAATAATCTGTTCTGTGAATTGTTTGGTTGTTGTATTTAGCTTCCTTTCTGATTTTCTGAAATGTTTTAAGTAAGTTAAATTGTATAGTTATAATTACATACAAATTCTGTAGGTTTCTTCAAATGATGTGAGTGGTACTCTGATTTATAGTTTTGTTAAGTCCTGCTCACCCTGAATGAAACACTGCTGGAGTCTCTCACTGATTCATTCCTGATGATCTTGACCACAGAGCAGAAGTTCAGACCCATTTAATGAACTCAGAGGCCACAAGTTGTCCCTTGTGGTTTGGAGCCCTTTTAAAATGGACATATGTTTGTCTTCCTCTCTGTGACGGGGCAGAGGTTAGGGGTTGGGCAGACCACCAATGACACCCCCAAAACAAAACACCACCACTGACCCCCTCATCACCTCTGTAACCTCCGCACAATGGCAGGTCAATGGGGTGCAAATCTGTTTTTACTGCATCTTTTTGTTGCAGTCAAATGGACTAGACAAACCACAACAAGTCCACAAGCTGACCTGTGACTACACCAGCCAGCCTCCATGGATTTCTGGGTAAATCTGAAGTGTGTTGTCACATTTTCCATCACCACCGACAGCCAGGGACAGAAATGAGAAAAGCTTTCTGTAGATGTTTCGTCTCCAAACAGGAAGGAATAATCTGCATTTGTTTTACTGTGCATTCTACATGTGTAGTACACAATGTCTGGTTTTCTTTATATCTTTTTTTTGTTTAATGAATGAGCTTTGTGTTTTTCACAATTAATTAATATATCAATTGAAATTTACCATATCAAATTTGTGATTTCTTTAATGAAAACTTGATTTCTCATTTACAAATTGAACTATTCACTTCATTAAAGACCCACTCCAAGGAAAATCATGTTTTTAGTTTTTATGTTCTTGTGGCATTTATCTGATGATGAAGGAAAAATATTAAGAAAATTCAGCTCAAAACTGTGAACTTATTTTTTGGGATGTAGAAATTACGCTGGGCAGGTCACAAGCTTCCTTCTCCACTCCATTCTCATGCATCCCCTTATAGATGACTAGATCCATGTCCATTCATCCATCTTCCTCCGCTTATCTGAGACCGGGTCGCGGGGGCAGCAGTCTAAGAAGAAATGCCCAGACTTCCCTCACCCCAGCCATTCCTCCAGCTCCTCCGGGGGACCCCGAGGCGTTCCGAGGCCAGCCGACAGACGTAGTCTCTCTAACGTGTCCTGGGTCTTCCCCGGGGCCTCTGCCCAGTGGGACATGCCCAGAACATCTCTCCAGGGAGGCGTCCAGGAGGCATCCGGACTAGATGAGCCACCTCAACTGGCTCCTTTCGATGTGGAGGAGAAGCGGTTCTACTCCGAGCTCTCCGCGGGTGACCGAGCTTCTCACCCTATCTCTAAGGGAGCGCCCAGCCACCCTACGGAGGAAGCTCATTTCAGCCGCTTGTATTCGGGACCTCGTTGTTTCTGTCATGACCCAGAGCTCATGACCATAGGTGAGTATTAGAACAAAGATCGACCGGTAAATTGAGAGCTTTGCTTTGCTTAGATCCATATAGCTCTTTGTTTTCCTCATCCGAGCTGGAATCTGGCTCAAAAATAGATAGTTCCAATATTGCTCACCATTTTTGTTGCACTGGTAATGTTACAGTTTGATGTGTGAGGGGCTGTAAGCTAGCAGGAGAGAGTATAAACAGAGAGCTTTCAGTTATTGGTGACGGTAAAGGTTGGTCAAGTTGCTCCGTATCAACAGTCCCCTGCACAACTCTGAGGCGAATTTCTGCCCCGCTGCAGAAACTACGTCTTGGCAAACGACGCAGGTTTTTTGATTTTGGCTAAAACTGTCTTAATAATAATTAAAAGACCACTGGGAACGCTTTAAAAATAGATCAAAAGATGATTGGAGTGGGACTTTAAGCGTTTAACTATGGAGGCCAACACCATAGACTTTTTTTTTTTTTTGTAAAAAGCCCCTAAAGATTTCTAAGTGAATTGCACACGGAGGCACTTGCTTTCTTTTCCAATTCATCCCAAATTTAAAGGAACTTAATTGTCCTTTTTCTGCATTTGACTCATCCCCTGGGCAGGCAGTGAGCAGCAAACACTTTGTGCACAGGAACCATTTGGTGATTTAACACCCCAATCTAACCTTTTAATGAAGATAATCAAGTAAGGTTGCATTGGATCCCACTTTTAGAGTCTTTGGATGACTATGGATTTGGACCCATGATACACCAGTTAAAGGGCGGACCCTCTCTCCTGAGTTAGTAGCTCGTGACCTCACGTCTGTGCAACCTGGATCTGGCATAATTAACCTGCCGCCTCTCTAAAAAGCAGTTGCCTTTGTTAGCTTGTTTTTTGGGAGAAATGATTGCTGCCTTTCTCTTCCTCCTCAGCATCATATCAGTATCTGGATTTAGCAGAAGATGTTAGTTTAGTGGGTTTCTCATTAGTGTAAACTATCTGCCCTAAACCCAAATATGACTCCAAAGCTTTGGTCAAGGATTCTCATTTCAATGTGGAAACTCACACATGGATGAAAATGTTTCTTTCAGCTGACAGAGCATCAGATTTGTGACAAATTTGATGAACACAACATGTTATCATTTCGTGTTTTTAGCCATTATTGTTGCCATCCCCCCACTCCCCTTGTCTCATTATGGGTCAACGCAAGAACACGCATGAAAAACACACAGAACTGCATCACCTTCACGTGCACAAACACACACAAACAACGTAGCGGTTGCTCTCCAGGATGGGGCTATGCTCCACCTCTTCTCACAGCTTTCATGCTAGGTACTGGTTGCCATGGCAACTGGCTGTGTGTGTGTGTGTGTCAATGCTGGCGCTGTGTGGGGAACGTGAAGAGAGCCTGGTGAGCAACAAACACTCGCGCACAAATGTGAGGCACAAATGCAGACATGCACACGCAAATTAATTTATGGAGGCGTGAGAAGTGCAGAATTAGCACGTTTCCTGTTCTTACTAGACGAGCGCTACTGTGGCCTGATGGGAAAACAGACGACGGAACAACGCTGTCAAGCCGAGACGTGCCAGGTCCTCTCAATTTATTTAACCTGCTGTCAAAAATTAATTTTAAATATTAATGAAAAATAAGAAAATAGAAAAAGGGTAGATGTCAAGAAAAAAATGTTTAAAAATTGGGCTGGTTTCTTTATTGGAATGTAACAGAATGCCACTTTCTATTTTTTTTAATGCCTCTTCATTTGTGTTTTGTGTTGCCTTTAGTGCCATTTATGCAATTAAATGTGCAGAGAATGCAATTTTCTAATATTGTTATTACTCTTAAAAAAGGGAAAATGATTAATTATAAAGAAAGAAGAAGACTTGCATAATTATACAAATAAAATGCGATGAACTGTTCGAGAAATTCAGTACTGAGCTCAAATACTATTAGATGCAATTCAAAATCGTTTTTAAGAATTAGGATAAATAACAGCTTTTCTAGAGTATTTTGGCTAATTTAGCCAAAAAATATTTTAAATGCACTAATCTAGCCTATATTTGTGAAAATTACATGCAATATTTCAAAAACTGCAGCACAAGTATGAAACAGAGACCTTTTATGTTCTCTATTTGCTGGAGAGCAAGTCATTTCAGCATATAGCCGGTAGCCATTACACAATGTTGAGCAGCAGGGTGAGAGCATTATCGCTTTCCTAAACGAACTGCTTTGTTTGAGCGGAAAAAGATAAAAAACACGTTTTTTTATTCTGATTATTTAGTTTTTCTTTGCTTTACTGAAAAATGTCAACTTTAATCGTCATAAACTGCTGCTTCCAACATAAATGTATTTTAATCTTTTTTTTTTTCATTTAATATTGACACTGCTGTAGTAAAATGAGGATTTCAGAATGCAAGTGAATTTGGTGAATTCAAAACATGCTATCAGTATCACAGCCACGATGTGCACAGACAGCACAGCTCTGCAGCAACAATGCTTACATTTTTCCTATAAATGCAGCTAATTGTACTAACCTGTTGGCACCGGTGTTAAACAGTCACTAATTATAGGGTTTGCATAAAAATCAGCAGAGCTCTGCAGCTGTCAGAGCTGATAATAATGACCCACTGACCCACGCGTTAGTCCTGCAGCAAAACGCTAATGCCAAAGGTAAGAATGTTGAGTCTTTTTAAGATGATTTCTAGATGTTACCTAACAAATCTGTGAATTTTTTTTCAGAAGATAATGGAGAAGATGACACTGCAAAAAGCCTCAAAGCGCAGCCTTCGTAGAGGAAATTTGTGTGGAGCGTGAGCAATGAGGCGTTTCTTTTGGCAGCAACTTATCTGGTTTTATAAGGTTAGCTTGTTGTACACCTTAATCCACATGCACGCCTCCTCCCTTTTTTATTCACAGACTCTGATTGGATTACATCCTCGCTCTGCTCTTGTGTGTTACTGTGTGAGAGCAGACAGAGCGATCCAAGGGGAGGGTGTGTTCCGAATTATATGCCAGCTCCTTTCGCCTCCTTTTTTCAGGAGTCTTGAGCCAAAATCACTAATTGCATCATTTTTTGTAAACACTCAGTAGAAATATAACAGATTAGTTTTTAATTTAGAAGTGTTTTGAACTGGCAGCATATTAAGAGATCTAAATTAAATCCATGCATGGCTGTTGTGTGCTCCAGACTGAAGCCCTCAGCTAATGTTTTCAAAAGCAAAAACCATAATTGAGGTCACAGTACCTGACACGCTGGTCACTTTGGTCTCCCGTGGGCTGGTGGTGCAATTCCTGATACTTGGGAGCTCCATGTGCACCAGGAAGAAGGGGGAGGGGGGTCCATTTTTGTGACCTGTCAAAAACAGAAGTTTGAATCAGTTCAAACATACATAAATATGCCGCAAGAACATGTTTAAAACCACAATTTGGGATCTTTTTGGATCTTCTTGGATGTTTTACATCAAAACCAAGCTTCTCTCCATCTGTTTCCAGCCACAGATTCACTTGTTTCCTTGATCACATCAGCACAAACAACAGTACTCTGCTCTTCATCCTGGGAGTCATAGCAACCATGCCACTATAAACCCACCATCAGCACCTGAACATGTCAGGCTTCAGACACAAGTGGACCTCCAGTTGAGCGTTTTGTTGTTCCATCGTAAGAGAGCTCACAAAAACCCACAGAAGCAGGTCAAATAAAACCTGTGACCTCTGCCACTGCATAGTTGCAAAGGGAATTTCAACACAGATATAGGAGATAAAAAGGAAGTAAGGAAAGGACATATGGACTTTGCATGTGCTGTAATTCCACCCTGGGAAAAGGTGTGAGGAGGAGAATCCTGCAGCATTCACTGCAACCTTTGAAAAGTTTGGTTCCAGATGCATTAAAGGCTTTAAAAGATTCAAGATAAACACGAAGGATGAGGACAGTGATCAAGAAAAGAAGTGCAGCTTGGATGGTGCAGAACAGCATTTATAAAGCAATCCTTTCATAATGCTGCATCTGTAACGCACTACTCCCTAGAAAGGGGAGAATCAGATTCAGCTTGGTTTATTCATTTCTAAGGACTCTGAAGGTCACAATTCAGGTACAGTTCTTAATGTTCAGTGACAATACAGGAAATATAATGTTTTTGTGTAAAAAGGAACTGAAAGAGGGGTCAGACTGTAGAAGCATTGTCAGTTTCAGCTGATTCCCACTTCTGAAACTAAGCTGAAAAAGAGCAATTGTATCTGACATGGAATAAAAATGATAAACCAGCTAATAATTATACTTACTATGACTAAGTTATGCTACACTATCGACATTTAATGGACTGTGTTTGAATAACTATTCTTTTCCTTTTAGTTTCTTTCACATCATTTTCATTCAAAAAGCTTCAGGAATTCGGATCATCCTTAAGTGCCTCTCTTCACATTTCTTATTTGCACCGAATGTTTGAGCATCTTTTTGAATTCACACTGATACAGTTCGTTCAAGGTTAGCAAGTCGTGAAGGTTTCATAACTCTTTTGACAAACAGAAGTGTGATAGATTGAGAATTGATGTCAAAGATGAAAAAAGAGAGGCTGCTAACAAAATAAAAAAAAAGTTAGGTTTAACCCATTCACGCTGTATGTCGCCAATTCACACTATTAAATCCAGGACTAATTTAGCCTCACCTTAAAAGGAAAAAACATGGAAGAATATTTTTTACTATCATTTATAATGGATTTAGGCATAAAAGGACATCTTCTGCATTTTGATGAAAAAAAAAACAATGTTGTTTTGTAAAAAACAAAAATGAAACCGTAATTAACACAGACAGCTTGCAAATCTTGAATTAAAAATATAAAATTCCCAGACTTTTATGTATATATATAAAAAAAAACAAATCCACAGTTGTTTAAGTGTAAAAATGAGACACCCTCAGGTTTCTTTTGTCTATTTTATAATCAGGTCTGAACTAAACTTGAACGTTGTTGCAATGAAAGCTGATTTGGTGTCAAAAGCAAAAGCGGCGATTACCATATGGGACCAGCAGCATGCACAGACACATTCCCAGACCTTGATGTTAACACAGAGAAAGCCATTGATGAGGCTGTCAGTGGGATTCACACATAATATGCTGCATATGTTTTTCATCTTTCTGCAGGATTAAACCTCCAAAAACCAAACACACATGTGTGTGCGCACAAAAATACACTGGTAAAGTGCACAGCCTTGCAATCTTGGGGTCCCCCTAATGACGCTCCATCCACGGGTCCCCTGCTCTTCATTAAAACTCAGACAAGAGCAGGGGGCGCAGACAGAAGCAGGGTGGCAATGAAAGGCTGCTGAGACGGAGTCCTCCAGCCTGTCTGGTTGAGAGTGTGGGAGTTTGTTTGACGGTGTGGGTTTCTGGAGAAAGGGGGTGCGCAGGCATTGACTTTGGCATTAAGCAAGTTTATTGAGAGACACCCACCCACTAATTCCTCAGGCGCGAGGGCAGGAGTGGCAATTGGACTCAGAGGGACCCGTCATGACCACCACAGCAATTTGCTGTCTGGGAGGCACAGAGGGGAGGTCAGAGGTCAAATAAGTGCAGATAGATGGAAGTGCTTTCTCATGATAATGCCTTCACAAACAGCTCTGCATCATTCCAGGACTGTTGGAGTACAAAGCCACATAGTGATGCTTTTCTGATGATAAATGACACTTTTTTTTTTTGAATCAGTGAAACAAAAATAAAAAAAAAACCTTTGGAAGTGTTAACTTCCAAAAGTTAACACATCAGATTCCAAATTTTTCTAAATAGTTTTTTGTGCAGTTCTATGGTTTTTTTTGCATCACACTTTTGTTTCCAGAAAAAAAAAATTTCTTTGGAAAAATAAATTTAAAATTCTTAAAAAAACACATCAGAGCACAACAAAAGGAAAAGAAACTCAAGTTAATAAAATCAGCAAAAATAGACAGGACTACTTATAAAACTGACAAAAATAGGAACTTAAAACCTTAGCTGGTATAAGCCAAATTGACCAGGAAAACAATGGAACCAATAATAGAAAATAAAACTACAAAAAAAGGGGAAAGATTTCCCTTAAAATTTGCTGAGTTTAGAATTGACTGTCTGCAGGACATACATATGACTTAATATTTATTTTAATGTTTTCATTACTGTTAAAGTTTGAATGAAGAAACTCATTTTTTTAAGATCTTCTGCGAGAAACAATCTCTTTTCCCTGATAGAGAATTTGTGCAGCTCCAGCATACGCTGCAGAGACATGGACAAATTATGTTTGTTGTTGTTAAAATGGGTTGCGATTAGTTTCTTTAAGGTCAAGTCTTTTTTGCTAAGAAAGCACCAAAAGACAATATAATTGGAGAAGTTGGTGTGGTGGAGGTATTGTCTCCTAGCAGCAGGAGAGTCCCTGCATGAATCTCAGCAGAGGTCTTCCTTATGGCTCCTCCCACTGTGCAAAAACACAATGAATGTATTGCATAGAACTTCATCTCCTTTTGTCACATGATGCGAGCATTAAGGGAATTTCAGAAAATGATTTTACTCGATTAAAGGGTTTCTAGGAATATATAAATAAAATACAATTATTTTAAAATATCATATGAATATGAACATAAATTATTAAATAGAAAGATTTATTTACGGGTACAATGATTTGTTGTCTTGCTTTCACTTGGGGGGAGGGGGGGGTGACTGCAGTCTTCCTCCTGCCTTCCTTTGAGGGGCCACAGACACAGAGAGGCCCCTCGCAGACAGACATGCCGCTGCCTTTCTTACTGTCTGATTCAACAGGCTGCTCAGACAGAGGAAACAAGGGAGCTCCAGCCTGATTGATGAATGTTCTTTGTTACTAATTTGGTGTAAAAAGTCCTGGGGTGTATAAACAAAAATACAAACACATAAAAAAAAACCCTTCATGTAACAAAAGGGGGCCATGCCAGACTCAAAAACAGTCTGTGGTGGGAGTTAAAGCAAAATTGTTTACATCTGCAAACCTTTAAACCAAAATAAAAATAAAAAAAACTTGTCAAAAATACCATGGAATCATGAAAGTGTTTTGTTATCAATTATATTCACCTGAAAAATGGAATCCATCTGATTTCAGAATCAAACATTCTGTCAAAAAGGTTTGTTTTACCCAATGAACACCAGCATAACTGTAACACTGCCACCTAGTGGCTCGGAGGACTATTGTAAATAAACTGAAATGCTACCTTTAACATTTTCAGGCGGATATAATCTTTTTTTATGATAGGAAATGCATCTTCCTTTATTTCTTTTTTTTTTTTGAAAGAACAATATATATGCACGACAGACAGATTATATAAAAGAGAACTTAAAAACGCAACCTTGCTGGTTTGGAACAACATCGTACAATTTTCCTCCTACAATTTTGAAAATATATATTTTTACATAAAACTTCCAATGTTATATTGGATCTTCTCTATTTCCCCTTTTCTTAACATCAGATTATGAATCTGATAGATAAAATCTGATAGACGATGATGCAACATTTTCTCCTGCCAATCACCTTTCATCCTGAATAACTTCACAGGAAAACGTTTACAGAACTAAGTAATTTTCTTGAAAACATCATATCTTAAGAGTAAAATAAAAATAAAATATGGATGAGGTCAAATGTCTTATTCAATTTCAACAGGTTTATGTAAACATAAGGAACAACTTTCATCTGATTGATGAAAAGTTATTGTACATGCATTAAAAATAAAGTTATATTACAAGTAATAAAAAAGTAACTTATTTTCAGAGTTAAAAAAGTGAAGTCAAACCATATTTTGTAGCTTCAAAATAAAATGTTTTTTGCTTTTGTCCAGGAAACATTTTGGGGGGTCCAGTGCACTAAAAGACTGATATGATTTCAGATTCATAAAGGGCCCCTGCAGCGGATGAAGGAGTCAGATGTCACTTCAGTCACTTGAGCCTAATTACAATGTAAACCGTAAAGTAATCCAATAATACCCAGAAGCGCACATCCGTTATGAGGGAGTCCTCCGCGGCGCAGGCAGGCAGGCGGCTCCCTGTCAGCAGGTCACAGTTAAACGACAGGAAAGACGCGCCTTTTGTTGATCTTGACGCCCCCCCCCCCCCCCCCCCCCATCACTCAGATCTCTGTTGACTTCAACTGCAGCTGAAAACGTCTCTTTTGATTTATTTTAAATATTTACCTTCAGGTTACAATGCACTCTTTCTTTGGTTTGTGCTTCAACTTTACTGATTTACTGAATCTAAGGGGTTGATGTGTACATTTACTTTTTTTTATTTTTTGCGCCAAGTTTCTATATTTTTTTTTTTAATAAATTGCATTCATTCATTCATTTTTATGCTTACTAATGTGTTTAAATAGTACAAAAGTTGTTTTGTTATTAGGAAATTTTCTTTTACTTTGAAATCACATTTACTTCGACTTTCAGATTTACTTTCATATTATAATTTTAATCAAAACTGTATTTCATAGTGATGTAATTCAGATTCTATACTGCATTATATATAATGTTATTATGGGGGAAAAAAAGGTGTATAATCATTGAGACTTCAATCCAGAATGCCTGAAGCGTTCATGACCTCCATCACAAAGCAGATTATTAATTCCCCCCCGTATGTTCATGATATGCTGCATGGTTGAAATGATCCAATAAATGCAACAAAACGATCCCTTTCAGCGGCAGAGAGGGCGGCCTCATGCGCCGCTGCATGCGCCCGTGGTGGAGCTCTGCTCTCCGGGCCTTCTCTGTCTCCTCAGGCCTCTCGTTGCGTTGCGCGCGGCTTTGCGCCCCTCGCCTTGTCTGCTGAGGGGTGTCTAATCAGGGAAGACAAGCGGCTGACGAAATGACGATGCCTAATTGGCATGGAGTCGTGGGAACGCGTAAACAAACAGCTGCCATTTTCATTTTGCTTGTTTCCCCCACTTCCCTCTTCCTCATGAATAAAGCCGCCGCGGAGAAGAAGTGGAACAGCAACCTGGCAGCTGCAGGGAGGCTGAAGGAACGAAAAGGAGAAGAGGAGGAGGAGGAGGAGGAGGAGGCGCGCACTGGAGATTAGTCTTATTTTAATCCGTCCTCCATCTCCTCTGAGGATGGGAGGACAGAACAGCACGAAGATTTCTGAGAAACAGAGAACACTTCTACACATTTAAAAAGAAGACATTTTTTAAGATAAACCCAGAATGCGATTATCCCTCTCATATATTCTGTGTAAAAAATAATCTCAAATGATTAGTGGTTTCCTAAGAAATAAATCCTGCAGTGAACAAAAAACATCCATTATGGCGCACCATTCTCACAATAATCTTGTTTGAAAGTACAAAGTTAAACTTTATATTATACCAGGAACTAAACATGGTTAGAATGATTTGATTCCTCATACTTCTGATCATGTTTGGAGAATAAAAAAATGTGTTTTTTCTGGACCTGCGAGCTTATATGACAATAAATGTTGCAGTTTTATAAAATGTCCAAAGAATCAGTCTGTAAATTAGAAGGATCATTACACTGCAAATTATATAAACAATAATTCACATGTAAAGTTTACAGGTACTTCATTTAAATAGCAGTCACATTCATTTATTTACAAAAAACCCACAATTAAATGTAATTTACCACAAAAATATTGACCAAAAACATTTGGTAAATTTGTTAACCTGTAAAAAATGTTACATCATAGGAAAAGATTAAAAATGTCATTTAAAAAAACTGGTAAAATAACATAAAAACATAATTTAACATTACAAGTTAGAAGCTGTGACAAAACCAACGTGCTTTAAAGATTTCTGGATTTATAGCTGTTTTAGCAATTGAAAAATTCTCTAACTAATATTAAAATCAGACTGTTAAATAAATAAACTATATAAAAAAAAAGTCATTGAATCAAAACCAAAATGTATTTTAAATGTTTGACTCAAAGACACCATCTCGGACAGATCAGTGATTTAACAAAAATCATATTCTTTTCAGAAATGTTGATGTTCACATAAATGTGTGTCACACCTTAAACTTTTCTTCATCATCTTTTTAAGTCTGAGAACCACTCCATGTTTTCCAGCTTACCACTGAGATAACTGTGGTATTGCTGGGTTCACTGTTGGGATCACAATCTTGCAGAAAGATGAATCCCTGACAGACAAGGGGAGACACCAGAGGGTTCTGTGTGAAGTTCTATAGAATCCTGTTTTATTCCAGGTTGTTTCTCATTTCATCCAAATGTTCTGCTGGACACAGGAGAACCATAATTCTTCCTCCTCCGTGTTTGACAGTTGGTGTCAAAAAGTATATTTGCTGATTTCGTTTTACTATATCTATATATTTTGATTTTTATTTGGGAAACATTTGTACTTTTTCTTTGTTCCGCCTGACCATTTGAACTGTGTTGTAGATTTGAGCTGCATACTTTTAACAGAAAAAAAAAAAACAATAGAAAATTTTTGTTACGTTTCTAAACAGTAAAACCTATTGTCACTTTAAAGAAAGGGAAAATGTCTGCAAAAATCAAAATGCCACATTATGTTATATCATCAAACAGATGATGTTAAGTTTTAAAATCATATCTGTTTTGGTTTCTCCCAAATAAACTTAAAGTATAGCTAATATTGATGTTATGTTTAGTGTTTCTTAGAAAAAAGCATTTGTTCAGTTTAGATCAAAGAAACATACATTTCATGCTAGTGTTAAACTTTTGAAACATTCAGCTCAATGCAGCGACTTTTCTAGTGGAAGCAAAGTGAAGACATGTTCCATGAAGTTACAAACCTGAGTGGATCCTGTTGATTCAACACCATGTGACCCAGATTTAAATGTAACCTTTCAGCCAAAGAACAAACATGCATTATTCATTTGACCTGAAAGATGTGAACAGGGTCTTTGCCATTCAATTTATCAGTAGGACTAAATATTGAGGACCATTTCCTGTCATTATTTCAATTTATGAGTACCTCTGCTATTGGTAGAAACTGAAGCTACCTGTTCCTTTTGTTGAGTGTTTTGATGAAAATTCCCATTCATTTAATGAGCATAACAGCACTTCAAATATAGAAACATGTGTTTTTTGAGCTAAAAACGACACTAAAGGAGTGTTTCAAAATCCCTTTTATGTCTTCATTCCCGCATTGGCAATCACACTGTTCTAACACTCTAATTTAGCAGCAGTTAGTGAGTCTCTGTATGAGCTTCTCTTCTTCCTGATGACACTTATTAGCAATTCATTTTCTGCATTTTAATCCCTTCATATGTTCTATCAGAGGTCCATATAGTGCTGAACAGACATTAAGATTAGGGCTTGATTAAAAACGAAAATTAATTGATTCTTTTAAAGTCACACGCTGTCTGATTGGTTCTTTAAAAAAAAGAAAAAATATATAACCCTGACAGCAGTAGATCATCTTCTTACTGTCAGATCTTCTCCAAAGGAGCTGTGTTCAAGAGATAAAGCAAAGAAATGGAGCATAAAATCTGACCTGCAGAAGAGAGGAAAATAAAGCCATTTTTAATTTTGCCCTTTCAAATACTATGTCTCAGTATTTTGGCAACAACAAATCAATACAATAAAGCAAAAACAAAGCTTTTCATGTGAGGTTGCAGACAAGAAAACACATCAATTGTCAGAATTTGGGTGACAACAAAAAGGGTTTTCTTCAGTGTTACTTTAGTTCACAGATCTGTGTAAATGTGGGCTGTGTGGTGTAGAGTTTAGCTCTGTTGAAGCGAAAAGGCCCAGGTTTTTTATGTTTTTATTCTGTGTGAAGTTTGCATGCTCTCCTTGTGCATGCATGGATTTATTAGTGCTAAGACATCCTGCACTGTCCAAAAACATGCTTCATTTGCCAAGTTGTAACTCCAAGTTGTCCTTTGGGAATGCATGTGAGTATAACCTATTGATTGTAATGGAGAACTTGACTGAGTGAGTGTGACATCACCCTAAAATAATGGATTACTTCCGGCTCTGGCTGAAGTAAATTCAGTTGCCTTCGCTCATGAGTGGCCGGGATAGGCTCCGGCAGCCCCGTGACCCCGAAAGGGAAAAAACGGATAAGAAAATGAATGAATGAATGAATGAATTTTTTTTTTTTTGCTATATGGACATCACCATGTTGAAACCAGACAATGACAGTAAGCAATAATTGGTGCAATCAGTCTGAGTCAACATTTCTATGGCAACCATTCTCGCCAATCAGAAGTAAGCTTAAGGCCACACCCCTATCACTTGAATAAGTGCCACACTAAGGCCCGTACACAACGGGCAGAATTTCGCGCGCGATATTCGCCGACGTTTAACGCCTCGTGACTAAACAAAGGGCACCAATGTGAGTGTGCACTCTGACGCGAAAAAACGCCACGCGTCAAAGCATCACTTTTTAAAAAACGCCTCGGGTTCGTTTTTTTGGTTTGACGCGCCGCGTAAAAAACTATACAACCAATGAGTTTGGCGCTTTTGCTCACGTGTCTGGAGCTTCTGAAGTTACAGTAAAACACAACTTGGGGCGCTCTGACACAAAACTGCCTTTCTGAGCACACATACCAGCAAAGAAGATAGACGCCAAGTAGCGGCCACACTGCTGCAAAGAAATAATGACGGACATTCTAAAATATCCCCGAAAACGCTCATGAGACATTTTCAGCTCTTGTACCAGTCGATAAAACTCACCACGTTCTTCTCTTCTCGTAACTATGGGATGTACCCAAAATTGGCGTCTTTTCCGGCGTCTTTCATCATTCAACAGAACAATAATTTCTTCATCATTGGAACTGGAGCTGGAGCTACTGGTGCTTGAAATATTCCCGTTTTCTTTGTATGATTATGACAAACGCGCAAATACTGGCTCTCTTCTTCTGAGTGAAAAGCGACCACCTTGTGTACAGGAGTATTTCTGTTTTACATTAAGCGCCATCTAATGTCAGGGAATGAAATTGCATGTTGGCTCGGCTCATCGTCAGCGAAAATCGCCTGGGTGTGAACACAAAAGACGTGGCGAAAAACGCTGGCGAATAACGCCGGGCGAATATTCGTCCCTTTGTGTACGGGCCTTAGATGTGTCAATGGAATTTTTTGAATGTTCGACTTGAGACCACCTTTTTTTATCGAGGCTGCTGATTGGTTGCATTAGAACTTGAATAAAATGTGCTACAGAGCAAGAATGGTCTGACCAATGATGTTTATTTTTCAACAGAAGTATTTGGGATTTTGGCTTCTTTGAACCAGCCGGTACGTCCCATTTGGAACTCTAAGTAAAAGGGAGGAGTCACTCAGTCCAGTTCTCATACAGTGTTACAATCTGGCAGCAGCTGCTTTCCCCTTACCATTTCAAAATGACCTTAGTTTGATTTAGCACTTTTTTTTTCATTTCTGCACCTATGGTGTCATGAAATCTGTGCATTTTCAAGAAGGCCACAAGGAGGGGATGCAGCGAGCAGCAGGATTTGTCTCAACGTTTATCAGATAACCGTCATGTCTGCTGGCGATGCTTAGTCGAGGTAACACTATGCCTTGTTGTTTATGAAATGGATGTAAAAATGATAGAACATTGTCTTGTTTTTCAAAAGATGTTTATTCCAATCAAATTTCCCAGACAGAAACATGGCTGTGGACATTTTTTTTGTTCAGGTAACTTCATCACAGACAGCTTATTGAGTATTATGAAGCTAATCAACCGCCTAGTTGTATACAAACAAGCACAGCGTGGAGGTACTACTTTTAAGTTTCAATCTGTAACAGGAGCCAGAACAAAATAGAACTGAGCACCTTAAAATATCTCGTGATATAAGTTAAAAAGATTAAGTAAAGTAAGAGGAATGTAGTGTATGTGTAATTTTAATACTAAATTTACTACATATGGTAGGAATTTCTGTTCAATCATCCCATCATTAAAGATAAAGAGTGTATTACATTAGATACCCGATCTTTTGATCTATTTTAAAGGGTTCCCAGTGGTCTTTAAATTATGGTTATGCTGTTTTTAACAAAAACAAAAACAAAAAAAATCTGTGTCATTCCCTTAGACAAAGTCTCTGCAGAGTGGCAGAAGTTCATTAAAAATTCAGCTCCGAGTTGCGGGGACCGTTGGTGCAGAGCCCCACCCCACTCCATTTCCCTTCATCCATAACTGAGAGCTCTCCGTTAACACGCTCTTCTGCTTTCTTAAAGCCCCTCTTAACCCCAACTTCATATTACGCTGCAGCAAAATGGTGAGCAGTATTGGATCTATCCAGCTCAGCATTTGAATTTATGTAACAAATGCAATCTTTTTCAAAATAGCATTTTTTTCACCTGCTGCTGATCTACAACAATTTGAATAAAGAAATACAAAAAAATGAAAAAAATTAAGATGAACTTTCTTTATATATGTCCTCCGTCATTAGAGAAATGCCACAAGAACATGCTAAAAATACCAATAACACCATTTTCATCGGAGTGGATCTTTAACGAGAACACCAAGTCTTGTTGAGAGATCATTATTTATAATTGGAACATATTTCCATGAAAATTAGCGGACCTCTCAGTATTTTTTTTTTATTCTAATCAACTTTAAACTCAAAAGTTTATGAAATGGACCCCAATAGAGCAGTAATCCCCTCCAGTGTGTGAATGGGGAGGGGGTTTGGAGCAGCGATCCTCTCAGCTGGAAGTATTTAAGGGTTTGAGTCACCTTTGATATGTTTCTCTGAGTGAAGGGGGGGCTGTTCCCGTTTTGTTTTGTAGAGTGGGATAATTGAGCAGAGAAGCAGAGAGGGGACACCTCTGCAAAGACACAAATTACATCATTTGCAGGGCAGTGCTGTATTTTCTCCTCACTGGTCGACGTGGTGCCGTTGAGGGTGCAACAGGAGAATAAAAGGAACGTGGCCACAATTGGACCAATGAAGCATATCACACACATTCACGTTCACTTGCCACTTTCCTTTAAAACTATTTTTGCATAGATTTCTTTTAGACATTGGGGCACTCCTTGCGTGATAATAATGGACTTGTCCATCAACCTTCCCCACCCTTGGAGTTAATTGGAGCCGTGCAAAAGGAGCCAGTGTTGCTCTGAACTTGGGTCATCATTAGATCAGTGGATGCTGACTGTCCCCTGCCCTTGTAGATCCCTCTGATCTCCACACACCCCCATCTCCTTTTCACTGCCCCACCTGGTCTCAGAGCACCCCACAAGCCCGCCCCTGCAGAGCTGACCCTCCTTTTTGGTTATGGCAGGACCTGAAAAGGTCTTGGGAAGGCCAACCCTGCTCTTTTCATACCTTTGTCAGCAACAATCTGACCAGATAGCTTTCCAACACAAGATGACATCATAGAAATCTTTATTCTGAAACACGTTTTACTTCACAACCATCGGTTCCTTTTTATCTTTCAATGGTCATTCTTTTTATTTCTCATTTCTTTTTATGTTTTTCTTGATTGCAGAATAAAAATCTATCAGAAAAGGGTTTTGCGATTGGAAAATATTCCTGAAAGTTACATTAAAGGCAACACAATCTTGGCAGGAGAAAGTCCAATGATGGTCCACTGTGTCCAGCTCTAAAGAGCCACCATCCTGAAATTTTTACCCTCATCTCTGCTGAGAAGATTCAGATCACACAATGGAGAGTTTAACAGCTTTTACCCCGCGGGCCGTCAGGCTGTGGAAGGAGGCACACATAGCTGCTTTGGTATCCTCACCTTCAACTCACACACAACTGCAGTTCCTATTTTTATGTATTCTCAATTTGATTGTTATCAATTGTTGTTCATTAGCGTCTTAACACAGCAGCAAATCAAAAAAACTGTCATATCCTGCAGGACTGACATGAAGACCACATTGCAAAAATGGAACCTTAAGAAAGCAAAAACACTGAAGAAAAAATGTCTTGTCTCAAAAAAAAACTAATCTTATCAAGAAAGTTTTTAAATAGCATATACTTTTAGTTTAAGAAAAACTTTTTTACATTTTTTCTTAAAATTTAAGACTTATTGGTACTTATTTTATGCCCTTATTGGGAATTTCTTTTTTTTTTTAATTTAAAGAAAATTTTTTCTCGGGGGCCTGTTTTTGTCGTGTGTTCTATTCTATTTCTTACCTGGATCAGGTGTCATACCAGCTGAAAGCATTGGGAGGGTTGTGATTGGAGGAGAAGCTGATCAGAGGTCCTTAAAAAGGCCAGAATTGGTTTATTCCTGATTTTTTAATTTTATTTGTTTTTTTCTCTGATCTCCGCCATTGTACTTGCAACAGTTGTAAACAAACAAACAAACAAACAAACAAAAGAAACAAACAGAACTTGTTTTTTAAAAGCTCCTTGTGTTTTAGATCGTATATTTTTAGCTTTTAGCTAAACCTCTACGAGGTTTTCAGATACAGAGCTCTGCCGTAAATGGAATCAGTTGGAAGGGTTTGGAAATATTTATTGGGAGGTGAAGGCATTCTTTACATTATCTTGTCATGATGGTGGTAAATTAGAAAGAAGGGAAGTCAAATAGGCGCCCGTCTTAGAAAAAAAAAACATGGGGTTGTCTATTTTCTATTTTTTTGTTGTTGGTGTAATGTTATTCTTTAGGGACAAATTATCAGTCACCTTCATCACCTTCTCTTTTAGTCAGGATTCAGTTAGTTTGTTTTTGGTGGTTTTTTTTGGGTGCAAATTTCAAAGATCAGGTCAAAAATCAAATCAGAAGAAAAACATTGACCAAAAATCCATAAAGAATAGTAAAAAGATTGTTTGTCATTCACCTCCCTTCATGAATAGTAATGGTATCAACTGATGCCTGTAGTCAGGGCTGCCAAGAGGATTGTGGTGGCTGTGTGTGCCATGTGAGCCATGGGTTCATGTAAACATGCGGAGCACACATGCATGCCAGCAAGCGTTTAACTCAGCTCTGGCTTGTTTTCCGTTTTTTATGAAAGACTTGAGTTATGTAACAAACTGATGTGTTTTAATGAAGCTGCACTATTGATTTAGAACACAATTGTAGTTTACCAAAAAGGAAAAAGCAACTGGCAGTCCCATAATTACAGCTGTGTATCTAATAACTTTTCAAAATATATTATAAAGTTTAAATATATACCACCTTTGTATAAAGACCTTTATGTTTTCTTATAGCTGTTAAGCCGACATGGACAATTCTAGACCTTTAGAGTTCTGCTTGTTTTTTTTTATCTTGTCACTGCAAACTATTTGATACTATTTGATACTTGCAAAGATTTAAAACCTAGTTTTTTGGTCATTCAAGATATTTTAGCAAGTTTTAAGTTGTTTTAACTTCTCTTTGCTCTACACCTTTCCAAGCTTTTCTTAAAGCTTTTTATTTTGTCTCATTAAGAGCTAGGATCTTGAAATTAGGAGATTATTATTAAAATATGTCTAAATCCTTTTGCTCCAACGTCTTGACAACAGAAAACATTTGATTTAAGACTCTATAATTCTCAAATTGCGCTGAAATTTTGGTTCATTATTAGGGATGTTATAAAGTTCAACAAATGCGGCAAGTTAGACTGGTATTCATTGTTGTTATTTTGGTAGCAAAAAAATAGATATATGCTATATAGAATAGGTTTTACGTTTTAGGAGGATTCATTAAAATGGGCCAACTTGTACTAAGATTGTATTCTTATTTTGTTCACATTTTTTTTTCTAAAATTAGTGATTTTTTCTATAACTACATTGATTTTTTATTGTAATCAAAATGAACTACAATTAGTTACATACACATTAAAAAAATAAAAACCATTTGCGTAAAACTGGCAAAAATATGTATTATTGGGTTTTAAAACATTCAACTTGAAGAAAATCTATCCAACAGTTAGCTTTGTATCCTATTTTTCCCCTTTTGAAAGCTTGTGTGGAACTCCTTTTTTACAGATTTTGACATCTTAGAATACGATTTCTTGCTATTAAATTACTTGCTGCATGGACAAATAATTTGACTACTTTGTAGTGTTTTTTGGAGTTTAGTGTTTTCCTATTTGTAGGCTACCACTTTTTGGAGTTGATCATCTGGATCAGGTGTGTCCTGCCAATCAAAAGACAGTAGCTCTCAAAACCTGTGATTGGCCATCCCTGCCCCAAATGTTTATGGCTGACAAATTAATTGCACTCATGCTGTAGAAAGAATTCAGCAAAATCTTCATGTTTTCTTTTTTTTTTTGATAATCATGTTGGAGAAATTTGGAGCCAAAAACAATAAACTTAAAATACAAAATCTAAATCCCAAAAAGGTTTTTTGGACATGTTCCTAACTGATCTCACACACATGTGTTTATTCGTTGTGTAACAGCATAAATGTGTCCTTTGGGGAGTGTGTATTGTATACAGCACTGAGTTTGGAATACAAAATGCCGCCTCGTGCTCTCTGTACCCCTCCTCTTCCTGGCAGATTTCCCATGATGCCCTTGCCATCAGCTTCCTGCCTCTAATGGGCATCTCTGTGTGCCACCTCGGGAAGTCTGACATCCCCTCTAGAGGCAGAGGGCCCGGCGTTAATGGAAGCCATTGATGGGCAAAGAAAGCCTCCTTTGTGGTGTTGGGGGCAGGCTTGGGCACCCGTTTGCTCAAACACAACTTCCCCTGCCCACACACTGGGCCTGCCCCTCAGAACTGTGTGCCAACAGCGGAGATCGAAAGACAGAAGTGCCCTCTTAGTGGAGAGGGATGAGTAGAACCTAGCAATGGAGGGGAGGGCTTGAGAGCCCCAGAACGGGGGGGATCTAAATGACAGGGTGATTTTGCAAGAAAGGAGAATGGAAAAGATTGGGAAAAGGCCCATGAAAGAAGAGAAGAAAAAAAAAGAGCAGAAAAGATTAGCCCCAATAGGACAAATTCAATTGATGCATGGAAACAACAACAACAACAAAAAAGGGGGAGAATGTGAGGGAAATGGGGTTCAAACTCCAGAAAAAGGGAAAACTGAGCAGCCTAAACAAAGAAACGGAGGTTGGGATCAGCCATGGCTTTGAGGCTGGGTGGCCCCACAGCATAAAAAAACAGAAGCAGGGCTCTGGAGGTCTCCGTCTGCCACTGTACTGCCTGTCAGCGGCTCTCTGCCTTCCTCCCCTTTTGGTGATTTATAGCACCCGAATTGTTCTCCGTTAACAGAGTTGAATGGAAGAAAAACCCAGGGCGCTACTAGCATGCCAGACACTGGTTATTGATCACTGAACAGATGTGTCTAGTTTGGAAATCTAAAGCTAAATCTGGCTTTAACGGTTTTTGTTGTCAGGGTAATACTGTAAATTAGCACCCAACAGCCGTGCCATGGAATTGTGCACTGCATGTGCTTTCATTTAAATGAACAAAAATCTTAAAATATCATTCTTTACAGGTACAGTGAGGTCGGATTTTCAACTTGGTTGTTAACGCATTTTTATTCCCAAATCAGCTTTCGATGCCTGGAATTAAAAAAATAGCTTTAATGCAAGTATGAAATTCTCGACTCAACGTCGCCACCTAAAGGTTTGACGTTCTCTCCATCAGCACCCTTTTGTGTGCCTGCTGTGCAGCACACAGCCTCCTGTATTGTTCAGGCTGCTAATTCATCCTAACAGCTCCTGCTGCTAATTTCCAACCACTGGCAACACGCCATCACCGGAAGTGGCTGCCTGAATCGCCTGTATCCATGCGCCACCGTGGGAGAGAAGCAAGAAAGTAGTGCCATGCTTGTCCCAATAGGTCATCTGTTTAACACGCCTGATTGGCTTTCACACCATAGCCTCCTAATTAATATGCAGAGGCCCCCTCGCCCCACCTCTTCCCTCCATGCCATAAGACAAAAGCTTATTGTGTGAGCACCTCCTGTTTTAATTACGCCTTTAAAAGGAGCCGTGTGAGGCTTTTCTGTGTGCCAGTTCATTCTTCTCTGATAAATGCACGTGTGATGCATGTGGGTATACCATAAGTGTGTGCAAAAAAATGTACATTATGGGGTGCAACTGGATCATGAAATGTCAAATATTCAATGCCATGTTGTCCTGCACGTATGCCCCGGTGTGAGCGTTCAAAAACAACCACTAACCCATCGCTCGGGGAGGGGCTGCTGCCGTCCTGTCCCACAGCAGAAAAGGAAAGTTGTTGCTTTTATGCAAATTGGCATACGATGAAGGTTTTTTTTGAGGGGGGAGCCACAAAGAGGGTTTGTGATCGGAGTGCGGAGGAGAATGGGAGAGGTTAGGAGGGGTTATGGGGAAAAGACAGGGACAAAATTCCCATCGCTGTACCCGAGAACCCATCATGTTGCATCTTTTCTCTTCTTGCTCTTTTTTCCTTTCCCATTCTTTTCATCCCTCTCTTCCTCACATCCATGAGCCGCTTATGAATGTGGCTGAGATTAGTGGCTCGTTAATTAACACATGCCCCCCATTTTTTCCTCTCACTGCCTTTTTTTCCTTTGATTGTATCCGATTTTTGGTATTCTTCCTCTCTGTCTTTATCTGTAGCTTTCCTCTTTGTTTGTTTTAACTGTTGGAGTGAACAGTGCGAGGGGAGTGAGAGTGCAGGGTAGGTTCCCTCCAACAATTCCTACAGAGATTGTTTCATAAAGAACCTTTAGTACTGAATAGGACCAATTAATATTTTTTAGTCGTGGATGCATTTGTGGCATTCATTCTCTCTGGAGGAGCAGTTCCAAACAGCTCCAGACTAGACAGGTTTGGTTTTAGCACATTTAAGGTTTGCTCTAACACTAAGCCATAGTTAAAGGAAAGGTTCTGAGGTCATGTAGACTCTCTGAGAGAGATCACCTTAATGCATCCGTGTTTCTCCTCCACTTCTGTTTGTTCATACATTAACAGAAACATTTAATCTGCTGTTTAGAAGGAGAACTAGTTTTATTCTGGCTTCTTTACCTAAGTTGTTTCTGACCTATGTGACGATTTCTTCTCTATTTTTGTTTTGTCATCTGTGTTCATTCCTGAGTTTGTTATGAGAGTCATTGTCTTTACCTTCCTACTTGCTGTTTTATTGTTTTTTTTCTTGCAGATTTGTCTCGTTATTCTTTCCTCTTTTGTGTTTCCGAGCTCAGTTTAGTCAAGTGTTAGTTTTACCCTCTAATTTGGACAGCTGCACAAATAAACATGAATGAGAGTGAAGTTGATTAATTGAGCACATTTTCATCTCAGGGAAATATTCTGCTCTTTTTTCCATTATTTTATTCTAGTTTAGTCATTTTGTTGCAGCAGAGGATTGACTCAAAACTGTTCTGGCAGAAAATTAACTTGACTTTGATCTTGAATTAGATCTGAACTTTTGTAAACGTTCTTTTTTACCTGTGTTTTTCAGTTTCATCATCTTACATAACACTGTACAGTCAAAGTCAGTTGTGTAACTTGCACAGATTGTTCAGGAAAAGTGAAGTCAGGATGTAAAGTCGAGTTTTCACATTGTTTTTATGACATTTTACTAATATAGCATATAGCATCATCTTGAAGAGAATTGAACTAAAGTTATTCTAAAAGTTGCACTTATTGTATGTCTGAAATGTTGTAAAATCACAACAAACACCAGAACGGTGAGATAAAGCAACAGTTAGCTTGTAATTTGCAAAAGGTTGCAGGGCACAATGCTAATTACAAATTTAACAGTCAAATCAAATGTTATTTGATAATTAATTAATGTGACCCAGTAAGTAAGTTTTAAGCTTTATTTCATACATTTTCCCTTATTTTGCCAGCTAATGAAAATCAAAATTCAAAAAAGTACTGTTAGAATTTGGACCTATTAAAAAATGAGAAAACCCATTGTGAGCAGAAATAGGTGCAATAGATGTTCTTGTTTATTGTTAGTTTTGGTTTAGCTGGAGAAAGACAAAAAAAGCAAAATGCAGAATGCTAGAAACTTTAAATGTTACTAGACAAGCCAAAAATAAAAAAAACTACTCAAATGAAATATGCAAAGTAAAAAACATTTAAGACCACAGAGCAAAACAAATCTGAAGAAAAACAAGAATGCGGCAAAAAAATAACTGAAGATCAGGAGATTAAAGGCTAATTGAGACAAAGACCAAACCACAAACACAAGAAATTAAGCTAAATACAAAAATATAAAATTATCAAACAGCACAGAAAACTAAAGAAATGCAAAATCGTAATAAAAAACTTAAATAGATTCAAACTGCAATGCCAAGGTACCCAAAATGTGGAGAATTTAGACAGAAAAAAGGTCCTTACAACTTAAATTACATAATGCACCCAAAACATAATCCTTTAGTTTGGCATTTCCACATAGTTGGCTGTGACAAATGAAAAAGTAGATGTTAAATTAATTCAAGACAATTTTTACTGCTTTATTGTGCTTATATGTGTAGCAAACCTCAGTAGTAATTTAACAGAAGGAGGGGCAACATTATTTTTATTATTATCTATTTATTTTTTATCACCTGTACTCAAAAAACGAGGTATATTCAGGCATCTATTGATCATCAGTTAGTGCCATCTGCATATTTTTGTCTGAAAATGAACAAAGAAACTCTTTGAAGGAGACAGATGTACTTAGGAAAGTTCTTGTAATGAAGTGTCTTAAATCAGCAAATTGAAACCATTAAATCTGCAATAAAGTGTCGGTGAAGGCTCTCATTCATTCATGTGGCATTGTCATAGCGACTGGACTTCAAAAGATAACAAAGGGATGCAAAGGTAAAAAAAATGTTAACGTTTACTGAGATGTTAACTTTATTGAAGGTATTCAAGGGGGAGATTCATGTTGCAAAATAAAGTTATGATTAAGAAAATCTTAAATTTATTCCACAGTGATCAGAAACTAAATACATTTTTTTCCAAATTCAGGTTAACCAACAAAATGACATTTATAATCATCCTCAACAAGTGGGATTTGATCAGAGCAGGAAAACTAATAAGGAAGGCTGAACTCTAACGTTTTCCCCTGAGCAGGACCTGCCATTCATGCGTACGTGCAAACGTTGCTTCCTCTGCTGCACCCTCGCTGTAGCCTGTCAGCCATCCTGGCACGCCTCCATCTCTGCCCTCCATCGTTAGGAAGCAAAGACTCGGCCCCCGGTGAGGCCCTGATGAGCCACAGGCTCCGTCAATCGGGTGCCTCAATTAACGGGCCACAAAGCCCCCGACCTCTCCCAACCTCTGCAGACCTCCGAAAGACATGCAGCCCAGAGGCATTCGTGGGATGGAAGCGGGGGTGGAGGGGTGTGTGTGTGTGTGTTGGGGGGGTTAGATGGTGGCGGTGGGGTCGGTCAGGGCTCTTTTGTTGAGGGGGTGTCCAGCTTGGCCCCCTTCACCCCTGGTGTCTTTCATAAGGAGTGTGTAATAACTGCCTTTGTTGGTTTTTCCTCTTGTAATGGGTCCGGTGGGACTCCTTGTTAGAGCGCGGGGTGCTCCGCCGGGGGACCTCGCAGGAACTCGGGATTAGGCGCTGCCCTATTCTGTCCTAAATGTGATCTTTCCCTGTTTGTCACAATGGACATTCAGCCCCGTGGATGAATATGATTCCTCAGATCTTCCTAATTGCAGAAAGGGTTTTTTGTTCTATCTGAGTGCCCTAAATGTGGGTTCCTTAGTTATCTAAGCAAATTACAGGCCTGGAATGCCTTTTCAGGACACATAAAGGGGCGTTTGTGTTACAGAGTGGCACGCCAATGATATAATTACCTCAAGGCCTGATGGCAGAATGTTTCCCATTGAGGCAGAAAAAATAATTTATCCTTTCTGAGGACTTTTAGATCCAACCTTTAAACGAGAGTTTAAGTACACATGTGCTTTGATCATCTGCATTAGATAAGCATTATTTTACTTAAAAATATTTTTTTTCTCCAAAATTAACTGTGGAAACTGTACAAACAGACCCAAAAGGGCAGAAAAACATATCTTGTTCAATTTTTACAATTGCTTTAATGGACTGCAGCCCTGCAAGAAATACTACTTAATGAGTATTGAGATTTTAGGTGGTTTATGAAGCTTGGATTACTTTAGGGCTTTATGGATTTCCTCATTTTTCTTAATGAAACTCCACAGTTGCTGCATTACTTGCTTTTGTTGAATTTGATTGGACCTCCGGTCTCTCCGATTTGCACTTTCACACCCGGGACTTGACCGCCGCATGCCGGCTGAGACAGAGTTGGACATTTGTGTGGCCTGAAATGAACACTGCTTTTACTTTTGTTCATTTGACACTCATGGAGGATGCCGTTTTAACGGGGTGGTGGGGTGATTCCGCTGAAGCCCCCCATGTCCTCCTGGAGCACCAAAGGCAATTTCCCATCAGTCAAGTAGCTGAAAGCCTCTTCAACTGAACAACTTCCTGGATTTAGTCAGCGCCCCCCACAGACACCTCTGCTCTATCATCTCCGTTACTTGGCTGGCATTAGTCACAACCTCTCATCGTCTTACAGAAAAGATGGATTCTTCTTGCAGAAGTTCAGGAATAAGCTGCTAAAAAAAATTGCAAACGCACACACAAATGTGACGTAAATCTGAGCCAACATGACCTTTGTGTTTCATTGTGTGCCTTTCTGTGCTGCTGCCAAAGGATTTTGAAATTAAACAAGTAAATATAAACTTAAAATTTAACTATTTTTCTTGTTCTATTTGAAGTTTATTTTTCATTTAAATTTCATCCACTGAAGATTTTCAGGTCTCCATAAATAATAACTGTCTGAACTGATATGTTTTTGCATGCAAAAAGTCCCATCAGACTGACAGTCATATTAGCCCTGGTCCATTGTGGCCTTTACTGGACTGTCAGCGGGCTGAGTGCTCCCACAGGAGACCCAGACATCCTAAGGGATCCTATTAATCTATTATGTTCACCTCCAGAACAGGATTCAGGACAACAATCGCATACAAGCTGGAGGCTGAGCCGCGGGAGGCCCCAGCTGCACGGGACCCCGCACAGCCTGAGGGGCCGATGAGCCGCAGTCCCATGAGACCGGCTCACATACAGCAGAGTACAGTCATGGGGTTAAGATGCTACGACTGTCACATTTAGGACTTTCCTTACAAGAGAGGGACTTAAAAAATGCTGATTTTTGGAGCCAATTTTAAAAAAAAAAAGGCTAATTATCCACAAAGGCCATCTATTTCATTAAATAATTTTCTTAATTCTTTTGATTCATTCACTGTTCAAAACTTGATTTAATTAAACCAAAAAATGTTCTTTGTTTTACAATACACTGACTACAATAAGGATTTAAACGCAACAATTAATGTGTTAAAACTCTCTCATTTTTTGTTGTAATTAATTTTTTTGAGTTATGAAAAACATTTTTAATATGATGGCACACCACAATCAATTACAAGCTTTCTCTCTTTTTTTTTTAACCACAATTTTCTTTAATTGTTCTTAAAACAATGCAGGTATGATGTCAACTGAAAACATCTCTTGAAAACACACTGGACTCTAAAATAATTACCATAATCATGATTAGTTTTTCTTTGCATTTTAATTAGCCCTATGAAGCTCAATTAAGCTCTTCAGTTTGAACGCCTATTCAGTAAACAGCTGTCCACCTGTCTTTTGGTTCCTGGGAAAAGGCTGCAGCTCCGTTTCACGCCGTGGCACCGTCACTACACTGGGTGGGGGGGGATCAGATGCCGCTCACGCAGCCTGTAAGGGGCCCTCATAAGGGGAGGGGGGGGTGATTAATTCTGCACAGCAGCAGGAAAGACATCTAGGTATGCAAATAGCCTGATTGCCTCGCTTAAAAATGAGCAAGTGGTATTAATTTGAGGAATATTTCAATAATGATTTTGTAATGTTAGCAGGGAAACAGATCCTTGTTTTATGAAATAACACACAGAGGTTTGTTGGTTTACTAAATATTAGCAAAATGATCTGAAAAGTGATGACATGATGCAGAAAAGTGAAGTTTTCAATGGGGCTGGGGATTACCGCCAAACGATCCAACTTGGATTCCATGTTTGACTCAACATGATTGAAGTTTCAGTGTATTTGTCAAGTTTTAATTCTCTAAAAGCAGTTTTGTTCATCCCAACTGAGTAAAGATGAAGCGAAAGTGACTTCTTGTAATAAAAAGTGACAGAAAAGCTTTATTTCTTATACTGCTTTAAAAGGACAGATCTCTAACTTTGCTGTTGTCTTTAAAGATCAATTTGAGTTTTCTCAAAGTTCAAAGCATTTCATTTTTTTCCCTACAAAAAATCTCCTTTTTCACTGTTTCTACTCTCATCATTGACTCTTTTATGCTGCATATTTGCAATGTTCAATTCAATCAAGGAATCCACTAAATGCAGCATCACTTTGAATGGAAAAAGTATTGAAGAATATTTTGTAATAGATATGATTGGATAAAGTCAGGCATGAAGGGGTTAAAATGTTGGGGAAGGCAACAGAATAGAACAGTTGCAGCTCTATCCAATGTTGAAAAGGATCTTGACACGTTCCGCTTGTAATTTTTTTTTGGTCTTCACTTCCTGATCTTGTGCAGGTCTGCTGTTGCGTCCTGTTACTGCTCCGCCCACTCACCTGTGCTTCCTGCTGGAGTTCACAGCTGATTAAGTTGTCTGCCTATTTAAGTCACCCTGTTTTATTTCTCAGTGTTGAAGTGTTTTGCGTGCGTACATCGGTTCATGCTGCACACACAGCTCCTTAGTTTTGATTTACTGCCCTTTCCTTGTTTCCTCTCTAGTGAAGTGATTCTATGCTGCTGTCATTAAACAACTTGTCCTTTCTCTGCATCTGGGTTCTTGAACTCTAATCCGTAACAGATGTGGTTTTCTTTTTGACCGTAAAGTAATATATCACAACTGAGAAGTAAATTAGAAACTTAAAACTTCCTTTTATAATTGGTTTATACATAAAAAGAAAGCATCATTAATAAAACATTAACTGTTATGTTTCATATGCTGATTTAAATATGTGAGCATGCTTATCAGCGGAGACAAGTCAATATTTATAAATTTAGGATTAAAATAAGGGGTAAATGCTGGATTAAATAACATACATGAAGCTAAATAAATAATAAAGGGGGATCTTATTCCATCTAATCCTGTTTTGAAGTGCCGTGTATTCCTTCCATTTCACCCTGACCCCATAATAAAGAATTAAGACTCGCATGTTTGCTTCCATCAAGAATCAAGAGTTTAGATTAACTACATATGAACATTAGCATTGCAATCTCTTTGAAAGGTCTGCTGTGAACATTAACTTCTCAAATGGGAACTTCCTGGAACATGTGAAGAACCGTTATGGAATTACAGTAGTTCTTACCTGGGAAAAGTGCAGCTGCTGTCCTAAACTGAGGTGTTGCTCCATTGATTTGGTTTGTTTTAAAAACTGACTGTTGGGTCATGATGAAGAACGGAGAACAGAGAAGGGGATGAGGATTTTCTATGTCCTGTAACAAGCTTTTCACCCCTGCACTGCTATTCTTGGCAATGACTTGATCACAATCAGTTTTTACTTTTTTATTTTTTTACTGTCCTGTCCAACAGCTGGACACAATCAATTTTGATTGTAGCTCTTTTTTATATTTTCAATCTTTCTTTTAATCTTGAATGAGTTTTACTATATTTAATTATTATTCCTTTAAATTAAATTAATGGTGCATAAGCTCTATATTATGATTGTCAGTTATTAAAATCTCAAAATTGAGTAAATATTGAAAGGTTAAACTTTCTCACAGAGCAGACACTTGACCATAGAGCTCAATTTTTCAGTCCTATACGTTTATAAAAAGTCTAATTTCTTAAATTGCACATTAGTGGTCACTGTGATTTATTTTTTCTTCATACTTATTGAATGTTAAAACTTGAAGAAATATCTATTCAACATGATATTTTGTAAATACAAACAAAAAAAGGTTTAAATGTCCATTTTATTTCGTTTTTTCAGGTAGACCACATCATCCCTCTAAGGTCAGTTCAAATTCTTTAAAGATCCAAATATATACATCAATGTATTTAAAATAAAATACATTTCCTAATCAGTAGTTATCTAAGCTAAGTAGATATTCATAATTTTACCTTTAAGCACACACAGTTATTTGTATGAAATCGGTTTCTCAGCACCCTTAATATGATAAAATAAGATGAAATAAAAATAAGACGTTGAAAAATGCAACCTTTTATAAATCCCCTGTAGTCATTTTATTGAATGTGGTAGTCTGGTTTGACATTTCTTTGGTCTGAAGCTACAGGAAAAGTCAAATTCTCTGACATGCCAGTGTTTATGGCTCCATTCCAAAGCAAGTTCAGCAATTCACTTCTCTGCAGATTCACATGCAACACAAACCAGCACAGCTCTATACTGACCTCTGGTGGTTAGAGTTGGCATTACCCTGTAAAAGGTGGTTTTTGTTCATTTATTTCTTCTTGTCTAAAGAGTAGAAAAAACCTTTTTACATGTAAAAACTAATTTTGGCAGCTGACACAATACAAATGGCGCTTGTGACCTCAGACTGTGTAAGCGTCTATAATATTCTGGCTTCCCTGTGTGCATGTTTAACTGTTGAGCTTGTCGGACTCCTCTGTCTTCACGGTGGTCATCTGATCCTCATGAGACTCTTCTTCTCCTGGCACCTGAGACAGATAACAGATAAGCTAAAAATACCAACATGCTTATAAACTTCTGATATGACAACTCCACTAAAAAGCAAAAAGCACAAAATGACACACCCAAAAAAAATAATGTTTTCCATCTGCATTTGCTTTTGGAGACCAAACAGATAGTGACTGTTAAAAATAAATAAAAATTAAACAAAATGAAAGCACTAAAGCATTTTAATTTTGCACCTCTTGACTGAAGGTCATAATATGCTGTTATATTTTAATACGTTTCTTCATTTCCACCTTTATCCAACATAAAATGTTTGTAATTCAGACAAACAAAGAGAAAGTAATTTAGATGGGAGTTTAATAAGTGCTTTTAAATACAGATGCACCAAGTATTCTAATAATTTGCTGATGTATTGCACTTCTGTCTGGGCCTCAGGATTCGTCCTTATTTTGGATGGTGAGCTGGCGCCTCTTGGTGGTTAGAAAGCAGCTCTACATAATTAACAGATAACTATGCAATTCTTGACTTTTTCATGCACTGCAGCCTAGTTTACATCTTTTTAAAAAACTATTTTTAACATCTTATCATTTGTTGATGCTTGTGGTTCATTATTTTATTGTTTTCACCACAATCATTTCTTCTCAACTGAACAAAAAGGTACCTGCGTGAATGTTCAAAAATATTACAGTGTGATGAGATTAAAACTATCCATCCGAAATATTTTACTTCTAAAGAAAATGTATACATAATCACACTGTGATGCTAAAAGAGGTGCAGATTTTTGTCTCTGTACAACTGAAGTGGTTTTCTTCACCTCCCAGTAGAGGCTGTCCTCAAAGCAGGTGTTGTCCCGCGGGGCACCAAAGATGGGCAGCTTCAGAATAAAACCTGAGCACAGGAAAGAGGAATTTGGGACACTACAGGGATGGTATAGACTATAAAGCCTCCTAATGTAATTGACCAATAACGAACAAAAATGTAACAGAGCTGGTTTTGACAGCAAATAAGCGTAAATGCATCATTACAACAAAGGTTTTTGTGAATTTTGTCTCATTTTTGGTCAATAATTGGTTTGACACACAATTGGTCTGATGCTTCCTGCTACATCTGTGCTATTTATTATAAAAAAGCAACATCCGCATTTGTTTAGTGCCTGTTTAGTTTCCCTTAACAGCTACACGTGCTCACAGTTTTAGTGTTAATGTTGTTTCCATGTTTAAATTCCACTTATTAAATTCTGTTTAGGAGAATTACCACCTACCGACAATGAGTCCTCCAAACAGAGCCATGCCCAGAGTCACAGCGAGAGAAATCGCCTGAACCCCTCCCTGGTAAGATGCCGTTCGGTCACCACTGGCCACATCAGGAAACACCTTTTCCAAACTGTAAGATGATCAGTTTCACATTTTCATATATGTTGAAACAAAAAGTGATTTTAAAACTAGCATGCAGCATTGCTTTTCCACTAAAAACCTGCCGGATGTATAAAAACCTTTTTTTTTTTTTTTGGTCAAATCTTTAAAAAACGACTAAAGCAGACATTAAAAAAGACATTCAAGAACTTGTTACAATTTCTTCATGGAGCTTTGAAACAAACTCAGTGAAACCTTTGATAAACTGCTGGAATGTAATAAAACAAAGGTGGAATATTTACCCCTCTCCATAAACCTCCCTGCTTGCTAGAGAAGCAGTGACGGCTCCCACAATGGCACCAAGAACACCAGGCATGCCGTGCAGGTTGTGGATCCCACAGGTGTCTTGGATCTTTAGTTTATTCTCTAGAATGGGCTGATGATGAATAACAGAAGACAGAAATGCTGACCCTGCAATGACTTGGCTTTTTTTTTTCTCAAATAAGAGTTACAAATACAAGGGCTAAAATAAAAGTTTTACTTTTAAATTAAATTTAAAATAATTCCCATCCACAGGTCTTCATAAGAAAATAAAAACAATGTGCTTCAGCTCAGCTCCTAACAGGTTTGACACAAGACGCTGCGTTTTTCTCACTGTGAGGTACTTGAAGCCCAGAACAGAGATGATCCCGGCCAAGAATCCAACAATCATGGAGCCCACAGGCGTCAGCATCATTTCACCAGCTGTTCCGGCAGCTACTCCACCGGCCAGAGCAGCGTTTTGGATGTGGACCTGCGATGAAAACAAATTGACTGCAATTTAGTCACATTTTTAATCCAGCAGCTCCACCTTTCACTTAGGTGACTTACAACAAACACTCACCTACTATTTATTTTTTGAATTTGATATTTTTATTGTTATTATTTATATTATTATCAATTGTAACATACAATAAAAAAAATAGTAATAAGAAATTCCTGCTAATTACCTATACGGTCTTGTCACCAGCTGCCTAAATTATTGCTTATTGACACAAAAACGTGCAAAATTAAACAGATAAAATAATAAACATAGATAGAAAACGAGCTTTTAATTGACTGTCAAGTGTATTGTTCCACCATTGTGAAAAATTATTTGTAAATTTATTCAAATGGGTATGTTATTAATTAAAAAAATACATGTGCTGCTGTGCAAATAGTTAGTTTTTTTCCTTTTTGCTAATTGCTAATTATGATTTTAAGTCGCAATAACATTTGCTGTTAATTCATGTGGAGGTTAGTACCCTGAACATATCAGCTTTAAAATGATTCTTATCAGGAGATTAACTTGTCTTCACTTTCAAGAAGCTGAGCGGCTTGTCAAATCCCATGGACAAGCCTCTGCGCAGAATCTTAATCCCGCTCACGTTTGACAGCTATCAGTGGAAGAACTTAGCTGGTTGATCCCGTGATGATTTACCAGCCACGCATTTGGGAAATTCCTTTCTTGACAGATCGGCTGGATGGCACCTGTTCAGGTGACCCCGTCACATTGTCTGTTCTTTTTGGGGTGTGTCTCATATTAGACAATGGAAAAATCTTGTTTTATATGGTGAATTACTGTTGCGTGCTTTAAATCTTGATAAAATAAATAGTCTGCTGACTGCTGGGATAAAGTATTTAATATTCTTTCTAGAGCTTTTCGTTTCTTCACCTTAACTTTAGTTTCATCATGCAAAATGTTATTAAGTTTATTTGTGTTATCTTTTTGTGGATTTGGAAACTGCAGCATTTAGTATCCATTAACCTCACCATGTCCAGCTTGCCGTCGTGCGCTGTGAGGGAAGACATGGCGTACTGTGGACAGAGTGCAGGCTGCCAGAGAGTAGTAGGTGTTCATGGCCGTGCGGTGCTGAGGGTCTCCATGTTCTGTGATGGCAGAGTTGAAGCTGGGCCAGAACATCCACAGGTAAAGAGTTCCTATATGGAAGAGAAATGCATGAGAAAATCCCCCAAAACATCCGAAAGGAGAGTCGTGAAACTGTAATTCATGTTTAATCTCAGGATTACCAATCATGGCAAACAGGTCTGAGTGATACACCGAGCAGTTCTTGTGTTTGCTCTTATCTAGGTTGGGTCGGTACAGGATTCGTGTCACCATCAAACCAAAGTAAGCTCCAAAGGTGTGAATGGTCATGGAGCCTCCAGCGTCTCTGGTCTGAAACAGAATGAGTCCACAGCTTTTGGTTCAAGATAAAAGAAAAAGGAAGGATGGAGTAAAATACAAAAAACAAGAGACTCTTCTTCCAATATTTTAAAATCATTTATCTTAAAGTAACTCACTCCCAGAAGGGTCAGCAAGATGAACTCATTTACTGCAAACAGCGTGACCTCAAACACGGCCATAAACAGCAGCTGGACGGGGCTGGTTTTACCCAAAACGGCTCCGAATGAAATCAGCACAGAACCGGTGCAGAAGTCAGCATTGATCATACTGAGACAGGAAGAAAAACACAAAGTCTTGTGGGTCAGAGTGCAAAAAAATGTGAAAGCAGGGTTTTATATGTGTAATTTGACTGAACGGTGTTACTGTAACATGTGCCAAGTCTTATAGTAAAAAAGAAAAAGTTAACGTTTAGAATTATCGGGGGGTAGTCAGAATTATTTCTAGTCTGTGGCCAGAATCAATAAAATTCATGAAAAGAGAGCTGAGGACGAAGGTGGCCCTGAATCTTTTGGATTTGCATGTTTACCTCTCCACCCCGATGTGGATTTTGCCCTCATGTAGTCCATGGAAGAAGCCCTGCATCAGTGTGGCCCACTGCAGGGAAAAGGCTGCGATCAGGAAGTTAAAACCCACACTGCTGAAGCCGTAGCGCTGCAGGAAGGTCATAAGAAAGCCGAAACCGACAAAGATCATCACATGGACATCCTGGAAGCCTGAAGAATGAAGAACAAACATCATTAGAACTTTCAGAACATTATGGTCGAGATGCAAAAAAATGGCAAATTCAGGTGTGTGCACTTGGATGTTCTTTGGCGAATCTTAACACGTCGATCAATCGAGTTTCTGTGGGCTGAAAGGCAGTGTCTGCGAGTCATAGCATGTAGTTGCTGCATGAGGGCAGAAATGCTGAAACAAACATTGCTCTTTTACTGGCCTGACTGCGGTGACAGATACCTGTGTGCAGTCACTGTCACACAGTATCAACCTCCAAACTTGCCCTTTGCTGCTTCCATCAACACAAGCACCTCCATGCAGTCAAGAGCAAAGTCACTGGGAGGCATTGTGTAAACTTTAACTGGGAGATCAAGTTTAAACGTGACTCAGTAGCTGTTTATGTAACTCAATTCTGACTCTTATAGGCGTTTCATGTTTACCCTCAGCTTCCCTTAAACACTAAGCACATTTGCAGTCTATTTAGGGGCTAAAACTGCATTACTTTTCCATCCTCACTTCTAATTTCTCTCTGATGTGCTTCAAACTCAATATTGAGCTCAGCTGCTGTTGTCGTCATGGCGACTGTTAATTGGCATGCTTACACAGAGGGCTTGCCAATCTCTTTGTCCGCAATTTGGCCTAGATGCATGCATTTTCCCAGTGACCCAGATTTCTACCAAAGGGATGTGATCCGGAGAACTAAAGTGTTACTGTATTCTGAATTCTTTTTTCTCTATTTTCAGGAACATTCCTCGTATTCCCAGGTGTTCGGTTTTTTTTTAGGGCAATGCTTCCCTTAAGCAGGGAAAGGCACATTTAAGGAACGGTAAAGGTACAAGTTGTTCTGCAACCTGCATCGGTTGACATAAAAAGAAACATGCACTCTTCTCGTGGAGCGTGACAGACTGGAGTATGTTTCTTTTTCTCAGGCATGCCTTTAGGATCCGTGATGCAGGGTGTGTAAATATCCCTGAAACGGGAAGGTGAACTCCTCTTTCAGCTCCCATGACCGTGGAGCGCCAGCTCAGATAGTGACACCTTGAAAACAAATCCACCTCTTACTCTTTCATAGTTTTTAAAGCAAAACACTGATTTGCATGGCTTTCTGTTTAAAACTCACAGGCATTTGCAATGTTTGACTTATGATAAAACAGAAACTTTGAGGGTATAGATAGGAAAACATCCTGTCTTGTCTTTTGGCGTCATAAAGAACTAGTTGATTTAATTAAGCCACAATACTGAGGGGGAATGCTGATCAAATACCAAAAAAATGAGGCTGAACAGAGTTTGAAGTGATGCTGGCACCAGTGAGAAACTGGACTTTATCACCGCGGGACTTCAAGCAGAACGCTGACTTCAGCTTTCTCCACTCAAATGGACTCTGTCAACACGCTGAGGAAATCAATCTTAGTTTGACATGCCAGAAAGTTGTTTTTCAAGTCAACAACACGGTTTGCTGGTACTAATGTACTGAGCTGAAAATGTAAATGAGCAAAAAAACAAAACAGTTTTGGGACTGGCATGAATGGCATTAATGTTCAGTTTAGTGGAAAAATGATCACATTAGACATTTAACAGATGTAATTGTCCTCAAATTTAAACTATAATGTTTGTAAAGGTTAAACTTCCTTTAATTCATCCTTTATGTGCTAAACAGCATTAAATTAGATTGTTTTGGTGCCTTGATATTTTTCATGTTAATTTATGTGTTTTGTGTTAATGTGAATAATTCTAATATGTTATATATGTAAAAATATATGCATTAAATGTGATAAGTTTGGGAAGGAAATTATTGAGGCAATTCTTCTACATTACTTCTTTGAACAATTTATCCTTTTATGTTTATTATGTTTGTTTAACTACTTTATTTTGTGTTGGAAGGTTAAAAAAAACAGAATCAAATCAAAATCTGATTCTTCCCTGGACGGAAGAACACAAAGGTCCCAAAATAAATTACACGTTTCTTATATGATGAACCCAAACAAACATCCCATCAGTTCTTTTATTTCATTTTTATTTTTCACTGCTTTTTTTTAAGCTTTATTACTTCTTCAGGTTTAGTAGCTTTAATATAGTTAATGTAGCTCTGATAGCTTTAAAAATACATTCTTTAAGGTTTTTTGACTGTGAAATCAACCAGCTCTCCATTTTTTGTTACAATCTTTAATTTTATTCATATTGACGTTTTACTGTTTCTCGTTTACAGTTTTGCTTTGTTTGTTTTCTTTTGTTAGGCTCTTTGAATGTCTCTCGCGTAAGAAAGATGCAACAGAAAAGAAAAACTGAATTGATCATTAAACCTGTTTAACTAAACTAAATTATTATTATTAATCCAAAATCATGTAATTGGTCACTCTAAATTGTCCATAGGTGTGAATGTGAGAGAGCATGGCTGTGTGATTGTGACCCTGCGACAGACTGGCGACCTGTCCAGGGTGTCCTGTCTTCACCCGCAAGTTGCCAGGATAGGCTCCAGCAGCCCCGTGACCCGGAAAGGGATTGAATGAATGAATAAATTATAATTAATTAAATTATAATTAAACTACCGGTAATTAAACTAAACCTTTTTTCAAGGTAAGAGAGCAGAACTTCTGCAACAATGTGTTCTTAGAAAGATTCATTGGATCTTTCGCACACCTCATTAGAAACACAAAAATAAACATTTCAGTGGAAGAGCAAGAGGATGACACTGTAGAAACCTGTTTTAGGTGGAGGGGTTGTGCGATTAAGCTTTCTTCACTGTTATGTAAAGAGAGCAATCTTTCTGAATTCTACCTGAGGAGACTTCCTGCACACCTGAGAGACACTCCCCAACTCAGAACACTCTGATCTTTGAGGTGGAGCTTTGACTTCAAGTGAGAATTTCAGAAATTTATTTTGCACTATGTGACTGACAAATCAAAAAACTGTCTTTGGAAAACTTAAAGAAAAACAAACAAATGTATCTGAAACCAAAGCATTTTCTCACATTCTCACTTTCTGTCTGTGTTTATGAATAGACCTTTTATAATGACAGCTTTGATCCTAGAAAAACATATTTTTTCTACTCTGACAGTTTAAATAAATCAGGAAGTAAATGATGAGAGAGACCAGTGTATCTGTCTCCACGGGATGGCAGCAGGCTGGAAGACTGAAGAGCTCAGCACAAAGAGAAAAATGGAATGCTCTCATTAGAGAATAAAGTGCTGTTGTGTTGCCACTCATCAGCTTGTTGCTCCCTGAATGCATTTTTATAACAGACAAATGTGCATCCAAGCTTGTTCAAAAGAAACGTGCTGCTCATGAGCATCCATTTGACATCCGTTGCAATTTTGTCACAGAGAAAGGTTGTGGGACAGAAAAATCTGGGTTAAAGTGGGCAAAAAGGAAAAGAAAGGCGGAACAGTTATGTAAATAAAAGTAACGGGAAAAGAAAGCCCTGTTCTTGCTTTTCGTTTTTTTCTACATTGTTGATCTTCTTGTTAGTTAAAACTAGTATCTGTACTATTGATCTGAGGGCAAAGTCTGCTTTGACCGGGATGATGGGGAGGACTTACTTCAGTTTATTCTGGACTATAAAAATTCAAAAACGATTTTTTAAAAATGTGATTTTTCATGTAAAATATGTAAAAAGAATTATTCTGGATAATACGAAGCTTGGATCATTTGAATGATGTAAAAAGGAGAAAAAATTGACATGTGACCCTCCAAAATAATGGACATTTACAGCACACTCACTTGGATATCTGTAGTAGAAATCATTCTCCATGTCAGGCTTGGATACAGAATGATTGCCGTGATGATGCTTCTTTGCATCTGTGTCTTCATCGTACTGCACCAGCACGCCAAAGAGGATGATGAGGATGATCTGGAGGATGAAGCAGGTGATCGGCAGCTTCAGCCGCATGTTGGTCGATGGGTCTGTCATGTTGTTTTCCGAGTGGGATGAGGAGGGGAGGCTTGATGAAGCTTCTTCTGTGTGAAAGAAAAAATCCACACAGAAGGTTGGACACACTCTCACCAGCAGACACTGTCGTGTCCTCAGTGCACAGAGGCTGTGTGTGTGTGAGAGGCCACCAAAAGTGCTTTTCTTCTCTACAGTCACACCTACAAGACCTAATAAGGTGTTGCTACACTATTAGACCCGCCTCTTCTAGGACAGGCTGAGGTGCTACGGCTCACCTGCGACTGGAACCAAACCTTAAAGAAAATAAAGCCATCTCTGTCACATAAATCTATTCTATACACTAGACTTTACTACAGGTAAACTGTTGGGACTGTCTGCATACTTACAGAATTGTTTTTGTTTTACCCCAAAAATCGTCCAAATCCAAATTTAACAGATAACCTTTGCATATTTGTTGGTTTTTTCTAGCACTGTCTTGATGCCAAATGCAAGATAATCTGTAATTTCTGCCAAATGTATTTAGTTTAAAGCGTGTCTTACTTCATTGAGTCAATATTTTTCAATTTTTTTTATTCATACTTCATCTTCTAAACCAGTTTTGTCCCTTTTGGGGTCATGGGGGTGCCGGAGCCTATCCCAGCCACTCATGGGCGAAGACAGGAGACACCCTGGACAGGTCGCCAGTCTGTTGTAGAGCCACAATCATACACGCATGCACACTCACAATCACACTTAGGGAAAATTTAGCGTAACCAAATAACCCATGAAGCATGTTTTTGGATGGTGGCAGTCCCCTGGAAAAAAAACACTAATGCGCAGAGAGAACATGCAAACTCCTCTCAGAAAGGTCCCCCATTAATGTTATGTCTAAGATCCCCCACAGGTACAGGTAAATACTATTTTTATTATTGTTCATCTAAAAATAACCAATTTTCAGATATTAAAACACTTACTTTATTTGATATTAATACTATGTATTAATATTTTCTTTATTACAACATTAACTTAGCAACATGTTGGGAAAAAAGCCTAGATTCATCTAAGAATGGGAAACCTACAACGGCAAACAATAAGCTCTTTGCTCTGCTCCATTCTGATGCATCCACTTAACTAGATCCAAAACATAGGTTGGAAACCAGCGGAGAGCATGTAAACAAATGGATAATGGGGAAGTGGGGGGAAGGCACACAGTGTAGTCAATAGGATAATATTGTTTGGACAACCTACTGATTAGTTTTTGTATGAAAGAAGATATGATGGTGCAATAGACATTCAACAAATACAATGGAAATGTAAAAAAATCCCTGAAATTGTACGAAAATTCTTTTTTATGTGTGAAACCTTCTGAAACAATACAGAGTTTTGTTCCAGATAACATCAAGTGTTCTATTTTGGCATAAACAGATTAAGGCAAATTAATTCATTTTGAATTCAATTTCTTATATGACTTTAATTCTACCAGAAACAGGAACTGCATAGATTATTTACTTTACAAAATAATATGAAAAAAGTATGTGGGATGTGTTTAAAGAACTTGAGACGTCCATTGATAAGGTGGACAAAGACAGGCCCGTGGCTCCTTTGTTACACCTCCTCCTCCTCCTGCTGGAGAATTTGGCAGACGATGCCACTAGCTTCCTGTATCTGTGTCTCCCATCAGCAGAAAAAGGACATTTCTGCAGAGCTGAAAGTGGCAAAAAGAATGTTGTGATTGTTTGGAATTTAAGTTATCGCCACTAAGGACAATAGGTGTCGAAGAGAGGGAAGAAGGCCACTTGCTGTTCTGTATTCTTAAGCATCCTGTTTGTCTGGCTTCCTGTTTCTCATCTACCTAGTCTTCTGACCCTTTTGGTTTTTGTTTCTTATTTTTGATGATGAAAAAACATAAAAACACCAGTACACCTTACCTTGTTACCAGTGCTTATTGTACAGCAGGTTCATAGCGTGGTGGTCAATGTTTTTATTCCTATTTCTAACTGGAGCAAAGCCAATTTTCATTTCCACACAGAAGCCTTTGAGTCTGCTGATAAGTTTGGATCAAATGGGGTGTGTTCAGGGACATTATAGCAAAGCATCCTCAGTATAAAGAACACAAATCTTAAAAAAAAAAATAATTATAAGAATTTGTAAGAGTACCAACCAACAACAAATTCTTTAACAGGGGGGTGATTTAAAGCTGATGCCCTTGGAAACAAGACATTGGATCTCCCACCACGGCTATAAATGGTAAATGGTATATACTTTTATAGTAGCTTTATGCTTATGCTATGTTTGCATGTTTGGAAACCCAAAGTCATGAGACCACTTCTGAGGAAAAACCTATGTAAACGCCTGTATATGTGCATTCCAGGCTTCGGCATTCAGAACTCTCACTCTCATGCGTCGCTACGCAAGTTTTCAGGACCATTTTCAGACTCTATGTTTAAAACACATGGCCACTGAATGCATGCCTAAAGTTAAACCAGTTGAACTTTGACCAATCAGGTGCTCGATTGACCAATCAAGTCCTTTTTAATACACAGAAGTCCCACCCATTTAAAAATTGATCACGAAGGAGAAATTAATCGTTACAGTTTGTGCCTGGGTGGAATTGTGATACAGCGTTGAAAAAACATAAGCCAAGAGTAAGATTTGCCAGATTTTCACTGCTTCAACATTTCCCACCAAGCGTCTTCCATCTGTGTGAGAACATGAGCTAGTATGGGGTAGCGACAGTCAAGTGTGAACAATAAATGCTAAAAGCTCTTTCGAGAATGCCAGTTTAGCGCATTCTTGAATGCACATTACATGCCCGGTGTGTATGCAGATTTAGAAGGCCCAAAGGGCTTTACAGTCACAGTCCCATTCACCCATGCACATTCACACACTGATGGTGGCTCTCCTGCCAAACACAGCCTATAACTACCAGGAACAATGTGGGGTTCAGTGTTGCCCAAGGACACTTCGACACATGAGCGGGCAGGACGGGAACTAAAGCTGCAAATTTCAAGTCAGGTATCAACATCTCTACCTCTGCACCACAGCCGCATTGGACATTTCATGAGAGCAGTAGTGTCAACACCTATGAAGACTTCATATAGTCCACCACTTGAAGTGAATTTCCTTTAGCTTGTACCCCCCGTTGTTAAATTTTTGACCAAACACATGGCAGACATAATAAAGTAGGCTGTTAGAGGTCCAAATGCGGAACATGGCCAGAAAAACATTGTTCTTGTTCTCACAGCCTTGTGTACGAACCAAATGTTTTGCTTGTAGTGCAGAATGTATCAATTTATAGATAGACATAAGAGGGGATAAACACAAATTTCAAAGCACTCTGCATAATATTGTATCGCAGTTAAAACACACATATCTGTTTTCATGATAATTGTCAAATGTTAATCACTTTTGAGTTATACAATCTTTATATGTTCTCTATTCTTCATACTAGAAGGAGCTTTGCATTGTCCGACGACTTTATTTGTAAACAGGAATATCTATTTACCGGAGCACCCAAACATGGACAATCAATAAGTAGGATAAAAGTGGGATTTGTGACATAAAACAATTATTTTCATTTCAATTTCTGAACTGCTTTTTTGAAAACTTAACCTAAAACATGTCTCTGCAGGAATGTCATGTATGTGCATACATGTCTAGTCTTGATGTTCATTCCTTGCAGGTTTGATGGGTAAAACTGAAGGGTAAAACCAACAGCAAAGAGATTGGCCAAGAGAAAAAAAGATTCAGATCACTGCTGCTCACTGATTTATAATCACACTGATTCTGCACCTTTGACGCCATTGGTGTTACTGTGTCGGAGCTAACTGTTCATCCGCTCATTTACAGCCACAATATTTATTATTGCATCATTAAGGGATTTTTATTTTCCCAGTTATGCAAGTTCAACTCATGTTTCCACAAATGGTTTGATTTACCCCTACTTCTACCAGGACTATTAGAAAGCCTTAGTTGTTCAAATTTTTTTTTTATTTTGTAGAAATAGAGAAAGCTAATATATGGTTTTGTACAAAAAAAGTACTGAACTGAAATACAGCATTATGCTGTAAATCTAAATACAAACTTAATACATAAAATTCATCATTTGACAACATTTTTCAGCTCATGTTTTTACATTCTTTTATCTTGTCTAATTGATTGTTTCACAAAGGCTTGGCATTTAACAACATTTGGAATGGAGTTTGTGTTTACCACAATAATTAGTCACATGTGTTGATTTCAGTGCTGGAAAAAGCACTATTTCAGTGGCGTGCTGCAATTTGGTACCAATCTGAACCCAATCCCCCAACAGTACCCTTTGCTGGTCGAAGGCGGTTACACCCTGAACAGTCTGTTGCAGGGTCGATGGAGATGGAGCGATCCTGATCAATATGCTGGCTCCCGGGAGGCCAGTTGGCGGCCAGACAGAGACCCACAGCGGGATAAGCACCCATTCTGCTTGGGTCTCTTGAACTTTATGATATTTTTCTTATTTTCATCGAGGCAATAAAAAAAAAAGAAAAATTCCCCAATTTTTTTTGTCTTTATTTTTACCCCCTCAGGTTAATGCGGGACAACATACTTTCAGACTCGGTCAGAGAGGGAACACAAATGCAGAAAACACAATTGGGACTTTAACTTTAAGTTTAATTTTAAATATGTGAGGCAAGAGCGCTAACCACTGCTCCACCGTGCAGAAATACAAAAATTAAATGATTTTTTATTACACTTTTTTTTTTTAATAAGAAAAATGTTACGCAAACACGCCAACAACTCAAAACATGATTTTCATCTGAGGGGACCAAAAATTTCTGTCATTTCTTTAGTCAGCCGAGGAAACCCGTGACACACACCTGACTTCCTCAAAGTCACATGCTTGTTGAAATACAAAGCATACTTGTCATTATGATTTTGAGATAAAGGTTATGTTCCTATAGCACATTTGACATCTGCATTGTTGTGCCTTATGTCTTCTGCAGAAGCTCCTGAAAGTCTCTGTGGTGCAGACAGGTTTGTAAATGTTCTGGAAACCCTTTACGCCTTAGTCACACATGGGGGGTTGACCCCAATGTCTGTATGAGAGACCTGGACTTTAGGCTCCAGTGAAATGAAGCCATTTCAGTCACCAATTTACAGCGATGCCACACTCTATTCATCAATAATAGTTTTTCAATATGCATATCCAAGACGGTATTATCAACAAATACATTAAGAATAGAATTCAAAATACATCTAACTGGCTCCTACCGACATCTAGGCCAGACCCAATCCAGACTATACAGAAGTGAAAATTTTCTGCAGAGAGGTTTGATGTGTATAGTATTAGTTGATATTGCAATAAAGATATGACTTAAAATTGAATAAACCTTTGATAAGATAAATCTAAACAATGGCCATGGTGTTGCTTTGTTCATTTTTACTGTATTTTTGTTCTGTTTTTCTTAAAAAACATTTTTACTGGCTACGACTATTGCTGTAGAGACACAGGTCTCTCTGAAGGTTGGAGAGTATTTGTATTTCAAGAAGAAATGCATGGAGAAAAAAATCAAAGCCTTGCGTTCTTTTTTTTTGTTTTTTTTAAATGCACCAATCTGTCACCTGATCAGCCACAGACACCTGATAGCCTCAGAGTTTCACGTGCAGATTCCTCAGACTTTTTTCATCTGTAGATGTGCGTCTTTGTCGCTCCATCAGTGCAGCTGGCTGGCTCCAAAGCCCGATAACTGATCTCCCAATCTGAGGTACGGGGACGTCGCCTGCTATGAAAGGGAGGCCGGAGAAATCTGGCACCAGATTATAAGAGATAAATGTACATGACTAAACTTGTCTGTTATGCAACCCTGAGATAACATACATAAGGAGGCTATGCAGGTGCTTCACACTTGTTACTGAATCAAACATGAAACTTGAAGCTTAGAAGGTGAGATATCCCAAAGTCAGGAGATTTTTTTAAACTAAATCTCTTTTTATGCTTAGACCTCATCACATCTAGTCATGCAAATGTTCTCTCACTTACAAACGACTTTCCCTCATGCTCCAGTAATCGAATAAAGGTTACAATGGGAGGAGCCTTTTCTTGGACTGGAGGGAGTTTTTGCAACCTTTTTAGCATGTGTCATCAAGTGCTTATAGCTACACCATCTAGGGTCTGCATTAGTGCTTGGAGGAGGAGGCTTCCCGCCATGACTTTGACATTCAGCAATGGTGCAGTGTGTTTCTTAATGCACACATTTACAGCGTCCAGGTGAACATATAATAAATCAGCATCTCCGGCATTAGCAACAGTTAACAGAGTCAAAGGCAAAAAGTTAGTAACATTGTTACAAGGTCCCCTTTTCTCCATTTGTTTTTTATTTTTACCTGATTCCATTCTGCTTCATTCATCTTTTTTTGCTTCCTCCTCCTTTCCTTCCAGCTGTTTAGGAGCCTTAATACACAAAGTAAACATGAAAAGCAACACATTGAAAATTGCCACTATCCCTCTCACTATCACTTAAGCATTTTTTTTTATTCATTACAACCTAGTGAAATCCATTTCTTAATAGCCTTCACAGATACAAGCATCTATATTTTTGTCCCAAAAAGTGTCTAATTTTTTAATAAAGCCAGTATCCTTCTGTCCTTCGGTTGTACTTTAAGAAGGATAATAATTGTTCTTCTTTTTTTAGGCAGCATTTGTTTTTGTCTTCCTGAGGTCCCAGGTTCTTTATTTGCTTTGCCCCCTCCCTAAATGAAATAACCAGTGTTTTCTTTTTAAGGGATGATAAACTTAAGTTCACACAGCCTTTGGCAACTGCAACCACTCCCAAAAATAAGTCTTTGTCAATGCATGTATATGCGTGTTTTAGGCTTTCTTCTTCAAAAGTCCTGTGTTTATGCATTGCCATGCAAGTTTCTACGACCACTTTCAGGCGCTACATACAAAGACATGTTTATTGAATCTTTGTTGAAAGTTAGCTAGGTTGAAGTTCGACCAATCCCGGACTTGGGATTTGGTAGAAAACGTATAGATCACTTCCCCTTCAAAACAGCGCCAACCATTTGGAAACTGATCATGAATAAGAAATAATAATTGCAGCTTGTGTCTGGCTGGAAATATATGACATCAAGTTTTTCATACATTGGATTAAAGCTGGGAAAGAAAAAGACTGGAGCTTCCCGAGATTTGCACCGCTTCAACATTCCGGACCAAATCTCTTCCAACTGTAGGTGGCGGACTTGTGCTAGTCTCGGCTAGCGACAGTCCAGTGTGAACTCCATAGGCTCAATGCGCATTCAACATACCATGAGGCTAAGTCTGTAGGTTTTTCCTACAAATATAGCCATTGTGAAATCAAATAATTATTTTTTCTTTGTCTTTCTGCCACTCCCTTACGCGGCCACCATAGCAAATCCACCACATACTGAGCCATGTCACCCTTCATTTGTTGTTCTGTGGTATATTTATCAGTTCAGATTTTATGATTTTCTCCCACATGTAATAAAAAAGGATCTCAAAAGTAAAATAAATTATGTAATTCTTTATAATTCTGAGACATTAACATTTCAAAGGAATTACTTTTAATTACATCAGTAATGTATCACAGTTTGGAGCCAACTTCCACAACATTGCTTAACACTTCCAAAGTTTGGCAGCAAATTGATTTGCTTGTTTGTACAATCAAGTTGTAAGACTGTCCAAACATTGTTATCTGTAACTACCACATGAATGTATCTGAAAGGGGAAAAGACAAAGTTTAGAGACTGTCTGGATTACACACAGGCCCTGCAAAGACGGAAACTTCAACATTAATTCTAAAGGCCACCATCAGATCAACATCAGCAGGGTTCTCTGAGTGAAACATGTTTAAAATGTTCTGGTTAAACATTCGACGAAAAAAACAACAACTCAGATGCGGCTCCAGGCCAAGCAGGTTTAAGATTGTTAAAAAAAAAGAAAAAAATTCCCGCTTTACCTGTCAGATCTATATCTGCTCGTGACTCTCATGCACATGATACTCCATCAACTGAACTCATGAGTAATTAGTTGATAAGCCTCAGGCTTGTCACTAAATCACTCCAAGGCAGGGACAATAGGTCATATGATTACAGAATGTTGTTTACAGTTTGAATATGAATTTATGTGAAGCTATTTAACTTATTTAAACACTAGAATACACACTAAATTGTAGACAGATGTTTGGTTGTGATGTATTTAAAAAGTGACGGTTTTCATTAGTGAGGACTCACAATATTTACATTTCCTGCTTCAGTGTAATGTACGTCATGTCACGGGTTAGAAATCACCCATGCAGGAGCATACTGAAACAGTGCTAGTAATAAGTTGCATGTATTTTGCCCATTAACAGTTTTTCCAAGTGATAAATAGCCCAAAATATGGGCTGTTTATTGTAATGAAATACTGTGAATTGTTGCTCAACTCTGTTTTTCAAAACATTTTCAGCTTTTTTTCCTATGGCTTCATAAATAAAAAAACTAACCTTGCTTTAAGTTACACGAACTCCAATTAAAACTTTAGTGTCCGTTTCCAAAAACAAACTTGACCCGCATGACCTGAAGAGACATCAAAAAGTCTCAAATGGAGAACAAAGTGAGCCAAGCTTAAATGAACTGACACAACGCAACTATTTTCAGTTACAGGCTGCACTTTTTCAACTGGTTAGTGTTTGCTGCATGACAAAGCTTCAAAATCATGCCCCATTAAGAAACCTCAACCCTATACTACCACAGTTATGCTCAGACAAGAAAGGTACCAGCATGTACCTTTATGGAAAACAAGAAAGGAGGATACAGGTAGTCCATAGTCAAACAGTCCCTCTACACTTGGCAGAAATATTTACTTTAAAGAAAGGACGATCTTTCGCTTCGCCTAAAAGCTGCCTCTTTCAGCCTTGGGTTTTGGAGCATGGGCTTTTGCAAGAGTGTTGAAAATCTTTCACCAGTTGCATTTCTTCACTGGGCGAAAGACGGTCTTTCAGAGTGATAAACGTGTTAAACATACTTCAATGCATGTGGCTTCTTCCTGACCCCAGCACATGTCACTCTTTTTGTCAAAATAGTCATGCACTGATGCAACTCCATTTCTGTCTCTCACACACATTCCCACAAACGCACACACATACTCCATCAGGGCTGCAGGCGGGCCAACCTGCTCTTATATCAGCCCTGCTCATCTCTACTGCAGAAAACGGGCGCACTATATTAACCCCATAAGGTTTGACTAACTTGTCATACAAAAAAGTGTAAATCAAAGCATGATTAATGGTTTCAAACAAGTTTTCATTCATTTTCTTTTTTGAAAAAGTCAATTAATGTAGATATGCGCAAAGCTATACATTACAGGATCTGTGACTTCAGTGGCACGGACCAAACCACTAACCAGAAATTAACTTTCCAGCTACTCAATAAATTAGGAGGTAATAAGATGTCAAAAAGAGAGAACGGACGTTTTGTCTTCAGGCTGAAATTTGTCATTGTCAACCCTCAATGGCTGCAAGGAATTGAAAAAAAGGAAATCTGTCAAACTATGAGGATAAGAGACAAAAAGAACCTCAGATACCTATCTACAAAGAAAAAAAAGCCCATCTAATCAATGTTACATTTAACTTGAACATTAAACAAATTGAGGTTTGTCAAAAAAAAAGAAAAATGTTTGCTTCAAGTAAAGGCCCACATGACATCAAAGAAAACAGCTGAGGGCAACGCTGAAACTGCCAAACAGAGGCTTTTGGCCTTGAGCAGACGCCTAAAGAGGTACAGCACCGGGCCCTGACACGATACATGCCTACTAGCTGAAGAAACTCACTGCACTCCATGAGCGTATGCCAGCACAAATGAATCAGCTGCTTAGAGATGGGACTTGCACCGAATGGCTAACGGAAGAGCGAAGGAAGGAGGCAGAGGACTAATGAGCGTGGAAGCCACTATCCAGGATGAAACATTCAAGATCCATGAATACATCAAGCTCAAGGCCCCAACTGACAGTGTGCTCAGTAAATGTCTCAGGCAATGGAGAGCAAAGGATACAGTGCTGGAGGACAGATCCTCATGAGAGGACAAACCCCTATATGGGATGTACCACAGGACCATAGCTGAAGTGGCTGATATCAGAAGTCCTACTAATGGCTAGAAAGGGCTGGGTTTACAACACCCCTTGCGGGCCCCCCTTTTCTCCGGGGTGCCCCCCTCCTGGGCGGGGCCGGCTGTCCCCTGCCTTGCTCCTTCCTGGACTAACCGTGGGCCCGGTGGGTGGCTGCCTGGAGCGCAGAGTGGGTCTCTCTTAGGGGAGTCCTGGCTCGTACCTGGGGTTGGGGCGGGGGGATGCCCAGAACTCCTGGGTGGTGATGAGGTACTCGTCTGGGGCTGTGGGCACTCTTTTCGGGTGGGGCTCTGCGTTGGGCCCTCCCGGCGCGGCAGGGGGGGCTGCTCCCCTGGTTGGGCTGGGGCGGTGCTCTCTTCCCTCCATGCCTCCCTGCTCCCTGGCTCTGGGGGCCTCGTGGTGGTCCTGCTGGCCCTGGCCTGGGTGGCCACCCGGGGGGTGGTTGTTCTCTGCCTGCTGCCGAGTGGCGTTGGGGGTTCTGGCTGCCGCTGCTGCTGCAGCGGGGGTCTTGGTGTGGGGATGGCTGGGCGCTCTCCCTCCTTCTTTTCACATTCCATCATCCACTTAGAAGAACATAAACACTCACCTGAGCACAGGTGTTAGCTCACCTTTACACTAATAGTTTGCATGATTGAATGAAGGAAATATTTCACACTAGTTGGTTTAAAGGCATAAGTATGCTTGTGTGAACAATATCTGTTTTGTGTACATGTTGACATGTGGACATCTTTGCAGTTAACAGGTGTGTTTATAACATCTGAATGTGTGTGTGGACAGGCCCCGCCCTTTAGATTTGTATTACACTTGAACCTTACCGTAATGATAAACATCCAGTAAAGTTGTTGCTTCAGGCTGCATCATGGTTTTACACCCCCCCCCCCCTATTATAACCCTCCTCTCCCCCTCCTCTCTAACATCCCTCTCTCTTCTTCCCTCCTTTCCTATTCCGCTCGGTCCAACACCAAAGATTTTCAAATATGATGGAATTTAATAAAGTTTGGCCTCAACTACAAAAGGGGTTTATTCAGACATACCTCTGGTTTGTCTGAAGATTAATAACCCCTGTTGTTAAAGCAAAATATGTCCAACACAAGAGGCCTTCAGCTCTCATCTGTTTGCCCAGCTGTTGGACAGGACGGATGAAAAAAAACACAGTTTGAAAAAGAGATCATTTGTGATGTAGAAAATATGCTGGGTGGGCCACAAGCTCCCTACTCCAAAAAAAACAGCATAATCATAATTTAAAGACCACTAGGAACGCTTTTGAATTTCTTGAAAAGATGATTGAGTTGGACTAAAAGAAAACAACATATAAATTATGTTTTCTTTTAACTTGGATTGCACTAAAATCCTGGAGTCATTAAGTGCCTTAAAGTTAGAAACATTTTAGGTTTGGAGGAAAAAAAATACTGGGATTCATGCAATGGAGAACATTCATAAAGTTATTGTGATCATAGATAAAAAAATTGGACACAGTGCTGTAGGGACAGTTGGCTGCTGTCACCTAGAGGTGTTTGTCTGAATACTAAGTGGAAGCCAAGAAAGAGTCCCATTGATGACAGAGCACAATGAGGAGGCAACACAGAAAAAAAAGGATCCTATCTTTGCATTTTTTTTTTTCACATTGGATGGTTTTGTGCATCTGCCTCATGCAGGCACTGCAGAGACACCATGATCCTCACAATGCCACCCTTGTGACTGGGTGCCATGGTGGCAGAAGATCCGGTACAGCATCCTCTCCTGCTGCCTCCAGAGCCACAAGGGCTACAACAGAGATGGTTGAATGCACACAGAGCTCTTTAGAAGCCTGCTTGTAGGAGAAATTTAAAAAAAAAACACAGGCAAGCTGTTTGCCTGCAGAGAAGCCTCATTTACTGTTAGCACTGCATGTTTTTTTTTTTTTAAACAGTCAAAAATGTAGAGAATAATGCTAAAATGAGCAAAATAACTACTTTGCTTTATGTGTACAGGCTTGTTCTGTTTGGATTAACATTATTAACTGACCAAACATTTGAACTCTCTACCAAAAAGGCAAAAACTGCCTTGAAAAAGAGTGGGAATGTGAGATCCCTAGAACAGATTTTTTTTTTTAAACAACAGAAACTGCTACAAAAGTTTTTTCTCTAACTGTTCATGCAGACCAGAACTTATGAAAAGACTGAGTTTTTTAATGATGACAAAAGAAATACTGGACATTTTAACAATGTTCACAAACTCTTTGGTTCAAACAACTCTGTTCTGAAAAACAGCAACAGAACCTGTGGTGGTTTATATACAATCCAGTATGGAACCTGGTGAAACAGGCAACAGGTGTGGCAATTGAACCAAAACCAGGTGTTACTGATTAGCAGACAAGGGGCAGAGTGAAGAGAGCCACCTAAGTTTAGAAGCATATGCAAGCAAACAGAACCTGATCACAAATTTACGAGTAGAAAAAATATATAAATATACTCACAAAAATATTTTTAAAAATGGAAGCCCATAAAAAGTCAAGAAAAAGTACACAACCAAATATATCTGTAATAAGCTAGGCCTCTCATAACTAAAGGCTTCCTAATCAAACAATATGTACATTATTAAGTTTGTCCTATTACATCTATTACTTAAAAGCCTTTTACTTAAAAAACCATTAGTAAAAAAAATTGTTCACATTTATATATATTTTTTAATATTCTAGTTTGTATTCTTCTTTAGTTGTATTAATCAATTCTTTCTAACTACATTTTATTGATTTTAATGATCCTCCTAATTTAGTACATTTGGAGTTTATTTTATTTGCTTAGAGATTCCTAAATTAAGAGAAAAATTAGTTATTAAATGTAATTTCATTTTGAATGACTGACTTCTTGAGATCAGCTTTAACTACTTACCATTTCTTCTAGAGGCAGCATATTCCTTTAAGAAATCGTTCTATATATGGTTGTATTTGTTTATTTTTGGGTGCATTCATTTGTGGCAAATTTTTCTTGTGTTTAAAACCTTATTTACTAAAAGTGGGCAGTAACCTCGAAAACAAGCTGAGAGGTCTTTGCAATGTCCAGATTTTATGTACAGACAGAACCAGACTACATGCAAGCCTATCGTTGACCTCCATCCATTACAGACTTTGATGCGTCCAGTTGATATTAGTCCTAAAAGGACAACCTAGAGTCAATTTTGCAACCTGCACCATCTAATGTTTGTTATGGTCTTTTTTTGCTGCACTTGACCAAACAACAGCGCTATGGTCCATGTAACACAAAACTAAAGACTGCAGAACCAGTCTAATTGTTTCTGTTGACATATGATTAGCATTGCATTTAGTTATTCAAAAGGTTTTCTACTCATTTTATTTGACAGTCTTACTTATATGTGTGGTTCATGACATTGTTTGGTCTTGTGCTATACCAACAGCTTAACCAGTCGATTGACTGATTCAGTAGCATTATATGCAACGTTTGGTCTTCTTTGACAGAATGCTTTAAACACACAACATACATTTAGTTTTCAAACACATTCAATTTTAACTTTTTTTACTGCTACCCATTCAGAAAAAGACTTTAGCTCCTGTTGTAGCATGTTACCGACCTGAGCTAAGCTAGAAGAGGTGACTGATATCGTTGTACCATCTGCAGATGTGGTCATCTTAGCTTTACTTTAAGCATAATAGAAGTTATTTGCAAAAGCAAAGGGTCAAAAGATCGCCTTTTGGAATTCCATTTCTAGGGTTTATATCTATTTTATTAAGTACACTTGAGTATAAGTATAAGCATAGCAAGTATACTACAGACCATTTGCTTGTAGTGTAACCAAATCTTTTTCAGTTTACAATATATAGAAGGTATACAAAAAGTAAACTACCTCACTTTTAGTATAGACTACTTTTTTGCATAAAGGCTGTCAAATATCTGCATTGTTTTATTTCTATGTGGCATTTCAACTTGTGCTTGCATTGAAGAACCGCATAAGAAAGTAGAGCTGATTAATTTATCTTTTTAAAAACTGGTTTTGAGGATCAAACCTAAAACTTAGCTAAGTTAAACAATTTTTAGAGAAAACAAAACCTGTTGACACACTGCCTCCTAAAGTCTGTTATCAGTTTATTTTTAGTTTGGTGTCACCAATAGCAACAGCAGCAATGGCTTAATCGTTTAGGTCCATTTGAGTGTAAAGAGCAGCTTTCATTTTTCACTAATCTAACTTTCTGGTATTTTATTCATTCATTTTATCTGCTTATTCCTTCATTCAGGCCAAATTTATTTGGTTAATTATTTTAGTGGACACAAAGAAATAAAGACAATTGATCAAAAGCTGTCAATGACACACGATTGTATGCTCATTAACATCTGGAACAGAGAGAACAGCTGTGTTTACACATTGCTGATCACAAGGAGGACCATATGACCGAGAAGAGAGGGGGATGAGAAGGATGAGAGGAAGCTGAAAGATCCGGACAGACGAGCTGAGACTAACATAACCCGAAGATGAAGAAATATAAGCACTTACCTTCAGTTTCCTAACTGGACACCATGAAACCCCTAACATTATGTTGGACGGTGCTGGAGGATGACTGAATAGCTGCGTCATTTTTACTTTACAGGTTTGTACTTCTTTTATATTTCTGATTTGACAAACAAAGCTTGAATACTGTATCTTATGAACTGTGTTGTGTTTTTATGTGGATCACAGGAGCCAGAAGGATGGCACCTTTCATGATGAGCTTTGCTGTGATTCTTTTATTAACATCAAGCTTCTTCAGCTGGTCCTCAGCTCTGTATTCCAACAGCAGAAAAGGTAAAGTCCTTTCATAGTCATTTGAGGAAACAATTAGCTTTGTGAAGCACTAATTTTAATATTTGCTTGTTGGTATTTTGATCCAAAAGTTGAACTTTAGAGTAATATTTGACGACGAGTTCTGAATGCAGTCTTGAGGCACTGATAGGACAGCTGACTGATCTTGATGTGGCACAAGAACATTTCTAGGCTTCTGGTTAGATTTTGGGCTAAGAACTGAACCCAAACCCTGTAAGTGAGAGAACATGCTTGATTGGTGTCTTTTGGTTTTTTAATTGCTACTGTAGTAGTAATTATTGCAATAATTTAACACAGTAGTTAATTGTAATGGAGTGTGTATCCCCGCCTTGCAGATACTCAAACAGCAGCTGCTGTCACTAAGAGGCTGCGGTATTTGCTTGAACCACCCGTGTTTGCTGAAGTCATTGGCAGACGAGGAGAAAACGTCACCTTACCTTGCATCCTCAGAACTAAACCAAAGCATTATAAAGTCAAATGGACAAAGGTGGAACCAGAACGGATTGGTCTCGAGAGTATTGTCATGATGTCCAATGAAAAAGCCTTCAAACCATATGGCCACCTTGGACAGAGAGCTTCTCTTCGGAGGGCCCATGCCATGGACGCTTCACTGCTGCTCCACCATCTTGAGCTGGACGATGGGGGCCAATATCGCTGTGAGCTGATAAACGGCATAGAAGATGAGAACGTAATCATTACTTTGAGAATTGAAGGTAATAATGGCCATTTTGCAACCTTCTGTAGATTTACTAAAGGATCTGTCTGTCCGTCCGTCTGTTTTATATCTATATTTCTATTTCTAGGTGTAGTTTTTCCATATCAGAGTAAATATGGTCGCTATAGCTTCACCTACCCTGAAGCCAAGGAGGCTTGTGTTCAGCAAGATGCCAGACTAGCCACGTATGATCAACTCTACAGAGGTACACACTTTTTAAAGTTATAACTGCTGGCTGGATTTATCGATGAATTAATATACAATTACTCTTTACTTGGAAAGTTCAATGTATTTAATTAATTTAAAACAAAAGCATTATTCAGATTTTCTTTATTGTTTTTCTGTCTGTCAGAAAACTGCTTTCAGATAGATTACAATTTAGGAAGTCATAATTCTCCTAATTGTTACATTTATGTTTGGTTTAAATCTGTAGTTTTGTTTAAGTAAAGTTGTCGTTTTAAGAAAAGTTGAAAGAAATTGGATATTTAATGTAATCAAATAAAATTGAATAAAAACTTTGAGCTTGTGCATAAGAGTCAGTGATTACAACAGCAGGTGCTTGACCATTTTTTCCGTCCCCCTGTTGGTTCCTGCAGCCTGGACCGAGGGTCTGGACTGGTGTAATGCAGGTTGGCTTCATGACGGAACCGTCCACTATCCAATCATACGTCCACGACCGGTCTGTGGAGGAGAGCTGCTTCCAGGCATCCGCAGTTATGGACCAAAAGATAAAAAGCACGACCGCTTTGATGCTTTCTGCTTCACATCCCAGAACAATGGTAAGATAATAGAAAACCTGATGTTTGGAATGTTTAGGAAAGAATTCACAGGTGAAAATAAATTATCTGTGGAAATATGTGCTGGGTCACGTCCTGTGGCACGCTACAGAAAGACCAGTGTATGTGAAGTAATATTTAGAACTACAAATCCTCCAAAATCTTAAAAAAAAGATAAGATATCAGCAGCTGACTTTTAATAAACAACTTTCTTTTTGAAATGGCAGCTAAATAAGCTAACTAAAATTTAAAAATGAAGATTTTTTTTAAACCAGCACTTCTTAGTTCATATGTAAGCTGTGAAGCACCATCCTTCAATGCATTTAGTTGCTTTAAGTTTATTTGATACAACTCCTGAAGCTCTCTGTATAAGATCAATACACTTTTCATTTTAACAGTTTAAAATAGCAATAAAAGCTTAATTGATGACCATAAAAAACAACAAAAAAAGTTGTACGTTTTCATCAAAGATGCATCAGCCTTTCAATGACTTGTGTTTCTGTAACTCCCCTGTAACAGGATCTCTTTTCTACATTTCGGGGGCCCTTTCCTATGATCAGGCGGAGCACGCTTGCAAGACTCGAGGATCAGAGTTGGCCTTGGTGGGCCAGCTTTATGCCGCCTGGCGTTTTCAGAACTATGACCGATGTGATGGCGGATGGCTTCAAGACGGCAGTGTTCGGTTTCCCATCAGCAACCCCAGGAATCGATGTGGGGGCGTGGCAGAAGCAGGAGTCCGCACGTTTGGCTTCCCCAACAAGATGATGCACCTTTATGGAGCCTATTGTTACAGATAACCTAAAAGTATCAAAGACTGAACAAAACCTGGATTATCACGAACAGATATTGTTCACTCACTACTAGCTTTTATTGCTGCGGCTTGCCTAAATATGTCGGTGAAGGTTCTCGTTCTGTAAAGATTTGAAAATGTACTGGTGTCAATAAAAAGTGGTTCATTCACAGCAGCTGATGCTCACAAAAGCTAGTCCTTCTCTACTGTAATAAACTATATTAAAAAATTCTAACATCTATTATTTCTCCCGTAGTTACATATGAACGGAACATTAAAACTTAAAAAATACAGGTGCTTGCTATTGTTATTTTTGTCTTCTGCTTTAATGGCATTTTTAATTAAGTCTACTTTTCTAGCAATATATAGGAGCTGAGTCGATTCTGGCGCTTAAAGTTCTGGTTGTTTGCCTAAACAAGACCTAAACTCTGAGGGATGCAAGATAAAAAAGCTAAATGGTGAAATAAACCTGAAAAGAAAATAGCAACCTTCCAAGAACAACCTTGTCTTATGTTGTCAATATACTTCATGTTGGATAAGGAAGTTAAGAAGAAAGAAGTGCTAACCAGTAAATCTGATGAATCCCTTGGCGTGATCCATCATCAGCAACCAGACAACAAAAACCAAGTGTTTTTAATAAACATGCTTCTATTGAAAAAAATACAATGTTAAAAAGATTAGTCTAAGAAAAGAAAAAAAAAGTAGAAGAAATCCAATGTTTCACAACCTTTACAGGTTTTAAAATAATATTTTATGTAGGATTATTTTGGTTTTTTTGCATTTTGTAGTTTATAGTCCAAGAAGGTTTTCATTTATCCTGATTAAAGATTATAATGTAGATTTTAATGTAAATATGTACTTTAATATTAAGTTTGTCAATGTATGGACAAAAATGATAGAAGTTGAACTGAAGGCTTCTAACTTGCATTCATAGTTTTAAAAAAGTCCAATTTAATTACAAAAGCCTCAAAGAAAACATTTAATACCAGATTAAGATTTTTATACATAGTTAATCCCCAAATAAAAACACAAAAAAATCTCTTTTTTTCAGCTGTCATGAGTTCCCATCAGAAGATAAGACTTCTCTGTACTTTGGGACTTTTTTGTGAATCCGGTCTTCCTGGAATTTTAGAAATAACATGTCAATGAATGTATTAAAAGGAAGAAAACAAAAAACTACTACAGACATGTTAGTGCCTGATCCTGTTATCTCATCTTCCCCACACAGGGACAGATGAATCATTCCTTTGAACAGTTTGTGCAGATTCAGGGCTGTGGGAAACTCTAGACACCTCTAAAGTCATATCTCAAAACTGTCAAAGACAAAAATGCAGCACTCTTCTATCCACAAACTCATAATGCAGCTTTTGTGCGTCTGTTGAGTTAATGAAGGCATCCCCAAACATTTGTTCTCTTGATGTTTTTCCACATCTAATCATAGAGCAGATCATCAAACAGGCTTTACTTTTTGTTTATTGCTAACGACTGTTTACACGCTAAAGTAACTGATACGTTTCAAATAAAATGATTGCATGTCGATTGTAATCTAGATACTCCATTGAGCATAAAGTGTCTAAAAAACAACAGAGAACGTTACATAAAAATACTTCTCCTCAACTCATTCTCAATGTGTGCAAAACACTGTCTACTAGAATTTAAGGTGCTCACCTCTGTAAAGCCAGATTAGCTCAAATGTCTCCACAAATTCATCCATTGTGTAACAAGATGGATATCATCAGAGGCCACATTAATTCACACTTTTTGGTACTGATCCCAAAAACAGTGCTTTTTGGGAAATATCTGGGAGGCACTTAGCTGCATCTTGGGAGTCAAACTAAATTTAAACCCACTTGTATTTCTGTTTGGAATTAACAGTGTGGCTCTGACATTGCCTGCAGGTGGTCAGAGGATCTTTACCTTTTCAACTTTGCCAGCTCGACGCCTCATTCTTCTTAAGTGGAAGGATGTTGCTACACCCACTTTATCACATTGGATTCGAGATGTGCTTTACCATCTTAAACTTGAAAAAATACGATTTACTGTGAGACGATCAGAACATACATTTTATAAGATATGGAGACCATTTCTCAACTTTTTTAGTCTACCATCTACAAGTGTGACAGAATGATGGCCTTTTTTAAATTTTTTATTTTTTTATTTCTTTTCTTTACGTGTGTGTTGATATATTTGCACTTTACTTACTGCTTTTTTATATATGCTATTTCACCTTTTAATCCTTGTGCTATTTTAGATGACCCCACCCTTACATTGACATGTTCTCCCTACCATGACAAAGGTGGATAAAGGTGGAGAGGATTTCATGTAATCCATAAACACCAGTGAAGATCACAAATCATTGAAGAAAAAAGGTTCAGCGCACTGTCTAGTGGGTCTAGATGACCCAACTCCTAATGTTAAAGTGCCTAGGATAGCACAAGGGATAATGTGACTAATTTTATATATTCATGTTTCTCTTTGCTTATCACTTGTACCATTTTATTTCCTTATATTTTCTTTACTTTATTGATTTTGGTGTATATGCAACTGACAGCTGGAGGGGGTGGGGGACTGGGATTTGAATTTGTTTGTATTATGTTTTAAAACTGAAAACTTAATAAATATATAAAACACTAAAAGACTTCTCATCCATTCGATGATTGATTTAAAGTCTTTTCTGCTTATCCTTCACAATTTTTGAGCTGAAATACAAAGAAGAGTGCTTTCTGTGCAGCACAACACATAACAGCAGAAACGAAAGGATTTTGTGCTAAAAAAATGGTTTTAAAATTGATAGAAATCATGCAAATGTAAATGTAAACACAGAAGATTTTTTTAATGTTTTAACCTAAAAAATAAATGTGTTTATATGGCAAAATAAATAAATGAATTTAAGTTCAGAACCATTGTAATCAGTCTAAATATCAATCCTCCATTAGAAAATGATGACATTTTATGACATAATTATAAAAAAGACTGCCTAATTTATTCCGGACATATTTAATTCAAGGATTTTCTAAAAATGAAACTCTTATTTGGTCCCTTTTTTGTGGAAGTGTCTTGAAACACGTGTTTGTTTCATGTTTTTCTGACATTTTTCAATAAAACAGAAACCAAATTTAAAGATTTTTATTTATCAAATTCATAAAAGCAGGTTTTACTAATGTTTCACTTGTTAGACAAACTCTTTCTGCTTAACTGGATCATTTCATATTATATTTGGATTAAAGCGCATTTAAATGTCCAGGAATATTGAACATGTGGTCTTCACAGGACTTCAAATTTAGGATCTTGTTTTTTTCTTTAATAAATTTAAAATTTCACCGAAACTCAAAAAGAAAATGAGTCAAAACAATAAATGCTTTGAACAAAAACCAAACAATATGGACAGTTTTAAATATTCCATTTGATATCCCAGAAAAGCGGGCCGTCTTTCTCAGCAGCGGCACCGATGACATCCTCATGCTGGCTCGGCTGCTGAAGTAACAGAGTCTGAATGAGCTGCAGGTAAGGAAAAAAAAAAAGAGTTTTTGAAAATAAGACAGTCACGGATCGTAGGTTTAAAAAGTTGTTTTCAAAAGCACTGATACAGATCCTATTTTCTGTAGCTTTAACAGGATAAATGCAGCACTAAGAGGGATTACAACACAGATTAAGCAATGATCTCTCTGTCGGATTTGGACACTTGCACAGAGAAGATCATCTGTCACTCTAAGAACTTTATCGCTCCACCCTGATGACATAACAGTGCTGAAAAAAAGATGTTCATAAAAGAAAATTCAATTTCTAAAACCACTCCTACAGCATAACCTCCACTTTCTTTCAGATTTTTAAGGAATTCATAAAAAAAAAAAATCACCTCCATCTAAAACTAAAATCATCAAACTTTAAGTTATAAAACAAAATAAAAAAAAGGCTTCTTAATCCAGGACTAAAAACTGAAGGTATTAAAGGAAACACATACTTCAAAATATATTATACTAGGATAATATTTGCTTTTACATTCTGTCAGATGAGTAGAGATAAGTTAGTCATAACTAGTGTCTTAGTTTAAAATGTTTTTAAAAAAAAAGACCTAACAAATACTGGAGGATTTCAAAGTAGCATGCTGTAATTTATTTTAAAATTTAGAAGATTTTAGAGTCTTCTGTCTAAGTTCATGTCTCAAGTCTTTGGCTGAAGATTGCAATCAAGTCTCAAGTCACATGGTTAAAATATATAAAATATTCTCTGCTATATATTGTCTTAATAAGACTTTAGTCATTATGTGTCAGCTTTTAAATAATCAACAGTAAAAATAAGGGGAAAACAGTTTTTTAGCACCTGACAGTGATGTCTCAGAGGTAAGAAAAGACATTAGTACGTCTTAACAGGTTTTTAGTCCTTAAAATCATGAAGGACTTTCTTTTAGGTCAAACTACTTCACTGTCATGACCCCATACTAAGCAGAAGAAGCACCAATAAATTGCACTAGACTAGCTTTTGTAAACCCAAAACATTTTTGCATACAGGTTTCACAAATGCTAAATCCTCCACATGAGGCTAAAGTGCATCTGAAGTTACCAAACCTGAATTCCAGGTAACAAACCCTGTTCTCTCTGACTCTTTCACAGAAAAGTGTGCATGAAGCTCAAAGACTGAAACATGAAATGCAAGAAGAAGTAACCAGGAAACGGCATAAAAGGGAAAGTGATAAATGATCAGACAATTAAACATCAATTTGGTGTGTCTGTGTGTCTCTAAGATCTGGGTAAGTATTTATTATATAAAATAATTTTACCTATTAGATCAAATATTAATTAATGAAGAGAGAAGCCGACATGTGATGAACTCACTTGGAATGCAGGTGATCAGAGGCTCCTCCCACTGACCGCCAGGCAGACACGTGATGACAGGGTTGAGTTTTTGCACGAACCCCTCCTCGCAGTAGTACCGCAACTTGCTGTTGATCTCATAGCGCTGACGCTTTTTTCCAAAAGTCTTAGCATGGGGAATGAGGGGGGGTTCACCACAGAACGCTGTTTGAAAGGTGGATACGTGATTTTTATCCCCCTCTTAAAAGATTTTAAAAAAAGAAAAGAAAAAACAGAAGGAGAACTCACAGACACCCTTCTTGCAGGTGTATGACAGGTGGTAGTTGCACGGCACATCGCTCCAGCGGCCGCCATCGTGCCACACCATCACCGCACAGTCCTCGCCGGACAGGAAGTAGCTGTCAGGCTGCCCTTTAAACCAGTTGTCATAGAGCTAACAATACAACAGGAAAATCTATATATTAGTATCAGTAACTTAAAAATTATACTATAATAGAGCGGAAAAAAATCAAACCTTTTTAAAAAAAAAAAAGCATTTAAACTATAAAAAATATAAACTCACCAGAGGGTTTCCGTCTGACCAGCGGAAGTCTCCCTCAATGGTTCTGTCATTCAGTCCAATCCACTGATATTCTCTGAATTTTTCTATGTTGAATAGCAAACATTTTATGATTATTTTTGAGTCTTCATAAAAACAAGCAAAAACAACACCTTTTTCTGGATCAGACCATAAAAAAACGAATGTATTTTGCAACGTTTCGCATTAGAAAACACCAGAAACGCTGCTTTTTCAAACTACCAACACAAAGTGTCCACAGGAACCCCAGGAATGTGAGATCTCTATCTCATCGCTGTGTTGCCAGACAAAACACCATCACACTTTTTTAGAAAAAAAATGTACGTTTCCATAAGTTGAAGACACAAAACACCTTCCTGTCTTGTCTGGGCAAATGTAGCCCCTTTAGATCTTTCATGAGTCTGACAGGGAGGAATGTTCTGGACAAAGATGACTGATTTGATGCCGCCTGCAGAATGTGGAACTGGGCCCTTCCTGTTATTATTGTGGCTTTTAAGGATCCGCTGGGATCTGAGGTTAATGGTCATTTGTTTAAAAGTGTTCTTTAACTTGTTGCCGGTATTGTTTCTGAACCGCCACGTCCATAAAAGCTCAATAAGCCAGCCTAAGGCATGCTGAGGTGTTTCTTCAGAAAAGTTCTTAATGTATGTGGGGAAAAAATCAGAAAAGGGATTTATTTTCTTGTTTATTGTGGCTTGAAGTATTTAGATCAAACTAATAAAATATTTTACTTTGACAAATCTTCTATAAGGTCTGTTACCGTTGATATAGCCCTGTTCTTCAGGGGTCATGACAGAGAGCAGATGTCCTCCGCACATGCGGCAGTGCTGCTCCGCCGCCTCCCAGCTCTGCCGTTTGCTGAAGTGACGATAGCAAAAGCTCTGGAACTTCTCCCAGCCCGGCTCACACTCCTCCACATCTGACGCAAGGAGTGCAGAGAAAAAGGATGAGGAATTGCAAAACGTCTGAGCTGGTGGAGAGCAGGATGTTAAAGGCAAAAGCTGACACCTGTCTGACAGAAGTCCCCGCCGTAACTTGGTAAACAGAGGCACCGGATGCGCTGAGTCTCAACACAGGTGCCTCCGTTCCGACACGGGTTCTCGGTGCAAGAGTCTGCAAACACAAAAATATAAAAATAAAGGAGCAAATCCACTTTCTCGTTTAAATCATTTTTGTTTCAGTTTTACCAGCCTTGCAGGTGGTACATTTTCTTGTTTCTGCAGCTTTTGTAGCTGTTTCAATTGGAAGGATAAGGCCAGCCGGTTACCTTTTAATGTTTTTTTGTTTTGTGTTTTTATCTATACTTTACTTACTTTGGCTTTTAGAAGTGCTGTATAAATAAAACTGATTGATTGATTGATTGATTGAACATAGCCTATATACTGTGGTCGTGTAAATACATTTTTTTTTTTAGTTTGTTTAGGGCAGAGTCATATGGTAGAATAATAAATAAATAAATAAGTATCTGTATTTGATCTATTTTGACATGGTTAAAGAGACATATGTCTCAACTTTTTGTGACTTTTTTTGGTGTTTGTTTTTCTGTTAGGTTTAAGGATTGCTTGTCTTTTTAAAAAAGTAAGATTTGATTTTTGGGGGTTCATTTACTTTTTAAATGAATAATAAAACCAATCTTTAATGCAGCTAAAGCTTAAAATGAGCAAAACAAAGAAAAAAAAACAATATTACATTTAACCACCAGATGGCAGTGCCACCCCATATTTAGCAAGCACTCTTCCCACAAATTATTCTGATTTCTAAATGAAGTAAAAAAAAAAATAACCTTAATCCTAAAATACAAATTAAAGTTTGAAAAAAAAGAAAGAAAAAAACTTCATGTTACAAAACAGGTAAAATTGAATGTAAGATTCTCAGAACAAAGACTTTTTAACTTTCAATAAAGCCTGTTTCTAGCTGTTTTTACTTTTTGTGCATTTAAATATAAATACTGTATCAGATAAGATGCATTCAAATTGAATTATATTTTCTTAAACAGCATTACTGAATGCAACAGATTAGTACAAACAAATCCTTAATGCCCAAAATCTCCAAAACACAAGTTTTTTCTCAAATTTTAAAATAGAAATGAGTTATGTAGCATAAAAAGACAGTTTATTGCATTAAGTAAAATCCATGTTATCTTGAGACTGAAAACAAACTGAGAACAAATCCCTAATGTGACATTTCTAGAGAGAGATTCCTCTTCCACAGCAGTAAAACCCACTAAAACCACACCAGCTGTCTTCTTGTTTGCTGAGCTCAAATACCTGGACTGCCTCCGTGTCTCGTAGCAGAAACCTTGACAGCAGGAAGGGATGGGCCCATGACTGCCTCCCCCTCTGTGTCTTTTCTGAAGGTCCTGGGGTGAAGGGTGGGAGCAGCAACGGTCTCATCCCCGCTGTCTGCTGTGACCGCTGAAGTCTCCTCCTCTTTAGGGCGCCATGTGCACAAGTTCACTGAGGGCTCGTCTGTGCTGTGTTCCCTCTCATCATCACCATCTGTAGGTTCATGCTCTGTGGAGGAGGATCAGTTATATCAATGAAATAATTCCCAGTCTGTCTCTAAATATAAATGATTTCCTCTCTCGGTAAGGAAAACAGAAGTTTAGAAAACAATACAGTCTACATTCCAATTAATTAAAGATGTGCAAGAATTTGATGGTTCAGATGAATAACTAGAAAGAATTTGTAAAAAAAAAAACCCAACAACAATTAAATGATTCGAGTCTTATTATAAAGATAAATGATGTGACTGTGAGGATAAGAGCCAGCTTTACCCTTGGTGTTGTGCGTGGTGATGTTCTGCTCATGACCGTCTTCATCAAATCTCTCTGTTCTGTGATCCAGATCAGAGCGAGATTCCTGAGGCGTGAAGGTGGAGGAGCTCTGATCCCAGCTGTGTTTGAGAGCAGGATGAGATATGGGAGTGATTTTCATCTCCGGTGTTAGAGGAGGATCGGTGACATCTTCTGAGAGAGTTGTGTTTGTCATAATGAGTTCTGGTTTCGTGTGTGGACTTTCTCCTGACGATTCCTCTGACCCCAGTCCTTCTCTCTTCCCTGATCTCCAAACTCGGATACCCTGATTTTCCTCAGCAGCTTGAAGCTCAACTGAAACGCTGATTTCTGGCAGGACTGCTCCAGCCTCAAGGGACCTGACCTCCACCTCCACAGAGGGTGGAGACGGCGTTACAAAGATGGGAGAAGCCAGCAGAGTGAACGGATGTTGCTTGAGGACAGGAGCATCAATGTTGGCGCTGGAGTAATCTGTGACTTGGATCACCTCTTCTGTATAGATTTGAGTGGGATTCATGTGTCCACTTTGGTCTGTAGGATCATATGATGCTGCGTCTCCTGAAGCACTGCCAACTTCAAAGTCCCTGTGGTCCACAGAGACGAAGGACTCTGACGTTATAACCGAGGGTCCGTGAGTGGGATCAAAGCCTGCAAAAAGTGACAGAATCAGGAATTTTTTCAAAACTGATGTTCTAACTTGGATTTAAATAGGGGTCAGGATGCAAAAAAGTCTAAAGGATCTTTAGATGTGATCCATAACATAGCAGGTTTGCAGCTCACCTGAATCAGCAGTTATGCTGACTTCAGCAGCAGCAGCGCTGCTGAATCTGTGACTCTCTGTTTCCCCTCCTGGAGGAGGACTTGCCGTCTCCTCTTCTGCTTCGTGGCTCTCAGCTTCGCTGTGATCAAAGCTTGCAGACAGAGTCACACAGTGAACTTCTGTTCCCTCCGTGTGCGATAAAGTCGTCACGGCGAACATTTCCTCCGTCGAATCAGCTGTAGCTTCTTGTAGCTGCTCTGGAACTATAGACTGAGTTAAAGATGATTGCTCCAGATGAATGTGTGAAGTGTGGTCCTCTTGGGAAACAGGGAGATCTTTCTCCTCCTGATGCACCTCCTCTAGCTCAGATGTTGCATTCAGCAGTAACAGAACCGGGCTTTCAGTTTCAGGAATGTCTGTGGGATCCATGCTTTCATTCAGATGTGAAGGGACATCTTCATCAGTTACTGAGATGTTGAGACCAGGAGAGGAGGTATCAGGATGTTCATGAACTGCATCTGGGCTGTGTGATGGTCTGGGCTGATAGGACTCAGGGTGGCTGGTTTTCTTAACCTCCTCATCGGTGTTGTGGGTGGATGGGCTTTCTGGATGCTCAGACAGAGGAACCAGAGTCTGAAAAGGCTCTTTCGTGGAGGATGGATCCTTGTCAGAATCTTGTGTTCTGGACTCAGCATCAATGGGATCCTCCTCTGTGGGATTTGTCATCTGGGTACTTTGCATTCTTTCATTTTGGTTGAAAAATGCGTCGCCAATACTGACATGTTCCTGAGTTGTGGAGAAAAGAATGTCCTGGCCAATGTCCTCTGGCTCAGTGGCGAGGAAATCCAGAGGAGATTCCGTGTAAAAGCCGTAGTTACCTGTTGAAAAAATACATATAAATGCTTTCACTCCTCGAAAAAAGTCAAACAGATATTTCTTTTAAGGTTTCCATTCATACTTCTGAAGCAGTAGACGTCGTGTTGGGAGTGATGCTCAGGGAAACCTGTCTGGTTGCTGTATTGATAAAGGGTTTTCACTCCTGGTTCTCCTCCTCCACAACGCTCCGTGGGGGTGACAATAGGGTACCTTACACTTCCGTCTGCCAGCCAGCCTGGACTGCAGTGGTCCAATCCATCATTCCAGGCAGCGTAGAGCTGAGCGGTGGTGGCCAGCTCCGCTCCGTGACTCACACAGTAAGCCCTGGCCTCCCAGAAGGTGAAACGCTGGGGGGCGGGGCCAGGAAACACCTCGCCTTTAAAGACAAAGGCAATTAGTGTCTGTTTTTCTTTCCCATTTTAATCTCCAGTATCAGTATTTTTCCTACCTTTTCCCACAGTTTCTGATTACTTTAGTTTAAATACTTCAGAAAACAATGCTAGGATTTAAATAGATGACGTGAAGTTTTATTTGATAAACAACCCCCCCCTCATTTATTATAGTGAATGTTTTGGGATTCAATTAAACAAGGAAAATAGGGGAAGAGCAAAAGTTTTAATGATTAACTACTTTATCACTTCGGACACAGGTTTTAAATTTACAAATTTACAATTCTGTATTATCTAATCATTTTTAAACTATAGAATATATTATAGTATATTATAGAATATATTATATTATATATTATAGAATCAGAAATTCATAAAACAAAAAGGCCCCAAAGCTTAAATAAAACCATGGTTTCAGCTTTAACATCTAGAATATACATTTTAATGTATATCAATTTCATAAAATTAGTCTCCCTCCAGAGTTGCTGCGTTTCAGAGAAGTTCAATTCCGCCATTTTTTTTCTAAAAAAAAAAAAAAAATCAATCAAAGGTTTATTAGAAATATAAAAAAATACAGCTTGTATTTTGGATCATTTAAAGACTTTCTTAAAACCTTACAGTAATGCCTTATTCTCTTCCTTTTTTTAATGAAAGTCTAAAAAATACAGTAAATATTTTTTTTAAAATGCATAAAGGTGTATCTGTACTCCAATATGTGGAATCATCAGCCACATTTTAGAGTGAGAAGCTTTTAGTTTTTTGAGAAGGGCTCCAGATTTGTTAAGTAAGTGAACCTGCAGGTGAGCAGAACCAAAGATCAAAGCTTTAAAAACTATTAACTCAATGTTACCTTAAAATGATGCTTTTTCTGGGGGGGGATCCTGCAAAACTTGGATTTACTATATATCAAATTTACTGATAGATTTGAATAAAAACAAATAATAACTCAATAAAAGCATGTATGCTCACGACAGAAAATGAGTTATTTGAAGCATTGATCCTGCTTGCAACGGTCTCATTACATCTTCAAATTATATAAGTGAGAAAAATGTAGTAAAAATATAAAAACAGACTTAGCATTAAAGTTTTACGTGGGTTGACTAACCTTTAATGTTCTCCACATAACAATAAACATCATAGAGCTCTTCAGACTCTACCACTCCATAGTTCCTCACTCCTGGCATGCCGTCCATGTCTCCAAAACAGCCCTCTCTCGGCCTCTGAATGGGATATCTGTGGTGAAAACTGTGTTTACTCAAGTTGTTTTGACAAACTCAAAACGGCAGACTTATAAGCAGCCATGCTTGTTGTAAAAGATAAAAGAAGAAATGTAACTTTGTCTGAGGTAAAATGTAGGAAATGGTCTAGTGGAGCATTTCCAGTTGGTGTCGGACCTCACTGATAGATCTGAGAGCCAGCCTGCGTCACACTGCTCGTATCCGCTGTGATAGGCTGCTAGGAGCTGCTCCGGCGTGGCGATGTCAGCCCCGATCTCTCTGCAGGCCTCTTTAGCTCGCTCGAAGGTGAAGGCAGTAGCGGCTGGATGCATCACGATAATGAAACACCACACCTAAAAGTTAGGTGGAAAATGTCATTTTACCTTCATTTTATTAAAAAAAAAAAAAAAAAAAAAACAAAGATGAAAATCTTTGGAGTTGGATCCAACTCCTGTGTGATTCTGTGTACAATCCTCACCTTTCACCACAATCTGAGCCATGTCGTGAGCGTCCTCCAGGCCCTGCTGCACCTCGCAGCGGTAGAAGCCGGTGTCGTTCTGCCTCAGGCTCTCCAGGCGCAGGGTGAGGTCTGCAGGGGAGTGGGCGTAATTGAGAAGCGTCGCTCTGTCTTTGTAGGCCTCGCTGACCTTCACCCTGTCTCCACGGGCCACCAAGATCTCCGTCTCTTGACTATCCCTCAGGACACTCCACTTGATCCGGGGAACGGACAGGACGGCGTAGCGGCCATTGGAAGGAGGGGACGGTGGTGGGTGGGCAAGTGACACCAGGCAGGGTAACGTCAGAGCACCACCCAGCACCGCAAGGACAGGTGGGCTGCTGGGGATGGTCACCTGGAGGAGTTTTGAGTCATCTGAGAAGACAAAAACATTTTATAACTCATGTTAAGCATAAATAAAATGCTTTCTCATTTGCATATATAGCTAATAATATTACTGTCCTATTAAACAATCTCTGTACTGTACATATAATTTAGAAAAATTCCTGCAAACAAAAAACTTCTACAAATAATCTAAACGTATCAGTTGTTAACATTTAAGTTAATTTTAAAATCTTTGCTCGTTCTGTAGAAACCTGTATTCTTATTGTTTTCTCTCTAAATTTCTTTATTTATTGCAATAATTTTGTTAAAAGTTGAGGAAACATCATGTTTCAGTTGTGAACTTGAAAGATTGTACAACCTCTTGTTACTGCAGTAACTCTTCTAAAACTGCATGGTAGCAAAGTGAATAGACAGCAGGACGGGATGAAGACCCCAAAGTACGAGAGGTCACCGCGGTTTGATGGAGCAGCAGATGCCTGTGGTGGAGTGGACGGAGAAGAAAGGGCACACACCTGACTCTGTGGGGGGAGCAGAGGACGACGGCGGGACGAGTAAACAGATGGCAAACAGCAGCACAGTTGGAGATGCATCCAGTCTGTGGGACATGAAGAGAAATATGATGATGGAGCAAAAAGGAAAAACTTTTAGCTAAGTAGGAGTTAGAGGTTTAAGAAAATCTGTCTTGATTAAAGATTAAAAAAAAGAAAAACAGGGTGGGTCAGTAAATTTAAAGATGAGAGATGTAACAAATACAGATGTGTATAAATATACCCTTTTTTTTTCTTTCCTAGAGAGAAAAAAATTGCATAATCATAATTAAAAGACCACTGGAAACTTTAAAAAAAGATCAAAAGATGATAGGAGTGGGACTTAGACCTATTTTCTATTGTTGCTTTTATTTCATTGTTTTTGTTTAATGATTTGTAATCATTTTTTATTACATGAATTATATTTTTTTAACTGAGCAGCAACTTGGATCAAAGATTTTTTTTTTTTAAAATGTGCTCTATGAGTGAAGTTGACATTGACATCCATACTAATAACTCTCAGAACAGGAAGTCTTCACTACTTCACCTTTTTTTTTTGTGTCTGTTTAATTGGAGCAATTACTTGTAATTGTATTATTATTCATGTGAAAAATAACCAGGAAATGCAGCTTGTCAATTACGTAGAAAATAGAAGGTAAGTTGAACTGTGTGTTTTGGTATTTGAGTGAATTGAAGGACAGAAGTTGTGAACCTGGTGGGTGGAAACGGCTGCTTTGGGTTTAATTCCAGATTACGGTTGGGGGTTAGGAACTCAGTTGTGACTGTTAGCGTGGAAAAGGAGTGGGAAGATACTTTATATCAGTAAGTAACTCCCACGGGAATACGTGTTTGCAGGGACAGACAAACAGACTGAGACAGACACAAGAAGTGCCTGTGTGTCCTTGGAGCATTTCAGCTCCTGTGAGGCAGACTTCAGGCTTTGCAGAGTGTGACCTGAATTCTGATTCCCCCAAACACTTCCAGGAGGGTCAGGCAGAAGCCCAGCTGCCAGAAAAGCTACATTTACATTTGTAACACTTCAGCTGTTCTGAAGTTTGTTCACTTTTGCCTTTTTGTTCTTGAGATCAGAAGAAAATGATGTATTATGTTTTCTTGACTCTGCTTCTTACCTAATATAATAATTTTACACTGACAGACATGTAAATGCAAAGTTGTGGTGTTTTTACATTGTATAAATCTATATATTTTAATAATAATATACACTTTTATAATTTAGCTTTTACTTTTGATGGCATTTATCCATTTAAATGACTGGAAACATGCAAACTAATTTTTAAAAGTGAAGGCACATCTGAGAAACGGAGGAAATGTACATGTATTATTTTATGATGTGAATTTAAAACATCATTTAGCATGTTTCCTTCCAAACAGCTGCTTTTTTTTCTTAGCTTAGATTTAAAGTTTGTTCTTTGCATCTCAGTTCAGAAACAGAATCCTGCTCAAAATCAAGTTCATCTCACTAGTTTATCCTTTAATTTTCAAAATAAAAGCATCAAAAACTATGATACTATGTAGCTCTGATGACAAACATACATGTGCCCAGGGGCGGAGCAACATAAAACAAAGGGGGCCAGCGTCCCCCCCAGCCAAAACCTTTGTCTCCCAAGTTTTGAGAAAATATTAGTCTCATTATTGACAACAACAAAGAAAACATCAATACAAGCTTAAGCATTGCAAAAATAACGATTAAAATTAAATATAACATTAATAACATTAAATTCCTTAAAAGCAACTTTGTTTAGGTAGGAAGGTGCCCCAGAACATAGAAAAACCCAAGCATAAACATGAAAAAGCATGCAAACCTTTGCAACTAAAAAAGAAAAAAAAGACTTTAACGCTTCCTATCAAAGAGTTTCTAACCCTAACCCTTTTGACAACAATTCCTGATATCAAAGAGCAAGCGCTATGCTTTTTTCCTGCAGATCTAGTAACGTCTTTCCTTTCTAACCGTCTGGTTCACTTACAGAGCGTGAACGCTGAGCTGAGCGCCGCTACATTTCTATACAGCAACAACTGTCAAACAGTGGGGGCAGAAGAAAAAAAAAAGGTTTTCTCAAAGTAAAGGAGGCTTCCCAGGCAACATCCCCAGAGAAAAGACGGCCGTTGCAAGCAGCTGAATAGCCAGCAACATTACCTTGAGGGAAATGGAGGTTTGGGCCAAGAAAGGATGTTTGACCACTCAGTTTGCCCGAGAAGGTCATTTAAGGCTGCAAGGGGGGAGAGACATGGAAGGATGGGCCTCATTCTTTGAGGATTCACAAACATTTACCTTATTTTCTCTGATCTCTAAGCTAGTTATTCAGTGGACAGTTACTTAAAAAAAGAAATATCTTCTAAAAAAAAAAAACTTCACGTTATATTAAGGTTTAGGTATGTAGTTAAGATTATTTTACACTTAGGAAGTTATTGTCTCGATATTTTGACATGTATTGCTTAATTTTGAAATTGTGTAAGGTGATAACCACATTAGTGGCCAAGTGGAGGAGTGTCCATCCTCAGAAAGGGTAACCTTGAGTTAAAATGACTGAAAACGGAGAAATGACACTCAGAATCAAAGTCCCGCTCCAATCATTTTCAAAGCCTTCCCCTTTGGTCTTTTTATTATGTTGTTTTTGGCCAAATTTTTAAAAAAATGTTCATCGTTTTGTTGGTTCAAATTAAGCCCGCCCCCATTTACCATCATCCATCTGCTTACATTCTCTCCTGGTAGCTTACAGCTCCTCACAACCCCAACCTAACATTACCGGTGCAATAAAAAAGGCAAGCAATATTGGTGCTGTCCGGTCATGCAGTTTTGAGCCAGGTGCCCACTCAGACGGGGAAGGCAAAGACATAAAGTGGATGCATCAGAATGGAGCAGAGCGCTGAGCTTGTGGCCCACTGCACTGCTATGAGGTTTTTAAAGGTTTTTTTTTTGTCTACTCCTGATTCACAGCGGTGTGAATCCAAAATTACTCCAAATTGTAATCTTAATTTTCTTTATATATGTCCTCCATTATGAGAAATATGCAACAAGAAAATGTTCAAAAACACCAAAATCAGGAACTTCCTCAGAGTGGGTCTTCAAGGTTTGGATTGGGAGGTTAAATAACCAAACAGATGCAGCTCACCGCTCCTTAAGCCATGTGTCTAACCCATTTCTTGCACTCAAGTGTGTGACAGCTCACCTTTTATTTTTTTACTGTGACAAAAGCCTGAAAATGCATGTAAGCATCAATCTCAGATGTTATAGGATTCAGGATCTAAATAATTACAGTGGTTTGCTTTCATTTGCCAAATTCACACTTCAGCAGACTCAACAGCTGTAAGCTCACGGAGTAAAGGAGCCTGTCGAGGGCTCAGTTCCCAGCCTACCCAGTCGGGCCGTCCTTGGACTAGAAACTTAACTCCACATCTCCGTCGATGCTCTCATCCGTGTGGGAGTGTGTGTATCTTTGGGTAAAAGTGTCTAGTAAATGTAATGCAACACTTTGCAGCACAAAGATTCACGGCTGATTGAAGTTGTCAGCAGTTGCCTTTGTAACCTTGGGAAGTAAATAAGAAGTTTCTTTCAAACGCTCTTGGTTTCTCTTCCTGTTGTGTCTCTACTGTCTTTGCGTTTTATGTGCATGTGAGGCCAAGAAAAAGAGATGAAGCTGCTATATCAAAGACATTTTTTTAAATAAAATGTGACAGAAAGAACAGAGTTTCTCTGATAAAAGACATTTAGATTTATAGTTTTAATAACTGTCTAGATTGTATCCATTCAGGTAAAAGAATTTGTGGACCATGTGGAGATGGGTATCAAATCATGCAAGAGGGACAAAACACACGACCCCACAACACTTTCCAGGTGTTTTGATGGTGACGTCAACTGAAATATGAACTTTCTTCCATATAACCAATTTTTTTTTCCCTGTCTCTCCATCAAATTTAGCTTCACTCATATAGATTGGATGATTTCATCACAAAAAACTGTTTGTGACTTTAAAAGCAACAGTAAATAGATGAAAACTTTCTTTAATTCTTAGATAGAAAGATTCAGTGGAGGATTCAGAAGGTGAAGGAACTCTGTGACCCTAACAATCCTTCTCACCCTCAGATTTAAAGCACCAAAGCCCCCCCCCCACCCCCCCCCACCACCACCACCATGTCAGTCATTCAGATTGAGAATAGGTGCAAGACCATGAGCTGAGCCACAAAGACACCAACCTGACCTCCCCTACAAGCTCCGTTTTCTCACGGCAAGGACGGCCTCTGCTTTACAGAGTCCCGTCGCTCCAGCCCAGCAGTCCCTCCACCCCAAAGGATGTCCATCTCCAGGGGCAACCTCCACCTCCTCTCGCCGGCAGACACAAGAAGCAAGGAGCTGCCGGGGAGGGCTGAGGGCAAGGGAAACCTCTCAGAGGAAGCAGCAAGAAAAGACAAAAGGCTCTGTGCAGCATGAATGAGTTCAGAGTGAGATGTTAAGTTCACAGGAATGATCTGGAACGTTTCACCAGTCAGCTTCAAGCTGCAGCCAGCTCTCATTAGCCGTTAGCAGATGACTTTTTCTGCCAAGAGGAAAACGGACAAAAGCTCCGATTTGAAAGAATTGAGCTTCTGCTGAATTGGGCAGTTTCGGCCGAAACGAGACTGAATGTAAGAGAGGATAAAAATGCTAAAATTTTTCAAGAGTACACAGCTCAGTCAGGATGAGAAGAAACTCGAAACTCTACTGCAAATAAAGAGGCTTTATTCAGATCTCACAGAAACAAGAGAAAATCAAAAACATCCATAACTCACACAGACAATCCCAGATTAATGGAGAGCGGTCGAGAAATAAACCTGCATTCAATGTGAAGCATTCAAAACCTTCATAACATAAATGTTTAGGAGTCAAATAATCCCAGCAGATACTGTCACTCAGCATCTTCTCTCCAAATCCTTCTGTGAGGATCTTAAAATATCTACAGTCTCTTGTTCCTCCAGGGGGGTTCCATTAAGGGAAGTTAAAAAAAAAAAAAAATGTCATCAGAACAGTTTTTAAGTGCTTTGTCTCGATTCTCTAGATTTTAAAAAGCCTCTTGCATGTGATAATTAAAAAAAAAATAAAAAATAAAAAAATAAATCCAGATGATCTTTTTCTAAACTTTTTCTGCTGGATCTTAAAATATAAGGTAAGGTGGATTTAATTGTCCGCTAAATATGACTTTATCGTAATGCCATAACCAATCAGATTGTGCTTTGTTTACATTTTTTTTCCTTTTTTAAACAGGTCATCCTGACAAACTCTCATATAACATGTCAAATCTTTGGTTTCAGAGTTCTGTAGAGTAAAATATTTATCATCATACCTAACATTACAGCCTACATTAATTAATTGCCAGTGTGTTTTACACGACTACAGTTAGTGTATTCATGTAATTGTGTTTCAGTTATTGGCATAAAAAAATACTTTGAGGGCTACGTTTTAGTTTGCTTTTTTTTTTTACAGTCAGAATAAAATTGTTAAAAACACCCCAAAAAATGGTTTTATTGATAACTTCACTGTGAAAATATTTCTAGTACTTACCAGTCTAAAACTATTTAAAAACTTGACTTAAATAAAGATACTACAATACAATGTAAAGATTTACTGCTACTTTTTTTATCCGTTTCACATAAAAATAAAATAAGTAACTGATGCATGAAACTTTTTTCTTATATTTATCTAAAATCGTCAGAAAACATACGCACCTATTTATTCTTCCTTTACTACACTATGAGGCTAACTATACATAAAACTAAATCAGTCAGCAGCAAACCCTGAGTGTTCCTGTTTTCTGGATCCTTACTTCATTGTTGGCGTCAGTTTTCTGCAGAACAGGTGCGGCTCTGATCTCTGGACCGAACGTCGTCCTGCAGCTCCTTCACTGCACGTGTCCGAGTCCTCCAGGGTGAGGTGAACAGAGCCAGAACCGGGATGAGAGCGGCCTTAAAAGGACCGATCACCAAACCACCACCCCCCACTCCCACGCGACCTTCCTCCTCCTTTATTCAAAGCTTGAAAAACAGATCAACCAAACGCATGCACACAAATGGTTTCTCTTTAAAAAAAAAAAAAAATAGAAGGGAAATTATGATTATATGTTACCCCTAAAATGACAAACTGATATAAACTAAAACATCTGAATAAGTGCGGATTTCCTCGATTTTGAAAGATCACGCAGTAAACATTATGGCCACCAGGGGGCGACAATAAAATGAAGTTGGTGCTGCAGCAGTTTTTTTTTCCCTCTCAGAACTATAACATCATACAGCAGCAATAATAAACATCCAAAACAAACAAATAAATAAATAAATAAAACAAGAAACATCGAGAAAAATACATTAAAAAACAACAACAAAATCAAACTTGGGGTTCAACAGAATGTCATCAAAAAAGGTGAAAAGTACTCCATATTAAATGTTTTAAAAGGTGACTTGATTTTTTCTTTTTTAAATCTCTTCATGTAAGTATACAATTTACCAGCCATGAAAAAAAAACATTAAAATTCTAAATCAAACAGTTTATCTCCCAATAATTTTTCCAAAAAGTAGTTGGTCTTTACCCAACTGAATATACAGTAAAAATCCTCCCAAACAATACTGGCATGTATTCATTAATAAAACAGATGATCTTTTGTTTTTATATTATTAACACAGAAAGTACAGATATTTCCTGAAAACCACTTTGTAAACACCAGTTTACAAAGTTTAGTTTCGTTTTTCTGTCAGCAGCAAAGGCTAAAGTGGGATTAAGCTCAGCCATAAATGTAAGAAGTGGAACAGTTCCAACATTTCTGAAAACCGAGACTTTAATAGTCAAGGTATTGCCCCAAATTTACTTAATAATTACATTTTTATTTTTACCCTAAAACATCCGTTTACAGCTGCATTTCTTATCCTATATTGCTGTTACAATATATGACATACTGCTTTGAACCAATGACTGTTTACAATCAATGGTTTTAACCCACAATGTGCTGCATGTGCTGGAAGTTTGAAGCTCAACTGAAATGTGTCAATGGAAAAATTCTTGGCTGCAGGGCCTGGTAATCAAAAGCGAATTATGTACAGAGAGCTAAAGCTGGTCCATGACTAATATCTACATTATGGGATGTGTGTAACAGAGGGGACATAAAGTAAAATGTAATTTACAGAGTCCAGCTTCCAGTAGCCCAAACGGAGGGGCTGCATGTTCCATAAAAGGAGGGTTGCTTTGAGACCGGCAGCACTCTTTCATGTGTTTCAGTAGATTTGTATTAACACAGCAGGTGATCAAATAATCTCCTTAAATTGCACATAAGTTAGGCACTTGTCAATCAACACTAAAAACAAAACTGACTTTTGTATTTCAATACATGAAATAAAAGTTCCTTCCTTTCGAACGTCGATGGCAAAAACCTAGTTATTCACCATCCTGCAAATTCACAGAAATCCAGAAAGAAGCAATAGCATGAGATATTCAATGTTCACAGAAATGAGGCATGCTGGGAACTTCATGCCTTCAGCAACTTCAGAGGAAAGTGTTGGATCAATATTGGCTGAATGTGAACAGGCTTCAGGCTTTATGATGGCCTCTTTTCAGCTCACATCACTGCAAAAACCGAATCTCAAGAAAGTAAAAAAAAAGACCCTCGTTTTAAGAAAAATTGCCTTATTTCTGTCTTGCGAAAAAAAGTAATCTTATCGAGCAAATTTTAGCAAGCATAATCTTACTGTGAGAGAATATGTCTTAGTGACTAGAGTTCTTGGTAAGAGATTTTTTACTCCATTGGCAGATTTTTTTGTTTCATTAAAGGCTATATTTTAAATTTGATTCATCTTTGACCACTTTCCTTCAAGCATTCCTCTGTCGTACACAGACATAAACACAAATGGCGTAGAAATGGCTCCTTAAAAAGAAAAAGAAAAAAACAAAGCTCCCAGTAAAGATGAAGAAAATGTGAAAATGCATCAGAGCTGCTCTGCGACGGCGTTTCTCTGTACAATTATTGTGCAGATATCAAACTCCCAGCTGGGAAATATTGCTGTGAGTTTCACCTCTGAGGACTGAAGGTAAAACGGTCAGTCGTCATTTCTGCATTTATCTACCATTGAAGACTTTACAGAAGTGAGTATAGGTGTGTGAACAGAACAGTTTAAAGGTGATCACCTTCAAAACATGCAAATCAAACCTGAAATTAACTTTTAGAGCTCAATATTTTCTTTTGACAGAATTAAATTGAGGTGATGCTAAAAAAAAGAAACACATATTATAATTGATCAATCACTGAGAGAAAACAAAGAACTATTTTTCAATCATCTATAAATCAGATCATTTTTGAAAGTAAAAAAGTAAAAATTGTTCAACTATATAAATGAAGCAAAGCTCATTAACATGCAACAACAGAAGTTAAAGGTGAATAAAAATGTTTAATTCTCACCCTTCAAAGAACCGCTTCTTTACAATAATCCCAGTGTTGTCAATGTTATAAAAGCATTTAAAAACCTCGTAAATATTTTTTTACATTAATATGTTAGTTAACAAGCAGAAAAAAACAAATTATTATAAACAACACAGGAACATAAACAACCTTAAAATAGGTCTGGAACACTTTTGAGTTTCCAGACTGCAAAGACAGGAAACAACACAGGCGCCTTAAAAACACAAAGATTTATTCAAATCTATGACTTTAATTTAGTTTAAAATTTTGTATATTAACGTATTTTTGCCAATTTCTTTTCACACATTTGCATGTAAAAAAAAGCACATTTCAAGAAGAAACGTCCCTGGGAATTTTCTGATTCATTTAGGTTCTATAGAGATGCAGTCCACCTATACAAAAAGCTCAGCATCTAAAGTGGTTTTTCAACACAATAACGATGTTTAAACAGGCATGTTTGGCAGCATTTAGTCCATTTGGATCTTAAGCACCAAAATTCAACACAGTCCTGCCAAAATGAGCGAGTATTGCTTTACACTAACTACATTTTTGATTTCCACACAGGCTTTTACCTAAAGAGGCAAATACGATTTGCTTCTTGTTATATACACACAGAAACCTGCAGTAACGTACATTTTGTGGCTGAACAGACATACAGGAGCACCTTTAATAATCCAAAACCTGAGAAAAACAACTGTGACTCTTGCAAATATTGGTGTATTAAAGGTTTAAAGTCCATGAATAGGAAATTTGAAAAATACAACCTTTCTTCAGACAGGATTTTTTTTTTTTTTTTTTTTTCAAATCTAAACTTTGTCAATGTTGAACATGTATTACACTTGTTAAAAATTCAGAAAAATGCTTCATTTAAACTTTTCACTCCTTTTTCTATTAACTCGGACTCAAAAAATGTTTAAAGTCAAAATGAGGACAAATTTGCTCCCAAAGCTCCTCCTCTTCTGCTCTTCTGTTCTCTCGGTTGTAAAGTTATTCTTCCTTAGGGAAGAACTCATCATGATTTTGCATTCCTTCATGGCCTGTTAAATATTTACTATTTGTTTAAAATTCTTCTTTTCAGACTGCTTTGACAGTTTTCCATTACCTTCCAGATCAAAACCCACGTATGAACACACTCACCCTCATGGAGAGGGGCTTTCAGATAACGTTAGGCAGCTTTGACAGACTTTATTTAAATACCAACTAACCAAATCAGGCTTTAAGAAGCCACTGAATTGGAAAGAAGCGTCTTCTCCCACTCCACTTCCACAACCTTGTACAGCTCCATCGTGGCTTTAGCGTCCTCCACAGAAGAGTGGCCCTTCTTAATCTAAAGAAGCAAAATGACAAGCTCAGCCTCAGCTACACTACCAAAACCTCAAAGCCTGAGGATCCTACGTCTACATTCAGCTGCTTGTAGGAACATGATGGCTTTTTCTGCTAAATTGAGATCTCTTAAAGTATCTAAAATGTTATTAAAATTACAACGCAACAAGTCATATTTCCAATCTTCTTGAACAACCTCCTGAAAAAGAAACTCCCAAAATAAAAAATCTAAAAGAACTTTTCATACCTGGATGTCACGGTTTAGGAGGGCTTTAGTGAGTCTCTTCAGTGACACACACTCTTTTTCACAAAAGCCGGCCTTCACGTTGAGCAGAGGGATTTTTGAAGTGTCTCTGGTCAGGACAGCGGGGTGAAAGTAACTCAGAGCCTTGAAGTCATTGTGGATAGCATGGCCGATGACCACTTTCCCCATGAGCAGTTTAAGGATCTGTAGGAGACAAACACAAAATTCAATTTGTTTTTGTCTAATAATGAGCAAGGTTTTAAATCCTACAAATGTTTTTCCAACACTTGTGGGATTTCTCTCTGATTATTTATAAAGACCTTGACAAAGTCTCTGCTAGCTCCTGATTAAATTAAATATATGCATCCCTAAAAGACACTTCCATTTACAGTTTTTGGTAATTACTATTCTCACCTGAACTAGAAAAAAACAGGAAAAACTTGAATTTTGCAGAACTTTTTACAATTGTTAAATCTGTGTAGTGGGTTCATCAGCAGTGTTTTGGCTTTTGCTCTAATTTTCCATGAGTTGATAATAAATTCCTTTTTTGGGTGAATCTTTAAACTGTGAGCCAGACTCCCTGAATAGTTTCTATTTGTTTGTATTAGTTGTCTCACCTCCTTCCTGGCCTCTGAGTATGGCGTGGCCTTGACCAGGTCTCGGGGGCGAATGCCGCTCCAGCGGGTGCGATAGTCAGTCACAGGCATGGAGGGGTTGATATACTTGTCGTAAATCACATCTCCTTCATACGACACTATACTGCAGCGTGCAAGCTGACTGATGCTACCCTTTGGTCCTGTACCCACCATCTCACAGTCAATAGCGAGGTACTTGTTGGGGTTCCCAGTTGCCTTGGTGCAGGGTTTGTGGCTGCTAGTGGAGGGGCCACTGGTTTGGGCTTTCATGTTCAACAGTTCCTTTGGTTTTTCGTGGTCGTCTCTTTTGTTCACAGTGAATGTTTTTGAAGGCAGGCTGTGAGTGGATTCTAAAAGTTGGGTTTTAAAACCACAGGCACTGTCAGGATGAGGTAAAGTTCTGTTTTGTGAAACAGAGGGAGTTGGGGGCGTTGAGGCTTTCTGGTGTGATCCATTCTGGTGTGGCGCTTCGCCACCTCGAATGACCCCTGAGTTGTGGTTGTGGTTTTGTTTACCTTTGAGGTATCCCTTTGCTTCCAGCCATCTCATTTTCTTATGAAAATTTTTATTTTTCCGATTTTGTTTTTTTGGCGGATGTTTTCTCTGTGTGGTGACATCAGAGCAGCACACATTAATTGAAATGTTGGACATGATGACTTTAAATGTTAACTCCTTTCAATGTGCTTGTGTGTCTTCAAATCCTGGAGGTCTCAACGAGTTTTGCAGCTTTTCAGTGATATATGAATAAGGTGAAACCAGTAAAACAGTATCATCCTGAAAGAAAATAGAACACAATAAAACTCTGTCCCAGTTTGCAAAACTACACATCATTTATTGACGTTTGTTTACTTAAGGCTTAGATTAACTGAACCCTTTGCTCAAAGGGAAAATCTCTAACAAAACAATAATAATTTAAGGAGATTTATTAACTGGAAAAGGAATTTAATCATTTTACATGACGACAATATATGTATTTTTGTCTCAACATAAAAATTAAAAAGTCCGTTTTGAAAACATATGGGAGAAAAATGCAACGGTAGTGATAATCGATAACCACTAATTTCCCTAACCAATAAAAATAACATTACTTTTTTTCTTACAATTATATTGACATCAACCAAAAGAAAAAAAAAAACCTTTACTAGAAATATTTAAGAATTTTTCACTGAATATTAATATTTTATAAAGTAGACGCATAATCAACAAATTGTTACCAATAACATATAAATGTAAATATACAAAGATGTTTTGTTGGCTAATTAATGTCTTTCAGCATCCAAACATTAAACTTAAAATCAAAATAATATTTGTGACTCGCAAACGTACAATTCAAATTAATAGTAAATACTTTAATTTCACATATGTCTATAGAAATGTTGGTTATTAATGAAGTTTGTTTAAAAACGGTGTTGACAGCTACACCGACTACAGAGTTAGCCATAATGCTAACGGTTAAAGTTCCCGAAATGTCAGTCAGCAAAAGTCTCGTTTTGTTTTCTTTTATCTGATAATAACAGTAATTATTTTTATTAAATTAATATCTCGATTCCAATACGTAGAAAGATATGCCGTATTAATCAGGACAAAAACACAAAGCAAACCTCCAGTCCAAACCCGCCGGAAGACTGCTCCTCATCTAACCTCTTCTCCACAGACACGGACTTCCGCCAACATCTGAACAACATCCGGGGCATGTTGCCTTTCAGAACGGTGGGATGCATGACGACTTCTGTAAACACTGAGGCTATGCCCCATAGCTGTGCCCATTCATGTCAATTCCAGTAGACATATAACTGTTTAAAAAAAAGAATGAGAAAAAAATTAGCAAGATTACATTCTGAGTTTTTAAGTTATTTTTTGTTGCTTTCTCTAAGCGAGTAACACGGACAATTCTTACTTGGTTTTCATTGAAAATGTGTATAGGTGTCCAAAAAGCCTGAGAATAAGCTTATTAAACTAAAAACAAAACAAAAAAAACTAACAAATCCAACCTTCAATATTTCAGATGACTCGCGATGCTTGTTCATGTGACAATTTAACAAAAAAGACCAAACTCTAACTAGAAAATGCAAAAATTACATAGAGCATCTAAACGCACCACTAAGGGAAAGTTTAAGTGAGCTCTAGAAGAAAGGGCTTGTTGCGAAGATCCATTAAACGTTTTATAAATGCACAAGTATTGAGAAAACGTCGGTATTTTATGTATTTTGGAATATAGACACAACATTTTAACCCAAAATATAACGTGGGTGTACGAAGCTAACGCATGTTAGCTTTAGCTTGATAAGACTGATGTCATCGGAGCCTGCAGCAGGACAAGATGAAGATGTGGAGAAGTTTACTTCAAGTTTCTCTGCAGAGCAACAAAGAGAGCTGGCTAAGAGAATCACGACATTTCTGTCTAAGTATAGACACCTAATGGACTCCTTTATTATTGTGTGTATTTACTTTTGCTGCACTTTCTCACTTGCTTTTGCACATTACCCCCATAATAGGTCAAATGAAATAGCTTTCAGTTGCCTCCTTTGCAGGAGTTCTTCACTGAAGATCTGTGGCACACCTTACCCAACAGCTGGCAGCCTGTGCTGCAGGACCTGTCTTACCCACAGACTGCAGACCTCTTACTAAGCGCAGATGCAGACAAAAGGTAATAAAGACTTATTGAAGCCGTGGTTGCAAGTATTACTGGAAACCAAGCTTACAATTAAGAATCCCATAAGTTAAGATTTATATTTTAGAATTAATTTAGAGAATTTAATGTAGGTTAAAGAAAGCACACACAATAGAGGGAATATGAATGCAGTGCAGCATACTGATTTCTGACTTGTTCCAGATATCCGTCAGTGTGGCCTTTGTCGCTTTTGGCCTTCTCCGCCACGGCTCACGCACTGGCGTTTCCCAGGCAGTGCAGCGGCACGGGTCTGTTCAGGAGGCCCAAGGAGTTCCTGGCAAACCACAGTCAGAGTTCTCTGCTGGGGCACATTTTCAGGAAGCACGTTAAACCCAAGAAACAGCATGAAATCCGAAAACTTGGCATGGTACAGGAATTCTGCTCTGCCGTGATCCCTGCTTTATGAAGACTTTTAATAACATGCTGTTGAACTCAATTATAACCCTTATTTGTTGTTTTGGTTTTAGCTGGTGACACAACTCTGTGATCAGACTGGCTGCAGGAGGGTGGTGGATGTGGGCTCGGGTCAGGTATCATCATCATTTGTGAAAACATTTGTTCTGCAGGAAGGAGAGTCATTTATTATATTTTATAGCCTTTTTAGCCACCTGGCAGCACAGCCGAAGCTATTTAGTCAGTCGTCACTCTTAAAAGTACCTAAACCTCTGAACCAATACCTTAAATATTTGCAATCTGAATAATGCATTTCTCTCATGTTGTTCCAAACAGGGTCACCTGAGCCGTTTCCTCTCTTTCGGACTCGGTCTGTCTGTGACTGCTGTTGAGGCTGATCACGCCCTTGTTGCCATGGCATCAAAGTTTGATGAAGAGCTAGTATGGACCTTGGAGAAGGAAAAACAGAAAAAGGTTTCCACAGAGTGTCTTCTCGTGCTAAGGGCTCAAAACATTACTAACAGTTGACAATAACACATTTACAAGAAATGCATGAACTAGATCTAGTTCATGCATTTTTTTTGGTGAAGCTAAAAAGCATTTAAAAAATGTGTATTTTGAATTTACTGCTTAAAGTGTAATTGACTTTACCCAGAAGTAAAGCAGGTAGTTTTATGTGTTTTAGGAATAGACAACAACCATGTTTGAACCACCGTCCAAACTTGTGTTTGCCATAAACATCTATCATCATCCTATTTTAGGGTATGAGAGTAAACAATTTGTCTGCAGTTTTTGTTTCTGGCCACTTGGGGGAAGCAGAATCAAACACAGATTTCCCTAAAAAAAGGTTTTATTAGCAGTGACTGTTTGTTTCTGTCATCTAGCAGAAAATCTCAAATTTTCACTTCATATCTGTTGTTCAATATGATTCACTGACAGTTGAATTGTTCTGTGAGAAGCTGCAGAGCAAGCGGTGTGATTTCAGATGTTTTTGAGAGTTTAAGCTTTCTGTTTGTACATGAAGGTGTTAGTCTAAATCAGGCGTCTACAACCTAAAATCCTGAGCCACATGAGGCTCTTTAGCCCTTCCATTGTGGCTGTCTAGTTATAAAAAGAAAAAGGTTTTTAATTCTAAAAAGTAAAAGTGACTAAAGTAAAACTTAAGTATTAAAGTAAAAAAAAAGATATATACATATATATAGTTAGTTAGATTTATGAATTTCTGGCTGAGAAATACCACAAAATATGTTTTTTCCCCTTATCTGCTAACATGACACTGCCCTCTACTACATTTGTGACTTTTGGAGGATCCTATGTGACACATGGTGTCTTTTATTTTGAAAGGAACTCATGTGAACATTTTTCAGAAGTTATAAACTATTTTATATTCTAAAAAAAAACAAAGTTAATTTTTATTTATTATAATAGCTACAATAACATAGATTCAAGGCATTGTGACGATGAAGTGATATTTTGTGGCATCTACTGGGTTGTTGTTAAGTAAAATCCTAATGAGCATCTATTTTCTCTCATAGAACATGTCCTCTCAGCTTTCCATGCCCTATAACTTTCCCAAACACGTGGCTGTTTGGGTTAACCCCAAGGACTCATGGGAGTCTTTCTTCAGGCAGATCAGAACTTCCAATTGTGCCACTGATGGCCCAATGACTCCATCTCAGCCCAGCAAAAAGAGACTGCGGAGTTTTGACCAGCAGGGAATTTCTGATGGACCTCCGGACTGTTCTGACTACCAGGAATTAAGCACAGCTCAAGGGGCGGAGTCACCTTCTGGTGACTGTTGTTCATGCACTCAAGATAACTCAGAGGAAGGTGGAAGTTCAAAGGAAATCCATCCTGAAGGATATCCAGACTTTCTCCTCACTGGTCTCCACGCCTGCGGTGATCTCAGCGCCACCCTCCTCCATCACTTTGTCCACTGCCCTCATGTCCGTGGCATCACCTCAGTGGCGTGCTGCTACATGAAAATCTCAACCAAGGAAAATCCCACCCCTCCAGGACTGGTCACGCCTCACACTCCGCTCACAGACGCCCCCGGTTCATTTCCCTCCAAGTTCGGTTACCCGATGAGCTCCTGGGTGGAGGGATTGCAGGGGCATCAGCTATCCTATAAGGCGCGGGAGGGGGCGTGTCACGCCATGGAGGACTATATGCGGCGGCTGAGGGATGAAAGTCAGCAGCTCAGATCTCACTGTTACCGAGCCATGCTGGAGAGCTTCATTAGAGACACGAAGCCGGATCTGCGCAGGGCAGGGAATCCAGACCATCAAGAGGTCCCACGCATTAACGTTCACAGAGTGAGTGAACGGTGCCGCTCCCAGAACACTCGGAGGGTTTAAAGTTAAAAACAGAATGTTTTATATATATACAGTGACAGTCTCAAACAAGGACTCCGCTTATATATTTTTTCCATAAAAACAGTAGCATGAAAGTCTCAGTTTGATCACAGAAAACAAACTAAAATTTTTCTTCTGTCTAAATCCTTACGACTGCTCAGATATGCCCGTCTGGGCCTGGCCCGAGTCGGTCTGCCCCCGGACTTGCCGTTGGACCCAGAGCGGGTGGAAGCCATGATGGAACAACAGAGGAGAGTTGTGGTGTACTTCAGCCTGACCATGCTGCTGGCGCCGGTGGTGGAAACGCTGGTGCTGCTGGACAGAATGATCTACCTGCAGGAGAATGGTGAGGGATGCGACACAGATGCATGTTCTGCTTGGTTTGACCTCTTTCACTGAAGCGTTGCTCTCTCTGCAGGTGTGGACAGTCAGTTAGTTCCTCTCTTCAATCCAAACTTTTCTCCCAGAAACTTTGTACTGGTTGCTATGAAGCCTTCTGGATAACAAGGACTTAAAGTGGGGGGGGAAATCACTATTTATCACTTGTGTCTTCCTTATTATGTTAAATTATTCTTTTTTATGTTAAGGTTTCTGTTTACGCTGCTTCTGCTGTATGTCTGAACACACTGGAATTTAGTGTTTTTGTCTGTATTTTATGCTAATATATGGCTTCTGTTATTTTACCAGGACTTAATAACCCACTCTGATCATCTTTTTATCTCTTGTCAAAGCATTCCTCGTGTTCTTTTAATTATGATCATGCTGTTTTTAGAGAAAATCTACAAGCCTGTATTCTGACCACTTCCCATCATCCCTTTGTTTACACTCTTTCCCACTAGCTTACAGTCCCCCTCACCCCCAACCTAACACCACCGGTGCAACAATGATGAACAATATTGGAGCTATAGTTCTGAGGCAGATTCCAGCTAAAACGAGGAAAACAGAGACGTCCACGGATCTAGTCATCTGCAAGTGGATGTTTCAGAATAGAGCGGAGCAGGGAGCTTTATTCTTTATATGTTCTCACTCATCAGGAAAATGCCACAAGAACATGTTAAAAACGCCAAAAACATGATTTTCAGCAGAGTGGGTCTTTAACAAAGCAACAACCTTAAACTGTTTGTCAAATATCTCTCTTGGCTAAATAAATAATCAGACATGAGGTGTAAGTGTTGCCTGTTTTTCCAACATGTGACGAATGAAAGCAAAGTAAAATAAATCCATTGAAGTTGATGACATTCCTTGTCAGAAGTGGATTCAGGATTGAAAATACTATAGGGGGCATTACTAATCAACAAAGCCACAAAAACGGCGAGCAATGTTGGAACTATTCAGCCGTACAGTTTTGAGCCAGATACCAGCTCAGACGTGGAAAATAAAGGTGCTAAAGGATCTATTTTGTCTACAAGTGGATGCATCAGAATGGAGTGGAGCAGGGAGCTTGTGTATTTTTCTGTCACAACAACAGTCTTTTTCACACAGATCTTGATTCACAACAATTTAAATAAAGAAATACATATTAATGTAATTTTAAGCCAATTTTCTCTATAAAAGTCCTCCATCATTCGAAAAATGCCACAAGAACATGTTAAAAATGTCAAAAACAATTTTCATCAATGTGGGTCTTCAAAGGAACTGCTCTGGTGTAGTTAGCTCATCAAACATATTCTGAGTGAGGAGCAAAGTTAGCAGAGACAAAAACTACAAATCTCCTTTGCCACACAGATCTTTGCATGCAAGCTCTGATCACCTCAACCATAATCGATACTGGGCTCTAAGTCCAGAAGTTTAGAGAGCTGGATAGGTGTTTTGTTGACAATAAAGGGTTGCAAACTGTTAAAGGATGCCTTCTCAAAGTTGCTGTTCTCCACACGGCAGTTTCAACATCTGATTCCGTTCAGCTATTCTTTTTGCAGAACTCTGAAATGTTGCCCCCCCCCCCCCCCACACACACACACCGCATTCATTTCATGTTTAGTTTGCCAGACCTTTTTACATGCAGTTTCTCGAGCTAACACACTTTATCAGAGTAGTTAAACCCCCTTTGGGATTCTCCAACTTTTACAACTTCTTTAAAAAGTTCAGATTTATCACTTTCAATTCCAATTCCTGTGGGAAGCTGTTGTAACCAGAGGTTGCAAAATGAGACACTGCTTGCTTAACCCAAAAAGGAGCAAAGTCTGTATTTTGCCCTTACTTGGGCATTCAAATGTCCAAAATCCTCACGAGAATTCAATTTGGTCTGTTTGCCTTGAAGCAGAAAATAAAACTATTAGTTTTTAAAAGCTTTCAGAAAAATAAAAATAAAAAACTCTTCCTCAAGCCAGATCTGTGAGCAAAATGCCATCAAAGTATCTTATGATATGTTAAAATTGAATTTTAGAAGGTTAAACTCAATACTGCTGTCATAAAGAGCATTAAATTTGACTTGAAAGGTTTCAGCAAAGGGTACACAATTATTGTGTCAAGATAATTTGTTGTAATTATACATAATTTTAATTCAAAATGTACTTTTCTAAGACACTGTAGGAATTTTTGTCCCATGAATTTAATTCATTAGTTTTTAAATATTTTTTATAGCGAGGGAAACACAAAAAAGGAGGTTAACATAAAATGTTTATTTATTGAAAGATTTCCAATATTTAGGTAAGAAGAGCTCCTTTTATATCTTCTAAAGTGTTTTTGAATACAAGTTTCTTTAGAAAATTAATTTGAGCTTTGAGGATTCCTTAGGAGTCATGAATACATGATGGCATGTCATGGATTAAAGATAATCTCCAGAAGAGATTACCAAAATGCAAGTTGTTGTTTACTCTTTATGATTAACTGTTGTGCAATACTTTCCATCTGGACGAGAAAAGATTCATAAAACACACTCTTAAACCTGGGGATCACAACCAGATGTGGAACTTGCCTTGGGTCTTTTGCTCCTTTGGAATGCATTTTAGAGAACTTTGTGTCTCCTCTGAGACTAGTTTGCTCCTGGTTTTGTTTTAAGTATCCCCCTGATATGTGGCCTCGGCAGTGGTCCTAAATCAGTATCTTTTTAAAAAATAAAAGCCTTGTTCATAGATTTGTACTCCACCCCATATGGAACTGCACGCAAAACCATCCAAGCTGCGTGAAAGACTTCAGAACCGTGTTTGGGAGAAGAGAGAACAATGAAGCTTTTGCTGTTGATCCTGTGTCAGCTGTTGTCTCTTCAGGAGACACAAACTGGGACAAATGACAGGACAAGCTGTAAGCCAGTGACAGCCAGCTTTTGTCAAGGTTTGGGGTACTCTACTACCCCCCACCCAGATGGAGTTCAAGGATTCAATTTAAGGGAAATTGGTCAGATTGTGGAGACAGCCTGTTCACCACACATCGCTACGGTAATGTGTCGTGTTGTTGTCCCAGAATGTGGCTCAGACAGTGACAGCAGGAAGAAACCGTGCAGAGCTCTGTGTCAGAAGGTCAAGAAGGACTGTGAGTCCACTCTGAGGGCTAAATGGTTGTTCTGGCCAATGAGGCTTGGATGTGAAACTTTACCAGAATCTGACTGTGTGCAGGTTAGTATACCTGAAAAGTTTCTATGTAAGTTTATAATTGTCTTTATGCCAAATTTTCTATTTAAGTTTTATATGAAAGCTATATATAGACGCTACTGTTCAAATGATGGTCATTCTGAGGTTCTGATTTTTAAGGATTCAGACTAATAAGGCAATATGCAGGGTGTAGATGCCACTTTTAAGAAATTTCTTGTTTACATTTAGGATGGAGAGCTCCCAGTCACAACAGCCCCCCCACCAACCTGTCAGAGAATCACTGTGTCTCTCTGTGCCGACCTGCCTTACAATGACACCATCATGCCAAATATTCTGGGACACAAATCCCAGGATGAAGCGGGTTTAGAAATACACCAGTTTTACCCACTTGTTAAAGTGCAATGCTCCCCTCATCTGAAGCCTTTCCTGTGCTCCGTCTACATGCCTAAATGTGTGTCAGGAAGACGTCAAGCTCCCTGTAAAACTCTCTGTGAGCAGGCACGCTCCGGCTGTGAGCCACTTTTGAGAAAATATGGCTTCCAGTGGCCTGAAAATCTTAATTGTGAAACGTTCACCTCGGAGTCCTGTGAACAGGTAAAGTAACTTTATAGTAGAGTTGCAGTTTTTTAAAGCCTGGTCCTACCATTGATTGTATAACAGAACTGGACTGAGCATGTGAGACATTACCCATATAAAATGTCTTCTTTCTGGTTCCAGCAAAACAAAGCCCGTTCAGTCGCCATTTTTTCATGCAATGGATACTATGTCATTTTAATTGGGATTAGAAAGAACTGCTTAAAAAATGTGTCAGAGCAAGAATGTTAATTCTGATAAATAGAACGACTGAGTAAAGACTGCTTATTTCTCTATAGACGTCTATTGGATTTTGGCTTCTTGGAGTCAGTAGGTACATCCTATTTGAAATAGGTTGCTCAGTCCAGTTCTGTTTTACAGTCAATGTAAACTGTAACTGCAACTAAAGAAAAAGAACTTTGACTATGAAAGACCAAAAAAAAGCTGTTTAGTGCTGTAGATCTAATTACTTCAGTGTAGAGTATTAGTTTGACACAAAACATTATGAAATGAAATTGAATATGGGGTAAACAGCTATAATGGGTTTATTTTGTTATGTGTTTTTCAAGAGTCAGGGCAATCCTGTCCCACCAGTCCCCCCACCAACCTGTCAGAGAATCACTGTGCCTCTCTGTGCCGACATGCCGTACACTGAAACCATCCTGCCAAATGTTCTGGGCCACAAAACCCAGGATGAAGCTGCCACAGCGATACGACAGTTTTCTTCACTTGTTAGAGGACAATGCTCCTCTCATCTGAAGCCCTTCCTGTGCTCTGTCTACACGCCCAAATGTGTGTCAGGAAGAGCACAGCCTCCATGCAGAGGTCTGTGCGAGAAGGCAAAGTTAGAATGTGCCACATCGATGATGAACCTCCGCTTTCAGTGGCCTGAAGCCTTAAAGTGTGAAGCATTTACCACAGAGTCCTGTGAGGAGGTGAGCAGACAGCATTTTTATTTGCTAAAAGTAGCTTTTTTCTTTAAATATGTATACTTCTCATGAACATGTCAAGTCAGGTCCAAGTCTTTTTACAAAAAAGAAGTATTGATGGGCTGTGTTTGGCTATAGATCTTCACTGCTTTTTTTAATGTAGATTTTCCACAAATGAATTAAAAAACAAAAATTTAAAATAATTGGTATAAGCATCTTTTCCAACTATAGGGATTTTCTTTTCTCTGTATTTCCAGGGTCAGACTGTCTCAACTCTTCCAACACCAACCTGTCAGAGAATCACTGTGTCTCTCTGTGCCGACCTGCCTTACAATGACACCATCATGCCAAATATTCTGGGACACAAATCCCAGGATGAAGCGGGTTCAGCAGTACTTCAATTTCTTCCACTTGTCGAAACGAAATGCTCTCCTCATCTGAAGACCTTCCTGTGCTCTGTCTACTTGCCTAAATGTGTTTCAGGAAGGCGTCAGGCTCCCTGTAGAGCTCTCTGTGAGGGGGCACGCTCTGGCTGTTTGCCAAAATTGACAATTTTTGGCTTTCAATGGCCTCAGCATCTGAAATGTGAAGCCTTCACTTTGGAGTCCTGTGAATAGGACTTTACAATTAAGTCATGAAGATCAGACCAGTGCTAAAATTCTGCCTCTTTGGTGATAGCTTTATGGTCTTAGCTTTAATTGCAAATAGAGCAACATAACAATTATTTGATAAACATTGATCACCACATATATAATGAGACCAGCTTGCTTCAAGTTTTGCATTAAAGACCTATAATATGGATTTGGAGGTTTTAATGTTTTTAACATGTTTATGTGTCATTTTTCTCATTAAAGAAGACATATATATTGTAAAGTTTAAACTTGTATTTCTGAGTATTTAATTATTCAAAACATGAATCATGATAGTAAAACCTGTCCAACACGAAAGGCCTGCAGCTCTAATCTGTTTGCTAAGTTGTTGGACAGAACAAGTGGAAGAAAGAAAAAAAAAAAAAAAAAACATGAATCAGGAGCATATGAAAAAATAATGCTGTTTGAAAAAGCTTGTAGTTCTGATGTAAAAGCTATAATCTGCAGGACACAATATTCCTGCTCATCCCCTTATTATGCATCCACTTGAAGACAAATAAATCCATTTAGGTCTTTGTTTTTCTCGTCCGAACTGGAATCTGGCTCTAAACTACAGATATGGAGGCGGTCTACTATGTGCCAACACTCTGAGGGCTATGAAAGTGCTTACAGTTGACCCTGTTTATTTTGCCAGCTGTATACAAATCTTCCTTTCCTAAGAAAATCGAGAACTACATGTTCATGCCTCACATCTAATCAACATTTCTATAGAATTTCTCCACCCAGAGCTTCTGCTCAGATTTGCTTCATAACATTTGAAGAATCCTAGTGTGTCATGACCATAACAGATGTCTTTAATGAACATTGAGTTTGAAAAAACCTCACTCATTCACTCCTCCCACTGCTTAAAGCAGCAGACAAATTCAGTTCATTACTTATTTTTTGCGGGACCAGTGAGAGCCATGAAGCATGTGTTTCTGCTGGTTGTTTCTCTGCTGCAGTCTCCTCAGCTTGCAAGAACACAGACACATGACAAGACAAGCTGTAAGCCAGTGACAGCCAGCTTTTGTCAGGGTTTGGGGTACTCTATTACCCCCCACCCAGATGGAGTTCAAGGATTCAATTTAAGGCAAATTGGTCAGATTGTGGAGACGGCCTGTTCACCACATATCGCTACGGTAATGTGTCGTGTTGTTGTCCCAGAATGTGGCTCAGAGAGTGACAGCAGGAAGAAACCATGCAGAGCTCTGTGTCAGAAGGTCAAGAAGGACTGTGAGATCACTCTGATGATTAAATGGTTGTTCTGGCCAATGAAGCTTGGATGTGAAACTTTACCAGAATCTAACTGTGTGCAGGTTAGTATACCTTAATGCCAAATTTCTATGTATGTTTTATCTGATAACTATAAATAACCACTTTACTCCTGAAAAGAAGGGTACATCTGCTCCTTTGGATGTAGACTAATAACCTTCTTAATGGTTAGCCAAACTGTTGTTTTATTTCTGTCAGAAAACAGTTACTATAATCATTTTTCTTTAATTAAATTAATTAATCTTTTTTTCTTTTGCTGTAAGGACGAAGGGCTTCAAGTCACACCAGTCCCCCCACCAACCTGTCAGAGAATCACTGTGCCTCTCTGTGCCGACATGCCGTACACTGAAACCATCCTGCCAAATGTTCTCGGCCACAAAACCCAGGATGAAGCTGCCACAGCGATACGACAGTTTTCTTCACTTGTTAGAGGACAATGCTCCCCTCATCTGAAGCCCTTCCTGTGCTCTGTCTACACGCCCAAATGTCTTTCAGGAAGAGCACAGCCTCCATGCAGAAGTCTGTGCGAGAAGGCAAAGTTAGAGTGTGCCACATCAATGACGAACCTCCGCTTTCAGTGGCCTGAAGCCTTAAAATGTGAAGCATTTACCACAGAGTCCTGTGAGCGGGTGAGCAGACAACTTCTGATTGATTGTGATATTTTATGGAACAACAAATAATAATAATATTGTATAAAAATAAATAATATATTTTATGGGCCAATGCAATGTGGTTTGGGTGGCAGTCATAGGCAGGTGTCTTGGTGGCCCAATGTCAGGTCATGGAAGTTGATTTTGGGACATCAAAACATCATATTTCTTGGAATAACCCCAGGCTTTTGCAAGAGGTCAAGAGATAATGGCTACATATTGTCAGGCTCACCTCCGTGCACCTCCTGGGCTCTGAAAATCTATCCCTTGAGAGGGGTGGGAATGTCTACAATTCTGGAATTATTTATGATGAGAGGTAGCAGGCTGGTAACCTCTATCGTTGGTTTTGTTCAAACTATTTATGGACAGAATTTCTTGACACAACCAGGTGCGTGAAAGATATTAGGGACCATAAGGTTTCCTCTCTACTTTTTGTTGATGATGTTGTCATGTTCTTTGTGGGACCACTAAGAGACATGAAGTATGTGTCTCGGCTGGTTGTTTGTCTGTTGCAGTCACTTCAGTCGGCAGGAACACAAACAGACGACAGGACAAGATGTAAGCCAGTGACAGCCAGCTTTTGTCAAGGTTTGGGGTACTCTACTACCCCCCACCCAGATGGAGTTCAAGGATTCAATTTAAGGCAAATTGGTCAGATTGTGGAGACGGCCTGTTCACCACACATTGCTACGGTAATGTGTCGTGTTGTTGTCCCAGAATGTGACTCAGAGAGTGACAGTCGGAAGAAACCATGCAGAGCTCTGTGTCAGAAGGTCAAGAAGGACTGTGAGTCCACTCTGAGGGCTAAATGGTTGTTCTGGCCAATGAAGCTTGGATGTGAAACTCTACCAGAATCTGACTGTGTGCAGGTTAGTATACCTTTATGACAAATTTCTATGTAAGGTTTTATCTGAAAACTATAAATGAAAACTTTAATCTTAAAAAGAACATGTATCTGCTCTTTCTTGTGGATGTAGACTAATAACCCTCTAAATTGTTGGCCAAATTGTTGTTGTTTTGTCAGAAAACAGTTACTATTATCCTTTTTTCAAGGAAACTGCAATCAATCAGATGCAGATGCCACCATTAGTTTTGTTTTCTTTTGCTTTTTCTTTAAGGATGAAGGGCATCTAGTCACGCCAGTCCCCCCACCAACCTGTCAGAGAATTACTGTGCCTCTCTGTGCCGACATGCCGTACACTGAAACCATCCTGCCAAATGTTCTGGGCCACAAAACCCAGGATGAAGCTGCCGTGGCAATACGACAGTTTTCTTCACTTGTTAGAGGGCAATGCTCCTCTCATCTGAAGCCCTTCCTGTGCTCTGTCTACACGCCCAAATGTGTGTCAGGAAGAGCACAGCCTCCATGCAGAAGTCTGTGCGAGAAGGCAAAGTTAGAGTGTGCCACATCGATGACGAATCTCCGCTTTCAGTGGCCTGAAGCCTTAAAATGTGAAGCATTTACCACAGAGTCCTGTGAGCGGGTGAGCAGACAACTTCTAATTGATTGGGATATTACAAGGAATATTAAATTAAAATAAATAATAAATGTTATGGGCCAATGCAATGTGGTTTGGGTGGCAGTCAAAGGCGGGTGTCTTGGTGGCCCAACATCAGGTCATGGAAGTTGATTTTTGGGACATCAAAACGTAAAACTATACTGGCTACATATAGTCAGGCTCACCCCAAACACCACCTGGGCTATGAAAATCTATCCCATGGGACTCTCTACAATTCTGGAATTATTTATGATGAGAAGTAGCAGGCTGGTGTGGGGTTACTTTTGAGCTCCTTAGCTCATTTGCCAAATTTTTGAAGTTTTCCTTGGTTGAGTCCTCTCAGTGGTTGGGTCCTGTCTTTTCACCTTTTGGCAAGGGATACATCTCTGACTTTGGTTCTGGGCCATCAGGCTAAACAGCAGTTCAGGCTATCCAGCCTTTCTGGAGTCTCTCAGAGGGGTACCGGAAAGTGCCCATATGGACGACTACAGTGCAACCTGGAGGGGCGTGATTGCAAGGAAAACCTTCCCTAATCTGAACCCAAAGGAATTTTTGCTGTTAGATTTCTGTGCTTTTAATATATCACCTATAATAAAAGCTGTGTTTGAACATGAGCCTGCTCATCTGTGCACATGGTACCAGGTCACCATAGGCACAAGATCAATAATCATCTTTGTAGTAGTTTCAGGCATTCTTTAGCCATGTGTCTCGGACACTTAGGTAAATAGAGTGGCAAAGCTGTCCACTGATCCCTACCAGGTGGGATCCACTGGAATGGGAGCAGCCTGTGCAGTGGCAATCCATAAACCCAGTGGGGAACATGAGAAGTAAGTGACATTATCACGCAATAAAAGAAGTCCTACCAAGCCTTGTTGTTGGACTCCTGAGGCAGTTGACATGTGCTGGCAGTCTCAGTAAGCTGGGCTGTTGTGAAGGCAAAAAATAAGTCATAGAAGAAGTTTGATATGGCCACAGAGAAAGACCAACAGTCGGCCACAAAGATATTCTGGCAAAAGGTTTGGCACCTCAGGAGGAAAAAGCAGTTTTCTGCAGGCACCAATAACAAAAAAGGCAGGGAGGTGTTGACTTCAACTGAGGATATTCTCAGGCAGTAGATGGAATACTTATAATTTTTGTTTAACCTGCTGACATGCTTTCTGTTGAGGAAGCAGAGGCTGGGATCTCTGGGGTGGGGCAGTCCATTAACTAAAATAAAGGCATTGTTGTTGCCTATTGGCAAAGCGCAGAGGGTGGAGAAAGTCCACCCAGAGCACTTTAAGCCTCTGGATGTTGTAGGACTGTTTTGGCTGACACGTCCCCGCAGCATTATGTGGCAATCAAGGACAGTACCATTAGACTTGCAGAGTATGGTGTTGGTTCCCCTTTTTTAAGAATGGGGAAATCACTCCTCAGTCTCCCTGGCAAAGTACATTTCAGAGAACTGGAAAATATGGTACAGCTGATAGTCGAACCTCAGATTCAGGAACAAGAGTGCAATTCCCCTTTGTGGTCAGATGAACCAGCTCTACGCAATTCATAGGCTGTTGGAGGGTTTGTGGAAGTTTGCTTATCCAGGGTATATTTGTTTTGTAGATTTGAAGAAGGTGTTCAGCTGTGTCCCCTGTGGTGTCCTGTGAAGGTTGCGCTGTGAAGGATCGAACAGCCTTTCCTAAGTGCAGTCAGGGATTGGACAATAAAACTAAGGCCGTGTTCATTCCTTCAATGACTGGAGCAGGAGTTTGGTTTGCTTATTTGGCTGTACGTCTGACCTTCTCCAAGTGAACGTTGGACTCTAGCAGGGCTTCCCTCTATCATTGGTTATGTTAAAACTATTTACGGCTAAAGTTCTTGGCACAGCCAGGGGTGTGAATGGTATTGGGGACCATAAGATTTCCTCTATACTGGATAATGTTGACCTGTTCTTTGTGCGACCACAGAGAGACATGAAGTATGTGTTTCTGCTGGTTGTTTCTCTGTTGCAGTCTCCTCAGCTTGCAAGAACACAGACAGACGACAGGACAAGCTGCAAGCCAGTGACAACCAGCTTTTGTCAAGGTTTGGGGTACTCTACTACCCCCCACCCAGATGGAGTTCAAGGATTCAATTTAAGGGAAATTGGTCAGATTGTGGAGACGGCCTGTTCACCACACATTGCTACGGTAATGTGTCGTGTTGTTGTCCCAGAATGTGGCTCAGAGAGTGACAGTCGGAAGAAACCGTGCAGAGCTCTGTGTCAGAAGGTCAAGAAGGACTGTGAGCCCACTCTGAGGGCTAAATGGTTGTTCTGGCCAATGAGGCTTGGATGTGAAACTCTACCAGAATCTAACTGTGTGCAGGTAAGTATACCTTTATGCCAAATTTCTATGTACGTTTTATCTGAAATCTATAAATGAAAACTTTAATCTTAAAAAGAACATGTATCTGCTCTTTCTTGTGGATGTAGACTAATAACCCTCTAAATTGTTGGCCAAATTGTTGTTGTTGTTTTGTCAGAAAACAGTTACTATTATCCTTTTTTCAAGGAAACTGCAATCAATCAGATGCAGATGCCACCATTAATTTTTTTTTCTTTTGCTGTAAGGATGAAGGGCTTCTAGTCCCACCAGTCCCCCCAGCAACCTGTCAGAGAATCACTGTGCCTCTCTGTGCCGACCTGCCGTACACTGAAACCATCCTGCCAAATGTTCTGGGCCACAAAACCCAGGATGAAGCTACCACGGCGATACGACAGTTTTCTTCACTTGTTAGAGGACAATGCTCCTCTCATCTGAAGCCCTTCCTGTGCTCTGTCTACACGCCCAAATGTGTGTCAGGAAGAGCACAGCCTCCATGCAGAAGTCTGTGCGAGAAGGCAAAGTTAGAGTGTGCCACATCGATGACGAACCTCCGCTTTCAGTGGCCTGAAGTCTTAAAGTGTGAAGCATTTACCACAGAGTCCTGTGAGCGGGTGAGCAGACAACTTCTAATTGATTGGGATATTTCAAGGAATATTAAATTAAAATAAATAATACATTTTATGGGCCAATGCAATGTGGTTTGGGTGGCAGTCAAAGGCAGGTGTCTTGGTGGCCCAACATCAGGTCATGGAAGTTGATTTTTGGGACATCAAAAATCATACTACTGGGAGGGAATAACCCCAGGCTTTGGCAAGAGGCCAAGAGATACAGGCTACATATTGTCAGGCTCACCTCAGTGCACCTCCTGGGCTTTGAAAATCTATCCCTTGAGAGGGGTGGGAATGTCTACAATTCTGGAATTATTTATGATGAGAGGTAGCAGGCTGGTGTGGGGTTACTTTTGAGCTCCTTAGCTCATTTGCCAAATTTTTTTAGTTTTCCTTGGTTGAGTCCTTTCATTGGTTAGGTCCTGTCTCTTCACCTTTGGGCAAGGGATACATCTCTGACTTTGGTTCTGGGCCATCAGGCTAAACAGCAGTTCAGGCTATCCAGCCTTTCTGGAGTCTCTTAGAGGGGTACCAGAAAGTGCCCATATGGCCGACTACAGTGCAACCTGGAGGGGCGTGATTGCAAGGAAAACCCCCCCTAATCTGAACCCAAAGGAATTTTTGCTGTTAGATTTCTGTGCTTTTAATTTATCACCTATAATAAAAGCTGTTTTTAACATGAGCCTGCTCTTCTGTGCACATGGTACCAGGTCACCATAGGCACAAGATCAATAATCATCTTTGTAGTAGTTTCAGGCATTCTTTGGCCATGTGTCTCGGACACTTAGGTAAATAGAGGGGCAAAGCTGTCCACTGATCCCTACCAAGTGGGATCCACTGGCATGGGAGGAGCCTGTGCAGTGGCAATCCATAAACCCAGTGGGGAACATGAGAAGTAAGGGACATTATCACACCAAAAAAGAAGTCCTACCAAGCCTAGTTGTTGGACTCCTGAGGCAGTTGACATGTGCTGGCAGTTTCAGTAAGCTGTGAAGGATCGAACAGCCTTTCCTAAGTGCAGTCAGGGATTGGACAGTTATACTAAGGCTGTGTCCATTCCTTAAATGACTGGAGCAGTAGTTTGGTTTGCTTATTTGGCTGTACGTCTGACCTTCTTCCAGTGAACTTTGGACTCTAGCAGGGCTTCCCTCTATCATTGGTTATGTTAAAACTATTTATGGACAGAATTTCTTGGCACAGCCAGGGGCGTGAAGGGTATTGGGGACCATAAGATTTCCTCTCTACTGGTTGATGCTGTGCTGTTCTTTGAAAGAGCACTGAGAGCCACAAAGCATGTGTTTCTGCTGGTTGTTTCTCTGCTGCAGTTGCCTCAGCCAGCGACGAAACAGACAGATGACAGGACAAGCTGCAAGCCAGTGACAACCAGCTTTTGTCAAGGTTTGGGGTACTCTACTACCCCCCACCCAGATGGAGTTCAAGGATTCAATTTAAGGCAAATTGGTCAGATTGTGGAGACAGCCTGTTCACCACACATTGCTACGGTAATGTGTCGTGTTGTTGTCCCAGAATGTGACTCAGAGAGTGACAGTCGGAAGAAACCATGCAGAGCTCTTTGTCAGAAGGTCAAGAAGGACTGTGAGTCCACTCTGAGGGCTAAATGGTTGTTCTGGCCAATGAAGCTTGGATGTGAAACTCTACCAGAATCTGACTGTGTGCAGGTTAGTATACCTTTATGACAAATTTCTATGTAAGGTTTTATCTGAAAACTATAAATGAAAACTTTAATCTTAAAAAGAACATGTATCTGCTCTTTCTTGTGGATGTAGACTAATAACCCTCTAAATTGTTGGCCAAATTGTTGTTGTTTTGTCAGAAAACAGTTACTATTATCCTTTTTTCAAGGAAACTGCAATCAATCAGATGCAGATGCCACCATTAATTTTTTTTTCTTTTGCTGTAAGGATGAAGGGCTTCTAGTCCCACCAGTCCCCCCACCAACCTGTCAGAGAATCACTGTGCCTCTCTGTGCCGACCTGCCGTACACTGAAACCATCCTGCCAAATGTTCTGGGACACAAAACCCAGGATGAAGCTGCCACAGCGATACGACAGTTTTCTTCACTTGTTAGAGGACAATGCTCCTCTCATCTGAAGCCCTTCCTGTGCTCTGTCTACACGCCCAAATGTGTGTCAGGAAGAGCACAGCCTCCATGCAGAGGTCTGTGCGAGAAGGCAAAGTTAGAGTGTGCCACATCAATGACGAACCTCCGCTTTCAGTGGCCTGAAGTCTTAAAGTGTGAAGCATTTACCACAGAGTCCTGTGAGCGGGTGAGCAGACAAATTTGTATTTCTTAAATTAGCTTTTTCTGATCATTGTTTTAATGTTTACTCCTCAGTCAAATATAAAATAAATATATTATTTTATTTTTATTTTCAATCATTGTCTTTTAATGTTATGAGATCTTTAGTTAGACTTTCCAGTAAAAATGATCCTTTTTCAATTCAGAGCTTCTGTTCTAAGTTCAACTTGGTTTCATTACAGGCTGAGCATCTTTTTGTGTCATATGTCATCAATAAGCACTTCACTCATTAACCCCCACAACTTTTAGCAGCACACATATCAGTTCATGCCCCCCCACAGAGAGCCATGAAGCATGTGTTTCTTTAGGTTGTTTCTCAGCTGCCAGCTCCTCAGCCGGCAAGGACGCGGACAGATGACAGGACAAGCTGTAAGCCAGTGACAGCCAGCTTTTGTAAGGGTTTGGGGTACTCTACTACCCTCCATCCCGATGGAGTCCAAGGATTCAATTTAAGAGAAATAGGTCAGATTGTGGAGACGGCCTGTTCACCACACATCGCCATAGTGATGTGTCGTGTTGTTGTGCCGGAATGTGGCTCGGAAAATGACAGCCGGAAGAAACCATGCAGAGCTCTGTGTCAGAAGGTCAAGAAGGACTGTGACCCCGCCTTAAGGGTGAAGCGGCTGTCATGGCCATTGAAACTGCGGTGTGAATTGTTACCAGATTCAAACTGTGTGCAGGTAAGTGCCACATCTTTGTAGTTAAGATTAATATTCCTTTTTAAAAAATAGATTGTTCTGTTTTTTTGTGTGTGTGTGTGAGATTTACAGTATATTTGGATGTAGGTTGAATCCAGACTAGGTTCTGCTACTGCAGAACCTTCAGGTTTACAGTTCACCAACTATCAGCATTAATGCCATTAATTGAAAAACTGATCTTTGAACAAAAGGAACCAAAACTAGGCATCAGTACTAGGCCTGCACGATATGAGAAAAACTTGCCATTTGTAATATTAATGATTAATATTACAATGAGCATGGAACTTGCGATACATGAACAAATAGCAAAACAACCAAAAACATTTACATTTCACTGCAACATTAAATTTTATTCCAAATGACCTTAGTCTACATAGAAGGCAAGCATCTAACATAAAAGAGCTCCATCTGATTGGTCAAATGCATAGAGGGATTTATTTAATCCATTAAATACTTCAAGCTGCCATAACGTTGTTTTAGCACATTTAAGGTAACAGTTCAATGCAATCATCACATTCTTTGCGAAATGCGTATTGCACAGCTTAATATCGTGATAATTTGTGATTTATTGTGCAGGTCTAATCAGTACTAGAACAGTTTGTGGTTACTATCCAGTTGTCAAGCCAAATGAGTCAATTTATCAATTATTTAAATGAATATATTGAATATGATCACTGAAACTTTGAATAATTTTTAGCTACCATTTAAAAAAATGTTGAAGAATTACATTAAGTGGAGTCAGAACTTAGTCCCTTAAACTGGAAAGTGGTTTGGGTTCAAATGAAAGACATGCTCACAGTACATAATAGCAAAAGTAAAAATAAAAATGCAAATTTAACTATCTTACCTTTTCTAACATCTACATTTTAAAATTATTCCTGTTTCCAGGGTCAAGACGTCCAAGTCACACCAACTCTCCCCCCACCAACCTGTCAGAGAATCACTGTGCCTCTCTGTGCCGACCTGCCTTACACTGAAACCATCATGCCAAATATTTTGGGGCACAAAACCCAGGATGAAGCGGGTTTAGAAGTACATCAGTTTTCCCCACTTGTTAAAGTGCAATGCTCCCCTCATCTGAAGCCCTTCCTTTGCTCTGTCTACACGCCTAAATGTGTGTCAGGGAGACGTCAGGCTCCCTGTAAAACTCTCTGTGAGCAGGCACACTCCGGCTGTGAGCCACTAATGAGAAGTTTTGGCTTTCCGTGGCCTGATGCTCTGAACTGTGAAGCGTTCACCTCGGAGTCCTGTGAACAGGTAACCCTGCAGTCAGGAAGATTAGATAAAAAAAAGATTTGTAAATATTTACTGTAGTTTTTGTTTGATTTCATTTTTTTTCTTTTTCTATTTTTCAAGGTCCCTCCCCTCAGATTTCTTGAAAAATCTCCTTCCTTATGTCAGGCCATCACCTCTTCTTTTTGCAAAGACTTGCCTTACAACCAAACAATGATACCCGGCATCCTGGGCCATACGACACAGGAAGAAGCAAACCTGGCAATTAACACTTTTTCGCCTCTGATAGAATTGAATTGCTCCCCTCATATGAAGCCCTTCCTGTGCTCCGCTTTCTTTCCTAAATGTGTATCAGGGGCAGCTCAGAGTCCCTGCAGGGTGCTGTGTGAGCAGGTGCGGTCCAGCTGTGAGCCAGTGCTGAACAGCTTTTCCTACAAATGGCCTAAAGAGCTCAGGTGTGAAGCATTTACAAATGAACACTGTGGACAGGTAGGCATTCCTCACTTTTATAACTAATCATTTTGTGGTTTTGATGTATGATCTAGAAAACAGCCGCTAGCTTCTCAGACAGGCATCACCTGAAATGTTTTTTTTACCGAAGCTGGAACCATCTTGGGGAAAGCAGATTATTTATTTTCAAGTTTTGGGTTTTAATGCATGATACTTTTGGCACTGAACTGTGTTTTGTTTTTAGTAATTTAATCAAATGGAATACATAAAAACAGAGAAACAAAGAAAATTTTGATTTGATTATATTTTTCTGAATCAGAAGATGTTTTCTTATTTTATTAAGTAAATCCAGTAACATTTTTTACTGTACACGTGGGAGAGAAAAGCCTGTAGTGACTATTACATCATTGGTGGATATACTTTTTATAGAAAAGTTACTACCGGGGTTGTTTACTCCCTGCCCACAATTCAGAGGCATAATTCTTATGAACTATTGCTGCTCTGCGGAAACTATGTCCTAGAAAATTTTTCTTTTAGCTAAAATTTCAAACAAAAAAAAGGACTGAGACAAAGTCGGGCCTGAAGGGACAATTTTTCTGTTTCTACAGTACGGCGTGAGCAGCAGCGGGGGGATCTGTGAACCCATCACAATACCCATGTGCCAGGGCTTGTCCTACAACCAAACCACCGTTCCAAATCTTATGGGCCACACAAGTCAGAGAGAAGCGGTTGTGAAGATGGCTTTCTTTAACTCCATAGTGCAGTCTGTGTGTCCAGCAGACATGCAGCATTTCCTGTGCCGGGTGTACGCCCCGCAGTGTGTGGAGGGGCAGGTGCAGCGGCCTTGCAGGTCAATGTGCGAAAAGGCAAAGCGGGACTGTGAAGGTTTGATTGTCAACTTCGGGCTCTCCTGGCCAGATGAGCTTCAGTGTCACCTGTACCCAGAGGAAAACTGTGTATCTGTGAGTCATAAACATTTGCAATGAGGATTTATTTTAGGTTATTTTATTTGTCCTTTTCCTTTTCATCCACAGGATAACAGCAGATTGGAGGTAATATACTGGACAGTTTCACTAACGAAACATGTTTACATCATTTACATCATCATCTAAATCTTGATCCTAAAGAAAGGTTGCTCTCATTTCCAGGTGCTGCGTGCTGAAGAGGTTCTTGTCAAACTGAATGCTGGTGGTTACACAATTCATGGCAAACGTCAGTCCCTTTTCATCTATCTCAATAATAATATTTGTTTTTTTTAATTGATAAAAAATTTGGACAAATTTATCTTCTGGATCAAAATTTAGCGCTGACACTGAAGACTGCCCAGCTGCTCATGATTCTCATGGATGTATCCTTTCAAATTTCGGGCTCAGCAGATAGATACAGAGAGCAAACATCCAGTAAACGTAGTAAATATTTTAGTGAGATATCAAAAATAGTTTTTTGCAACAATTTTAGCCCCTTGATGCCTGAATTTCCTGCTATGAAAAAGGATCACTTGTGTTTTTGCTTTCAATGCTAAAGTAATGTCATTTTGGAGTCAAAGTGGTTGGCTTCATATTTGCATCAATATGCATCAAGGGGGTGAGCTAAGTGATTTGCATGAGCAAATACAGAACAGAAACTGAAATTAGTTTAGATAAAGATAAGAAAATGAACTAAAATCTGTGAAAACTCTAAACAAATAAGTTTAAAAAAAGGGATGCATGTATATATTAATAATGAGTTGAAGCTCTTTAACTAGTTTGTATAGAGAAACAAGTCAGGAGACCTGGATGTGGAGGAGTTCCTTAAGCTGCAGCATTTTGTGGCTTTTATCAGGAGGGAGTATGCAGAGAACTACGAGAGCAGGAATCCCCCTGCTGTCACACAGACCCAGATGAAGAAGGCCATTGCTGCTCATAGTATGAAACTGTTTGCATCCTGTTCACCTTTCTGCAAATCCCGCTAGGGGTCACCACATCGAATCACCTTTCACTGATTGACACGTTTGGTTTGATTTTTACACCGGATGCCCTTCCTGACACAACCCTGTATTTTATCCGGGCTGGGGCCCCTTGTGGTTACGTACTTAGACAGTAGGGTCTTACCTAAGGACTCACACTGGATTAAGGTCATGGTGCCCCCTAGGAAACAAACCCTGGTTCCCATACACCAGTCCAATGAAACTGTAGAACACTGAATATGTTCCTTCTCATTCATTCTCTTAATCCCACATCCTAAATTTTGTGATTTTTTTTTCTTCCAGCTGTAGTCCTGCTGGAACTAAATATGGACCCAGAATTTTAAAACTTTTCACCACATTTCATATTTTTGTGAGAACTTTTGCAGTACTCTCATTTCCTCTTATGATTTTTTCTTATTCTGTGCAGATTTTAACTTGGATGGGGAAACGTTTGATGCTCTGTGGTCTGTGCAAAACTCCAAAACTGGGATTGACTATGATGATTATGTGGCAGTGTTGACTAAACTTTATATCCTCCAAGGTAGCCAATCTTTTCAAATTTTTTTTCTTTTTACTTATTTTGAGACCTGAAACTCCTCCGTGTCTAAATGCTGAATACCTGCTTTTGTATTGTACTCTTCAAAGTATCTGTTGTATCAGATTTTTTTGCCCACTTTTAATTAATGACCAGCTGATTTAAGGGTATTTCCTGTCTCAGATCGTTTTCAGGCCCACCTGCTTAATCTGCCGTGTAACTGCCACGTGGCCAGCTTTTCTTTGGAGCAGGTGAGTTTTAACTGCTTTTAGAAATCTGGTCAAATCAATAAAGTAAGGGACTCTGCCTATGTTTGAACCAACAATAAAGGGCAAACATGTGGCAATCTTTATTCATCTGTTAGTAGTTTTTATGGTTATTTGTTATTTTATATTTGTTGCATCTTCATAGAGATTAGGCAAATTCTGATTCTTTTTATACTTTTTGTACTTTTATAATTCATTTTGTCTCACATGAGTGTTTGTTATTAATCATATTTCCATTTTCAGTTCATGAAGGCAGCCATCATGTGAAGGTTTGTGAAGTTCCAACAACAAGAAGACATCAAGCAACAACATGGCTCTCTAGTAACATTTCTAAAATATCTGGGAATTTTGAAAACATTCCTTATAAGTTGCTAGTTTTTACAATCACTTTTGGGAAAAAAACTGTGCCTATCCATTTAAAAATTTGATTTTGACTCTAGAACTTTTCCTATTAAACCTATTACCTTTCATCAGCAGGTGTTACTGAACTGGAAACTCATATTCAAAAATCGCTTTAGTCCACACAATACTCCCATGTGACATTATTACACATTATGAATGATAATGGAAACATCATCCCACTTGAAGCTTTTTCCAGTAAGTTTACATTAAATGATGAAAAACAGTATAACAATGTGATAAAAGTAATCCTTCAGACTTAATCCAAATGTCCTCTAGTCTGGTTCAAAATGTTCAAGTTTGAACTTCCATCTCTGTTACTTGATGGTTGATCGGTTAATTCAAAACTTTCAAACTCATTTATACGATCTTCGTTTGTTAGAGAACTGTTTCCAATATCTTCCAAAAGCAGTTCCATGTCACATTATTACACAAAAGAGGAAGTATGCAGGTTAAGACGCCAGTTTGCTAAATCCAATTCTTTCAAAATACAAAGAAATCCATTTTAAAATCATGCAGTTTAGCAATGCAAAGAAATGTTATGTGTACAGTTGGGGTTTCAAAAAATAACTGTTCTTTTGAGAGAACAAAATAGAAACAATTGATGATTTGTTTTTTGAATGTTTAAATGTTCATAGTTTTTTCTTGAATATTTTTTGTTTGTTGGTGCTTCTCAAAGATCCCTATTCTCTTTCAATAAAAATAATACATGGTATTATTTGGAGTGGTTTCTGGTGATATATTTGATTTTGCATTTAATATTTTATTGATATCTGGGAAAATGCACAAGAGCAGATTTTCAAAAATCAAACCACTGATTACTAAATTCCATAAAGAGATTTGTTTATATAATAAATCGCTGAAATTTATGAAAAAGGAAAATGCAAGAAAACTGTCCACTCATTGAAGATAACATGCTGTATGACCATCCCTAGTACTATAGTATATTTGTATGATACTACAATTATTTTATTTTATCTTTATTTTCTTCTGTCCTACATGTGGATATGGATGTGATCTTTGTCTTTAATAAAATACAAAAGTTGGACATCCGGCTTTGTGGCCTTTAGTTTTGCTTTCACTTTCACTGGACACGTACGTTAAAAGGTAAGACAAAAATCTTGATTTTTGTATGTATCTTTTAGTCTACTCTTCGTGTTCGTCGCATATGAACGTAGATTAATTAAACTAATAACCGATTTCTGACATAAAAAACCTGAACATCGACTATCATATCGCGCTGCTTTAAACCAATCAGATTTACGGACCTATGGTCTGTTTTTGTCCTAAAGTAGAGCTTTCTGTAGCTTTCAACTAAATACTGAATTTAAACCAATAAACATCCCTGAAAACAGCGGTGTTCATTTAAAACACTACTGTCTTTTCACAATTTTCCCCTGAACTGCATCAGCACGGCATAATAATAATTTATGTAAAAATGTGAAACTGCTGAAACAGTTTCACATTTTAGATTAATAAGAACAATAATTCTTATTTGTAAACTGTGTGGGAATGTGACCGTATGTTGTCTTTAAATGGTCATAAAAGCAGAAAAACAACCCACTTGATTAAAAAATAATAATAAAGAAAAAGCAGAAAAAATGTTTCGACGCGGAAGCATGGAATGTCTCGATTCTGTCAGCAGATGGCAGCAAAGTTGAAACTACACCTGCAGACATTTGTTTTTGACTACTTTATTTGCATATCCCAAGAAAGAGGAACAACAAGAGCAAAACAAGCCAGGGGAATTACAGTTCCCAAAAAGATGTTGTACCTTACAAAAGCATTATATGAATTGAGAGCTTTGGGGTTAGAACTTTTTAAAATAAATATAAATATATAGACTCTTCGATTTAAAACAAGGAAATGTGGCTTACTGTGTATAACTATACAAGGAAGTGTGAAGTGACAGAAACACCACATGTTAGAGGTTTTGGAGGTAAAGTCAGATAGGCCAGACTGAGACGGTTCAGACATGTCTGGAGGAGAGACAGAGAATCTAGAAGGATGATGAGTCTAGAGCTGCCAGAGGCCTGGAGACCACAGAGGATGTTTATGGATGCAGTGAACCAAGACATGAAGGTTTCTGGTGTTAGATGAGACAATGGAGAAGACAGGGTTAGATGGAGGAAGCTGATTCACTGTGACGACCCCTATAGGGACAAACCAATAGACAAAAACAGAAGAACTGCTTAAAAAAACCCAAAATACACACTTTCCATTTACACTATCATTTTTTTTCCAGTTTCAGTTTTTCAATTGTTTACACACAGTTTTAAAAACAAGGTTTGTTTTGTCGAAACACAATCACAATTTTCCAGACTGAACTCACACAACTGGTTTAGTCGGGTTCGCTTTACTTTTACTTTTACTTCCTATGTTCGGCTGTGGATGCGGAACGTCAAAGCTAAGTTACAATATTTTATGTATGTTTTACTCTTTATTAGTGTCATATGGACGCAGTATAAGTGATTTCAATGTTCTGATTATCAAATAGCGCTGTTTTAAACCGATCACACAGTTTTCACACGGTTATGGTCTGTTTTTGTCTTAAAGCCCAGCTTTCTGCAAATCTAAAAATACTGAATTTAAATTATTAACTATAAACAAAGCTAAAGCAGTCGTCTGACAGGGTTAATCCAACAGGTGAAAGTTATATTTTTACATTTGTTCTGTCAAATCGCATTAACATATTAAAAAAAACTGAATAACCATGTAAAAATCTGACATTGCTGAGGGAAAAAAGTGTAAATTATGTCTGTAAACTGTGTGGAAACGTGTAGATTGTAAGATGAGAAAAACAGCAAAACAAAAGAAGTTATACAGAGAGAAAAAAAAAAGGAGGAGGAAGAAGAAGAATGGTAAACAAAGGACTTTTTTTGTCAGTAAAGTCACGGAAGCAAATCTTTTGCACTGCCAACACTCTCCTGTACGCATAATCTATTTCTCTTGAACTGACAAACGTTCATTCGGTTTGCAAGAGACTGTTGCTAATCTATTCTAATTTAAAGCAATGTGTATAAATTAATAAAGAGAAACTGTTACGAATTATTCCTTAGTTCTCTTTTAATGTTCTTTTGCATGTTTGCTCAGAATTATTAGAGTTACTATTGATATGACGATTCATAATCGTATTTCGGGCAGATGACTCGTAGCAGGGTTTCTTAGCTAATACCCTAGGGCGGTTCAGTCAATTAATGCACCTGCTCAGCGTCCTATTTAAGCCAGGTGCGCAGGCGCTCATTCTCTTTCTTACCTTCAGCGCTCATTCTTCGCCGTTCCCCGTGCTCGCGGATCCGGCGGATCTCCTTTTCTTCGACGTCTTGCTGTATTCCCCCCATCCTTTGGATGGTTATTCCCCATTTCTGATGTGGGCTTCCGTTTTCGCCCTGTCTGCTCTTTTTGCGGCTCTTGCCGGGCAGCTAGCGGCGATCTCCAGGCGGCTAACGGCGCCCAGCGCGTTCGTTTCGCCGCGGTCGCGTGCATCTGCAGGGGGTGCGCTTTCCGCGGTATTCGGGTTGTCCGTGGGCCCGGATCTGGAGCTGTCCGGGTCTATCGTCTGCCGTGGTCGGCCGGTCTTCTCAGGTGAGCGGCGTGCGGTCTTTCCTGGTTCGTTTTTCTGGGCTGAGTCTTGTTTTGTTTACTTCCGTGTATGGTGACGTCGCGCCCCTAAGGACCCTGGGAATTGTAGTTTTTGTGACTCGTGGTCTGTTCCATGTTCACTCTGATTCATTTTCTGCTGTTGTTCTGCGTCGTCCGGTTATTGTTTCAGGAGTTGTGGGGTCTTTTTCTGTAGTTGTGACGGCTGGCGGTCCTTGTCTGGCCTGGTTTCTCATGTTGGCTGAATTATTTGTGGCTTTTTGCATTTTCTTTGTTGCTGTTTTTGTTCTTTAGGTGCTGAAGGTGACTCTTGACTATCTTTAATTAGATGCTGGCTTTCTTGTTATGGCGGCTCTTCTGTTTATTTTCTTCGTTGTTGTAGCTGTTGGTTAGTCTTAATGTGAATTTGTCTCTTGGACCCGTCTCTCCTCTGTGGACAAATTCCTTATGCTTGGTCTCTTTTATGCGGTGTCTTTGGCTCATTTTAATCACTCGTTCGTTGCCCCCGCATGTTCTGCATCTGGTTCTGCTTAGCCTGTTTTTCCCTGCTCCGTGTACCCCAGTAGGTCCTGCCCTGGCTGGGGACTTGCGTCGGCCGCATTAGCGTGTCAGTCTCGTCGCTGCCTTTTTTCTCGGCTGGACAGTTATTGTTATTCATTTCTCTGGTTTGGTCTGGAGGTTTGTGGGGGCTGTGTGATGGATTTTTTTTTTTTTTTCCGGGGCATAGTTTTTCAAAGCCCCCACTAAGGGTGGCCCTTCGAAGGTTCAGGTTCTCGTGACGTGCTCTGGACCCGTTGGCGCCTCACAGTTCTTTTTTTTTTTTTGGGCATCTGTGGCCTGGTTCCTCATGTGCCTTCAGGATTAGTATATATATTTTCTTCAGCTGCCCAGGCTGTCTCCACGATTTTCCTCCGAGCGCGACATAACGCTGAGGATGTCTTATCGCTGATGTTCTCCCTGTCCTGCCTCTATGCCTCTCGGCGTCTCTTGGCATTCAGTTGGTGCTCGACGCGTTTGTCGGTTTACCTTTCAGCTGCCGTGGCAGTCCTCATACTTTCAACTTTCTTAGCAGAAGCTCTGTACTGGATATTTGTAGGCAATGGGTCTCCTTCACTTTGCGAGTTATTGATGGTTTCTCAGTGGCCGAATTTCCTCTGTATCCCTGGTCTTTAGATCTTTGTGGGGGGGGGATTTATTTTCTAATCTGAGTTCCACGTTGTCTAGACTGTATGGTCCTTCACCCTTCCGGATTTATTTTTCTTCTATGGATTGGATGGTTCATTGCTGCTTGTCTCTCCCCATTGTGTCATCTTTGGCTTTTGTGCAGCGTGTTTATTCATTTTGGTTTGCATATGCTTTGTCAATGATTGCGCCACCTGACATTTGCTGTGGCTTTGGTCCTATGGTCATCTGTTCATCTTGTGTTCATCTTGTTCTGGGTAGTTCCATCCTGGGCCCCGTGTTCCTGTTCTGGATTTCGTGTTTTGCGTTTGTTCCTTCCCTCTCTATGCTTGGAGTAGTTATGTTATGGTGACTGTCGTGTCTTCAGGCTCCCTCCACTTGTTCCTCTGAGGCTGTGCCTTCTGGTTTGGGGGAAAAGATTTAAGAGTGGTTTGTGTTTGTCCGGCCGCCTGAATCTACAGCTCTGATGATTTATAAGATGTCGTCCAGTTATTTCATCCTTGGAGATTAAATTAGGGCTGTTTCAATAGTGAATGACAGTATTGTGTCATCAGTTGACTTGGTTAATGTTTAAATAACACCTTGAGCAATTTCTACCCTGACCGTAGGAGATATATCACTTGCGCTGTCAAGCTTAGTTCAAGAGTTAAATCTTGTGTCCACAAGTCAGTCTTCTATCTTCCTTGTTTAAGCAGATGACAGTCTGCTAGATCCTTCCCCATTTAGTGGCTTATACTCCGCCTCTAAATGCTTAAGGTTCAGTCTAGCAAAAAATACTATCAAAACCTATGATCCCTCATGGCTCTCAAGTTTTCTTTTTCAGTATCCAGACGCCCCTGGCTAATTACAATTTCAGTAGTCTGTACTTTGTTGTCCACCAATTTGAGAACCACTATTATCAGATGCAAAGCTTCGAATCCAGCCGGGCTGCAATCCTTTGCTACGTGGGATGTTGACCTTCCTCATCTACAAATCTCTTTGGCTACTCTTCCCATCACCTACTCCTCGATGGCCTCCTGAAGGTGCGTCCCTCTGAAACTGTCAAAGGTTACTTTTCTTTTCTTTGGAATGTTAAAAAATTGGTGTTAAGATTTTGTGCAGGTTATATATTTCACTATCATTTCACTGTTGGAATTTGTAATCATGATGGTTTCTAGGGTGCAATAAATCCACAATGGGTCTTTACTTTAACTGTCTACTAAATTTCACTTTCTCAGATTTGTTCTTTGAAAAGCACTGTTATTTCATTTATCTCAAGCATTTTGAAACTGCTCAGTTCTGGGATTTTTATATATTCTTGTCAAGACTAATACTGCTTTGTTTTATCTATGCACCACATCCTGAGCCTGAGTACCCCTACGCCCCGATCGGCTTCTCCGTTTCCAGGAAGTGATGTCACCCCTGCATTCCTTGATCTGATGCTGCAACGATGACTGCTCGACGCACCTATTGCTGCACTGAAAGTGACGGGGCGGTGGACCTCCTCTGCATTCCAATGACACTTCTGACTGAATTAATCAATCATTGTCAACAGCAGAATGAATGTAAATTCTTCGATTATAGATGTTAAAAGAAAATTATAGCCGGGTGGAAGCCTCAAAATTAGGATGTTCTAAGTTGTATCATAGTATGCGCTGGAGCTCGAATTTGGTTCTTAAGCCAATTTTGTAGTATGCCAATGAAGCATAGTAATTATGGGCGTTGAACTCGTTCTTAATATTTGGTTGGGATCTCAATTAAATGATGTTCCTTGAGCGCTTATGTTATGCCGAATGGAGAAAATTATGGCTACTAGGCTCGTTCGTTGTACTGTCGTTGGGAGCTTCGAAATTATGGATGTACTTAAGCTCGTGTATTTATAGTTGCCACAATGGCAGAAGTTATGGCCATCAAGCTTGTTCTTGGTTAATAGAAGTTCAAATAATGGCTGTCAGCATGCCTAATACGCCATCAAAGCTTTGGATTGGATGTTAAGTTATTGTATCATACGGGTTGTTAGGCGGTATAAATTAGTTTCGCACAGCGTTTTTTGGGGAAGTGAGTTACGTTCTATGATCAGGTATGAGTAATTTTATGTTGGCTCCTCTTTTATTCTTTCCCTCTCTCTTTCAGATAGTATGTTCCTCTAGTGGTTTCCACGAACGGGAGCGACCCTACGGTCAATGGTGCCGGGTCACACATAGCAGATCCACTAGATAGCATGTTCCCTTCGAGGCGCTGTACTCGAACGGGGACGGCCCAAACGGTCAATGGTGCCGGGTCACACATAGCAGATCCACTAGTTAGCATGTTCCCTTCGTGGCGCTGTACTCGAACGGGGGCGGCCCAACGGTCAATGGTGCCGGGTCACACATAGCAAATCCACTAGATAGCATGTTCCCTTCGTGGCGCTGTACTCGAACGGGGGCGGCCCAAACGGTCAATGGTGCCGGGTCACACATAGCAGATCCACTAGATAGCATGCTCCCTTCGAGGCGCTGTACTCGAACGGGGGCGGCCCAAACGGTCAATGGTGCCGGGTCACACATAGCAGATCCACTAGATAGCATGTTCCCTTCGTGGCGCTGTACTCGAACGGGGGCGGCCCAAACGGTCAATGGTGCCGGGTCACACATAGCAGTCATACTGGGAAATGAAATGGAATGCTGCCGAAAACACACCCCATTTTATTACACACTGATTATACATACACATTTTTTCTTCTTCTGGATAATTAAGTGTTGGGGGTTTTTGTTACCCGAAAGTTTTATGGAAATCTCTCATGGAATTGAACGGAGCCTTATGCCAAACCAAAAGATGTGAATGCCAACTAAAGTATGTGGAAAATGTCAAATAAATATTTCTTACTGCAAGAGTTGTCTGACTGAAATGACGATTCATAATCGTATTTCGGGCAGATGACTCGTAGCAGGGTTTCTTAGCTAATACCCTAGGGCGGTTCAGTCAATTAATGCACCTGCTCAGCGTCCTATTTAAGCCAGGTGCGCAGGCGCTCATTCTCTTTCTTACCTTCAGCGCTCATTCTTCGCCCCACCCTCCTCCCCGGCTTCCACCTGTGGGCTCCGTAAGGGGGGTTTTTGTTACCCGAAAGTTTTATGGAAATCTCTCATGGAATTGAACGGAGCCTTATGCCAAACCAAAAGATGTGAATGCCAACTAAAGTATGTGGAAAATGTCAAATAAATATTTCTTACTGCAAGAGTTGTCTGACTGAAATGTTTAATTGTCAAAAAAAAAGGTTTCATCAAAATCCTTATTGTATAAAAACTTTATGATATTCCCAAAGGTAGTTTTTATGTACTCAAAATGTATTTCAAAATCTGCTGTAATGTTCTATTTTATCCTCAGAGCACCAAAAAGTTTCAGAAGCATATCGCTCCAAAGCATTTTTGTTTAACTTAGAGAACAGACTTATGAGGTGGCTGTGAGGAACCTGCTACTGCATTTGAAGCAGTGACAACACGTTCTTAAAAAAGATATTTATGGTTTGATTTGCAGTGTATATGATTAGTGACTTCTTAATCATCTGTATCTACAGGATGCAGACTACATTTGTTATTAGTTGTAAAACAAATTCCAGACTGGCACTTAAACCTGATGTCTACTTTCCAATTTTTATAAACAGTCCCACACAGCAGTGTCCAATGGACACTGTGGCAACATTATTCAACTTGGTTGTACTGCAATTAGTGAAGTTCAACACTTCATGTGTTTTATTATAGATATCTCTTAACCATGAGTGAATCAGATGAGAAAGCAGGGACTTCTCAGTCCTCAAATGATGGTCTGCCTGAAGAACACGAGAACCACAACCAACCTGAGAGGTAAATCACGGCGCACGATTACACCAGATAAACCTGTGTCATTAACTACATCAGTTTTACTGAAGGTTAACGTTCCTTTAATTGTAATTTTGAGATATGTTTTAATAGTTTTCTGTTATTAAACTTCCCAAAGGAAACATATGCTAATTTAGTACTACATTTGTTTCAGGACAGAATGAAAAACTGAATCCCAAAAATGTAAACTATGCTAAACCATGTTCTTAAATTGCACATCGGTAAAAAAGCCATTCTGATGAAAATTGTCTTTTTGGTATTTCTAACATGTTCTTGGGGCACTTTTCTCATGATGGAGGTCATATGTAGAAACAATTAATCTCAAAATGACATTTTTGAGTATTTCTTTATTGTAATTATGGTAAATCTGCCATAGAAAAAAGCTTGTAGCTGTGACTTGGGGCTAAATTGGCATGCCAAAGCCTCCCTGCTGCACTCCATTCTGATGCATCCATTTGCAGACAAACAGATCCATGAATGTTTTGTTTTCTGCGTCTGAACTGTTGTGACTATTGGAAGAGCATCTGCTGGTGGAAAGTCAGGGCACAGTGAGAGGTGGCTGATGGGAGATGTAGTGTCCTCACAGAGACCAGTTGATGGTTAATATTCAGGGGACGGCTCCCTCTGGTGGTCAGACAGGGAGCCAGAGACCTCACTCCTGATAAATTCACCGCTCTTTTACATTTGATGCAGCTGAGGAGCTGAAACTGATGTATAGTAAGCATAGTCCTTTGTACAGGTGTGTTGGAGCAGGTTAACAGGTAAAACATGCAGGTATCACTGTGGTGGAACAACTCATCACATTCTTATTATCGAATTTTTGAGAACAAATTATGTATTTTATCGGCACGAAGCCCATCGAGACAACTGTTGTCGGGATTTTGGGCTGTATACCAATAAAATTGAATTAGATTGAATTGAATTTTAACTATGTTCTTATAATAGACTTCTGTTAATGTTCTTCAGTTTGTAGTAAAGTAAAACTTTCATTCATCATTGTCTCTGTTTGTTTCAGAACTGAAGTAGAAAGAGAAGATTCTTCATCAAGCTCCACATCCCTGAGAAGTGACAGATCCAAGGGTTTCCCGCTCAATTTTAACATGGAGGAATCACCAACAAAGTAAGTCAACACAACTTTGTGATTCTTAAGTCTTAGCACTAAGCTGAATATTTTTTAAGATTGTTCCAAACACTAAGCTGCTTTCAGTGTCTGAAAAGCGTGCATACATTGAATTATCATAGATGCGTTAAAAATGTGTAGAAAGATCCCCACATAGTTTGAATTGTTCTGTTTGTTTATGACTTTTTTTTTAAATCATTTTTTGGTAAAAACTGTACATAAAATGACTAATAGAGTAGTGATTACAAATGTTGTTCTGCTCTGCAAGTTTCATTCCTTTGACTGCTCTAACACATTTATTTAAAAGCTGAACTGAGGAGTTGAATCACATAGTTTTTGCTTTTTTAGTGCTTTTTAACATTACTGGTTTTAAAAAGCAGGGGACCTCTGTGAGAACGGTGAAGAAACGCTACTTGACTCCTGAAGTGGTCGAAAAGTTTATTACCTCTGTTCGCTCCAACTCTCCGCTTGCCTTACCGGCCTCTTGTGATCTACTCGTTGAAAATTTTAACAGTAAATTAAAATCCAGTCTCGACTCAGTTGCTCCACTAACATCTAAGAAGATAAGAACCAAAGCCACACCCCCTTGGAGAACTGAGGAAATTAAACAATTGAAGAGACGTTGTAGATCTGCCGAAAGACTTTGGAGAAAACACAAACTTGAAATAAACTATCAACTATACCAGAACCAACTAAAACTATACAATCAAAAAGTAAAACAGACCAGAAATTCATATTTTGCGAACATCATTTCTGTAAATAAAAATAACCCCAGAGTCCTCTTCACTACAATTGAGTCCCTGATCAACTCAAAGGCAAACAAAAACACAATGCCAGCCTCCGCCTCATTGTGTGAGGACTTTGCAGGCCACTTCAGGACCAAGATCGATTCTGTCAGATCTAACATCATAAAAGGACAGAAAAGCCTTTTTATCTGTAATGATGGCTTGATTTTACCTGAGGAAGCACTGGACAGTTTTGACCTGGTTGAAGCTGCAACACTTGGTCGAGTTTTCTCCCAAGTTAATCCAACAACTTGTTTTTTAGACCCCATCCCTACTTCACTTTTTAAATCATTTTACGGGTCTTTTGAGAAAGAGATTTTAAATATCATGAACTCCTCTCTACAGACGGGTATTTTTCCTGCTGCCTTTAAAACGGCAGTGGTGAAACCGCTACTCAAGAAAACTAATTTAGACCCTTCAGTTTTTGATAACTACAGACCTGTGTCCAACTTGCCATTTTTAAGTAAGGTTTTAGAAAAACTTGCTTTTATTCAGCTGAATGAGTTTCTCTCTCAAAACAACATTTTTGAGATAAACCAGTCTGGTTTTAGGACAAACCACAGCACAGAGACAGCCTTGTTAAAAATCGTTAATGATGTCAGGTGTGCCTTGGATTCAGGTCAGATCTCAGTACTAGTTCTACTAGATCTAAGCGCAGCTTTTGATACTGTTGATCACCTGATCCTTGTAAACAGACTTAAAAGTCTTGGCCTTTCAGGGACTGTTCTCAAGTGGTTTGAATCGTATCTCATGGAGAGAAACTTTATGGTAAGCATGGACACACACTTCTCTGGGGTCCATGAAATTAATTGTGGTGTGCCTCAAGGTTCCATCCTTGGCCCCTTGCTTTTTAACATTTACATGCTTCCTCTGGGGAATGTCATCAGAAGCCACAACATCAGCTTTCATAGCTATGCTGATGACACCCAGCTGTACATAGCTATGTCTCCTGATGACACAGGACCAATAGAAGCACTTTTTAACTGTATTTTAGATGTAAAATTATGGATGGCAAATAATTTTCTGCAGCTCAACCAGGACAAAACGGAAATTTTAATTATCGGTCCCGAAGCCAAGAGAGAGAAACAGTTTCTGAAGCTACAGGAACTTTCCTTAAGTAATTCAGAAACAGTCAGAAACCTGGGTGTTATTTTCGACTCTAAGCTGACTTTTATCCCACATATAAAACAGGTGGTTAAAACTGGTTTTTATCATCTCAAAAATCTGGCTAGAGTCCGCCCACTACTCTCTCTTGCCAATATGGAGATGCTAATGCATGCTTTTATCATGAGTAAAGTTGATTATTGTAACGCCCTGCTTGCTGGTCTTCCAAAAACCAACATTAAGAACCTTCAGCTTCTCCAGAACTCTGCTGCACGAGTTCTTACAAAGACCAGGAGGCAAGCTCATATCACCCCAATTTTAAAATCCCTGCATTGGCTCCCCATATGCTTCAGGATTGATTTTAAGATACTTTTAACCGTTTTTAAATGTCTTAACGGTCTTGCCCCTTCTTATTTATCAGATCTTTTAGCAAGATATGAACCCTCGCGGACCCTGAGATCCTCTGGCACTGATCTGTTAACCATTCCAGCTGTAAAAACTAAAACCTATGGAGAGGCTGTGTTTCAGCACTATGGTCCCCGCTTATGGAACAGTCTGCCGGAGGACCTGAGAGCCGCAGAGAACATTAATGCTTTTAAGAAAAGGCTCAAGACCCATCTTTTTAACCTGGCTTTTAGCTAATGCTTTACTGCTTTTATGTATTTATTCAGTTATTTATTTATATGTACTTTTTATTTTATTTATTTATTCATCCATTTTATCTTGTTTTATGAACTTGAATCTGATTTTTAACGCATTATTTTAATTTACCTTATTTTAATGTTTTATTGTTTTTATCAATGTTTACTTGATTTTCATATTTATTCATTTTTATTTCTGGTGCTTCCTCAGCTGGAGCCCCTCCCTCTGGGTCGGCTGCTGTTCAGCCACTGTAGCTCAGATGGGGACCTGCACCACCACTTAGCTGTGGTGGAGCGGTCCCCGCCTGTGATGCTGCATTTGGCTGTCTATGCGCCTGTTCACGGAGGGGGAGGTTCCAATTACCAGCGTTTCCTGCATCCTGTTTTTGTGCTCAGCCTATTTCTTATTGTCCTTTGCCATCACTTAGGGGGTGGGAGGTGTGAGAGGAGTGGGGGGCTAGGTACGGGGAGGGGGGCCCTATTTATTTATTTATTTTTATTTTATTTATTTTTAAATCGTCAATGCCTGTTTTTATATTTTGTTTTTAATGTAAAGCACTTTGTGTTATATTTTTATATGAAAGGTGCTTTATAAATAAAGTTTGATTTGATTTTGATTTGATAGTTACCAAGAGTCATTAGTACAGGCGTGTTGGAGCAGGTAAACATGTAAAACATGCAGGAATCTTTGTGGTAGAACTAATATGCAATCGCATTTCAATACAGCATATTAAAGAACAAATTTCTGTATTTTAACTATGTTCTTTTTACAAGACATCAGTTAAAGTTATTCAGTGTATGGTAAAGTAAAACTTTCATTCATCATAGCCTCTGTTTGTTTCAGAACTGAAGTAGAAAGAGAAGATTCTTCATCAAGCTCGTCCCTGAGAAGTGACAGATCCAAGGGTTTCCCTCTTAATTTTAACAAGGAAGAATCATCGACAAAGTAAGTCAACTTTGAGACTCTAAACTCAACTCTGTGCTCAACTTCTCGTCTCACATTGATCAGGAATGAAAAAGTTATAATAATCAAACTTTGTGTCCTAAGAAAAATAACATTTTCAAATGTTTGTTGATTAATTTTTTTTTAAACACTCTTTTAGTGTCTGTAAAGTGTGAATGCATTGAATAATCATAGATTCTATGATAATGGCCTGAAAAATATAATCCCTTGGCACATTAATTTATTTCCAGTTAAAAAATAATTTACTGTTTATGGTCTGCTTTCATGTGTATGCTTAAATAGAGGACTGTTGGAATTTTTGTATACATGCATCAATAGGGGGTCAAGGAGTTAAACACGTAGTTCAAAAGCTCCTAATATTGAGGTTGTGTGTCAATTTGTTTCACTTTTTCTTTTTAACAGCTGTAATTTAAAATTGGCTTTATGTCTTAGAAAATTATGACTACCAGTAGAAGAAAACTCTTTTATTAAATTTATCAAGAGGTGAAAAAGAAAAATGTCTTTAAAAACAAACATTAACTGTCAACATTTTTTTAGCTTATATGATAGCAGAGAAGAGCTGCTTTATTTCACAAGATATTCGTTTAAAGAAAAACATTTAGCGGAGGTTCTTCTGTCAACATTCATTTCTTTTTGTTAAAATAGTTTACTGTTCAGACTAATAAATCACAATTTTCTATGCAGGATGAATCAGAAGATACCAGAAGCTCAAACAGGGCAAGAGGGAATGGTTAGTGAAAATAACACTATCAAATACATTAATTAGTTTAGATAGAAATTATTTAATGAAATAAAACATATTTTTAAGTTATTTTGTCACGTTTTATAATGCTATTCTATAACATATTTGATCATGTTTCCCCTTTAACATACAGATCCTTGTTTCAATAACTGTTATGTTTAAGGTGCTTTAGGAGATAAACTGAACTTGCTGAACTAAAAAGTCTATTTTAACTTTATATCCATGTTTTTTTAATATGTTATTTCATTTTTTAAGGAAACGGTTGCCATTTCGAAGGACAATGAAGGTAAGTTTTTGAGTAAAGAATGGCCAGATTAGATCAATTTGATCTTTGAAAGTAACCTATTAAAACGGGTTTTATGTTTCCACCTGTTAGTCCTGTAACTTGGGTCTGCAAATATGGGAGAAAACAAATAATGGCTTCCACACAAAAACATGCAGATTTGTAAAATGTTTTAATTCTAATTTTACTTTATGGGCTGAGATTTTTGTTTCTGTGGTGTTTGTGTTTTACAATTTAAAACAGCAAAAAAAAGTTAACATATGTTTTTGCTAATTTTGTGTTTCAAAAATATGTTTAAATATGTCTTTGCTTGTTAGGTTTAATCAAATAAAGTTATTTTGTATAATGAAATATTATGTGCAATAGGGTTGGGCGATGTCCCTTGAAATTGGCAGTTGACGATGTTTGCAGTCAACCATCGGGATGGACGGGGGGGGGGGGGGGGGTAATTTTTCGTTATTATATAATTATTATTCGTTATTTTACTTTATTACTTTATTTCCCAAATAATGACTCATCCGCAATGATCCAGTATAAACTGAGGGAAGTGACTTTAAAAAAAGTAAAACAAACAGAATAGAATAGAAAAGAAGTGGTCCGCTCCTCCTGCACTTGATTAGTCAGGTGGACCAGTGGAGCAGCGACCGCTAGGGTTGTGCCGATGGACGATATCATCGTCCATCGTGATGGGTGACTGACATCCCGATGGAGAGACCACCATCGTGATGCCACGCCCCCGCCACGTTGCGAGTGGACCCCATAAGCCGCGGTTACATGAACAAAATATCTTGATGGGATCAATGGTCGGATTAGAATCCAACCGTGTACATGGGCCCAGAAAAATGTTTTCAGAATATAAAAACGTTCACTAAGGTCACACTTTCCGTCGGAATAAAAACCGGAAGGATATAAATTCCGCCGAGCGGCTTTTTTTTTTCAAACTTTATTGAATGTAACAATTCAATACAAAACGACAGCGCCGAGCGGCTATATTCATTGACATGTCAGCTCGGTAAAATAAGAGATGATCTTCTAAACGTGCTTTTAATAATGTTACGGTTATTATGAAACACCTGTTCGCTCATCATTTGAATCTTAATCCGTGTTGTCAGCGCTTTTTCTGAGCGCTGTTGTTAGCCCATGTTAGCATACTGCTATGCTAACATGGGCTAACAACATTAGCTTTGGGTGGCGCTGCATGCTGTGAATAACATCAGCCATTATTTAGTCGGGACACGACTGGAAACACAAATCCACGTCATTGTTTGAATGTTTCCTAAGGACTGAGCGACATTTCTGCTTTGAAGCTCAAACCGCGGTGTGTGCTGACGATCCGAGCTGTGCTCAGACACACACTTAGACCCGGTTCTGAGTTCGGCAGCTCGTACCCCTAGAGCTGCGGGACGGATCGCAGTCTTAAATCTCCCACACATACCGCTCATGTCACTTCCCTCAGTTTATACTGGATCATCGCGGATGAGTCATTAGTTGGGAAATAAAATGAAAAAAGCAAAATAACGAATAGCAGTTATATAACAACGAAAAATGTTTTTTAAATCCCCCCCCGACGATGTCATCGTCCATCCCGATGGTTGACAGCAAACATCGTCAACGGCCAATTTAGGGGACATCGCCCAACCCTAGCGACCGCGTCTCTAGCAGAGCAGACGGACTTACAGCTGTGAGGGGTAGAGGGGGGGGGGGGGTGCTTCGTTACGTGTGAGAGACTTAGGACTGTGATCCGTCCCGCCGCTCTACGTGTACAAGCTACCAAACTTAAGAGAACTGGGTCTCCCGGTAAAAGTGTGTGTCGGGGCTCGGAGCGCCAGCACACACACAGCGGCTGAGGAGCGCTGTTAGCTTCAAAGCAGAAAGGCCGCTCAGTCCTTAAAAAACGTTCTAACAATCACGTGGATTTGTTTTTCCAGTCGTGTCTCGACAAAATAAAGGCTGATGTTATTCCCACATATTAACGTGCAGCCAAGACGCAGATTGCAGCGTTTCCCGCATGGATACATTTTATGTTCATGCTAATGTTGTTAGCCCGTGTTAGTATACTGCTAATACGGGTTTCTTTCCGGCTCCGTTCAACAGGAAAAGCACTGACCACACGGATTACAACTAAAATGATGAGCGGACAGGCGCTTCATAATAACCGTAACATTAATAAAATCACGTTTAGAAGATCATCTAGTACAGGGGTGGCCAACCCTGGTCCTCAAGAACCTCAACCCTGCCTGTTTTCCAGCTCTCCCTCACCAGCGGGCTGTTGATTAGCTGACTTAAGTGATTTCACATCCTGATTGCCTGAACACACCTGATTTAGGTTATCAGCATCAAGCAATCCAGGGAGAGCTGGAAAACAGACGATGGAGGCTCTTGAGGACCAGGGTTGGCCACCCCTGATCTAGTATATTACCGAGCTGCCATATCTATCTATGTAGCCGCTCGGCGGAACTAATCTTCTCTTCCGGTTTTTACTGCGCATGTGCGAATGGTTTATTCCGACAGAAAGTGTGACCCATGGGAACGTTTTTTATAATCTGACAAAGTTTTTCTGGGCTCATGTTCACGGTTGGATTCTAATGATCCCATCAAGATATTTTGTTCATGTAACCGCGGCTTATGGTGTCGACTCGCAGCGTGGCGGGGGCTTAGCATCACGATGGTGCCTCTCCATAGTGATGTCAGTCACCCATCACGATGGACGATGATATCGTCCATCGGCACAACCCTAATGTGCAATTTAAATTCTGCAATGTTTATGTTCATCATTTGCTCCAAAAAAGAAAGAATTTAATGCTTTTTTATACTCATTGTGAATTCTAATGTTTCTTTACACTTTAGAAATGTTATCATCAATCAGTCTTCTTCAGTCGAGCACAAAAAAGAAGTTTGAAAGCATGTTCACAGCAGGATATTCACTTTCACTGAGTCAGATCTACACAGAGCTGTACATCACTGAAGGACGGCCTGCAGAGGTCAACAGAGAACATGAAATCAGAGAACTTGAAAGGGCGTTCAGAAAATCAGACAGACCAGAAACAACAATCAAACCTGAAGACATCTGCAGGCCCCCGCCTGGAGGAAACAAAGCAGTCAGAACAGCAATCACAATGGGAGTGTCCGGCATGGGGAAAACGGTCTTAACAAACAAGTTTGCTCTGGACTGGGCTGAAGGCAAGACCAACCAGGACATCCAGTTCTTGTTTCTGTTCTCTTTCAGAGAACTGAATCTTTTAAAGGAGGAGAAGTTCAGTCTGGTGGAACTTATCCATCATTTTTATTCAGAAACCAAAGGTTTCAGCCGTTTTGCAGATTCCCAGGTTTTGTTTATCTTTGATGGTCTGGATGAGTATCGGTTTCCTCTGAAGCTGAACAGCACAGAGATCCTGACTGATGTTGACCAGCCTGCATCTCTGGGAGAACTGCTGACAAACCTCATCAAGGGGAAACTTCTTCCCTCTGCTCAGCTTTGGATAACCACACGACCTGCAGCAGCCAGTCAAATCCCACCTGAATGTGTCGACATGGTAACAGAGGTGAGAGGGTTCACTGACTCACAGAAGGAGGAGTACTTTAAGAAACGATTTGGAGAAGATGAGGAACAAGCCACCACCGTTTACTCCCAGATCAAGATGTGCCGAAGCCTCCACATCATGTGTCACATCCCAGTCTTCTGCTGGATCTCTGCAACAGTTCTGGACCAGCTGCTTAAAAGCAAAGAGCAAAGAGAGACACCCAGATCCCTGACTGAGATGTACATCCACTATGTGCTGATCCAAGTTCAAATGAAGAACGTCAAGTATGATGGAGGATCTGAGACCGATTCAGTCTGGACTCCAGAAACCAAACAGATGATCTTGTCTTTGGGAAAGCTGGCTTTTGAGCAGCTTCAGAAAGGAAACTTGTTCTTCTATGACTCTGACCTGACAGAGAGTGGAATCGACGTCAGAGCCGCCTCAGTGTGTTCAGGAGTGTTCACACAGATCTTCAAGGAGGAGATTGGACTCCATCAGGGCAGGGTGTTCTGCTTTGTTCACCTGAGTGTTCAGGAGTTTCTGGCTGCTCTGTATGTCCACGTCACATTTTTAATGTCAGGCACAAACCAGCTGTTAGAAAAACAACCAGCTTCTGTGTGGATTGATTGGCTTAGTGGTAAAAGGAATGCAGCTTTACTCTACCAGAGCGCTATAGACAAAGCACTGCAGAGTCCAAACGGACACCTGGACCTCTTCCTGCGGTTCCTCCTGGGTCTCTCACAACAAAACAGCCAGGTTCTTCTGAGAGGACTTTTGAAACAAACAGAAGCAGACTCAACTGTGGTTCCAGAAACAGTTCAGCACATCAAGAAGAAGTTATGTAAACAGGAATCTGTTGAGAAAACCATCAACCTGTTTCACTGCCTGATGGAGCTGCAGGATTGTTCTTTGATCGAGGAGATCCAGGAAAGCCTGGCCTCAGGAAGTCTTTCTCCAAGTGAAATGTCTTCTTGTCAGTGGTCAGCTCTGGTCTTCATCCTGCTGAGTTCAGAAGAAAACCTAAAAGAGTTTGAACTGAAGAAATACTTTGCTTCAGATGTGGGCCTGCAGAGGCTGCTACCAGTGATCAAAGAGTCCAGCAGAGCTGTGTGAGTTTAACAAAAATAGAGTTCAGGAGAGCAGAAGTTCAAAAATGACTGATGGTTTTCTCTTAATGTTATTTGTCATGTAGTCTGAGTTGCTGTAACCTGACAGAGAAGAGCTGTAAGCTTCTGGCCTCAGTTCTCAGCTCTCAGTCCTGCAATCTGAAGTATCTGGACCTGAGGAACAACGACCTGAAGGATTCAGGACTGAAGCTGCTCTGTGAAGGACTGCAGAGTCCACACTGCAAACTGGAAACCCTCAGGTTAGAAGCCATATTGATGCATGACACAGCTCTGAAATCTGTCATCAAAGTTCTGGATAAAGAATGAGTCTAAGACATGTCACATTTATGCATCAGGCAGAGATTTTTTTTACGGTTATTAGATCAGATGAGTGTGATCAAATGAATCTGTTTGTATTCATGACATTTTAGAGATAAATTAGAATGTGTTTGTGTTCAGACTCTCAGGGTGTCTCATCACAAAAACTGGTGTTGACTATCTGGCAAAAGCCCTGAGCTCCAATCCCTCACACCTGAAGGAGTTGGACCTGACCTACAATAATCCAGAAGATTCTGGAGTGAAAGTCCTTTTGGAAGGATGGAAGGATCCAAGCTGGGCTTTGAACATTCTCAAGTATGTAAAATAAATCATCTTTTTTGGGTCTAAGGTGAAAAAAATGCAAAACAAGTAAAAGTAATTATCTTAATTGTTATTATAATAATAATTACTACCTAATTATTTCCTTCCATCATATCTTTCTTGTATTATGTAAGTGAACTTACGGTGGCCCAGAAGGGTCACAACACAACACATTAACTTTACACACAACACATTAACTTTACAAACAACACATTAACTCACAACACGACACATTAACTCACAACACAACACATTAACTCACAACACAACACATTAACTCACAACACAACACATTAACTCACAACACAACACATTAACTCACAACACAACACATTAACTCATGGCCTAGAAGGGTCACAACACAACACATTAACTTACCTCACAACACTTTAACTCACAACGGAAGTAAATCAGCAATGGAAGGGCTTTTATTCTGAAATTTCCACTGAGCTGAGCGGCTAACTACTTAACAGAAATTAACGTCACAGTGAGCTGTGGAGGGAGCATGTTATTGCTATAAGAGAAGCTAGCAGCAGTGTTGCCAGAATCTTTCTCTTTACTATGGTTCTCTTTCCTCGCGCTGCACGAGCGCTCCTCTCCTCTCCTTTCTTCCGCTTCCTCCTCTCACATGCATGTGCGGTCCCCAACACACACGAACACACCCACTCCGCAACACTAGACACCAAGAATGTGGAGAGATGGAGATGTGTTGTGTTGTGAGTTAATGTGTTGTGAGTTAATGTGTTGTGAGTTAATGTGTTGTGTTGTGAGTTAATGTGTTGTGAGTTAATGTGTTGTGTGTAAGGTTAATGTGTTGTGTGTAAAGTTAATGTGTTGTGTGTAAGGTTAATGTGTTGTGTGTAAAGTTAATGTGTTGTGTGTAAGGTTAATGTGTTGTGTGTAAAGTTAATGTGTTGTGTTGTGACCCTTCTAAAACGTTTTGTCATAGCAGGATGCAAGTTTATTACAATTGTATGAGTTAGGTATTTAGAATCCTTTTAGTAATATTTCAGAAGTTATTTTTCTTGTTTTTGATTAAATTGCATCAGGATATGACCTTTTAAGTTTATATTGTACAATCTAAACTACTGACTGCATTATGCTGCTCAGCTACAGCCCTTTACAATGTTCTCTTGTTTAATGTCATAATTTTATATTTCATAGGATGAAGCCGCGAGGAGCCAATTTCATGAAGCCTGGTCTAAAGAAGTGTAAGAACATGTTATTTATAATTTATAAATATATTGTTCTGAAAAGTTAGGACATCGTTTTATCTTGTGTTTTTATACATCTCTGTTAATACTCCCAAGCATTGTCATGACATTTAGAAAATATTGTTGGGTCACTGCTTCATTGTTTATTTATTGCTTCCTTGCTTCTTTATGAAAAATGTCCTTTTGATACAGCTTAAATAAGGCAGGATCATATTGTCTTTATAATGGTTGATATGTTTAAGCACAAACTGATGAAAATCTTGTGAGAAGCCAGGACATTATGTTTGGATGTTCATACAAGAAGTATTTATATTTCTTTTCATCATTTTAATATGACTTATAGGTGTGTATAGATGAACTATCAGATAGAAGAACTGCAACAAACTTTTTTTTAATCTTTTCTAGATGCTGTTGATCTAACGCTGGATGAAAACACAGCTCACAGAAACCTCATACTGACTGACAACAACAAAACAGTGACGATGGTGAAAGAGAAGCAGACGTATCCTGATCATCCAGAGAGGTTTTCTTACTGGAAACAGGTGCTGTGCACACAAGGACTGACTGGACGTTACTACTGGGAGGTGGAGTGGAAGGGGGAGGTTTACATCGCTGTGACTTACAGAGGAATCAGAAGGAAGGGAGAAAGGGATGACAGCACCCTTGGAAAGAATGACAAATCCTGGAGCCTGCTGTGTTCTGATAAAAGTCACTCTGTCCTCCACAATAACATCGACACTCCAGTTCATGTGGTCCCTTCCAGCAGAGTTGGAGTCTACCTGAACTCAGACGGTGGTACTTTGTCTTTCTTTAAGGTTTCCTCGGACGCAGTGACCCACCTTCACACCTTCAAAGCCACATTCAGTGAGCCAGTCTACCCTGCTTTCAGGGTCAGGACTGAGCCCCAAAACTCGTCTCTGACTTTGTGTTAGATTTGTCATAAAAGACAAAACGGTTCAAGAGGTTGGGTGAGCGAGGCATCGGTGGGGTGATACTACTAAGTGATAAACTGTTTAACAGAGGCATCTAATCAGAAACACAAACAGGGTGTGTCTCGATCTAAGAGAAATGTCAGTATCGAACCTGAAAGTCTAAATAGGATAACATAAAATCTACCAAATCAAATACAATTATTATATCATGAAAAACAAAACTTGAGACTATTTTAAAAATGGAGAAACTACTACAGCATTGGATCTTTTTAGTATAGCATAACAATAATAGAAAGTACAAGAAAAACAATGGAGAAAAAAAGTTATAAAAAACAATCACACAATAACACCTATGTATATTGTTGTCTTTAATGAATTTATGAATCTACTTTTATGTATAATAGTAAACTGTAATCTTACTGTAATCTCTCTGCAAATCCATATTTTTTTGTTAAATAAATAGAAAGTTAGTTGAAAAAAATATTCCCTGATTATAACTACAATATTTTTTAACACAAAAAATACTTTGAGCTGGACGCTGAATAACTGTGAACTAAGAGCGCATATTCTCATGTCGCTAGAGCCTGATATTATTTCTTTAAATGAGACTCATCTATCCAATTTGATACCGGAGCTCGATGCCTTTACTTGGATTGGACACAATCGGATTGTGCACAGAAAAGCTGTTAAAGCATCTGGGGGTGTGGGAATATTTGTGAAAAATACTCTCTTGGATAGTTTTTCTTTGAGGATTGATAAAACCTATAATGGGATTCTGTCTTTACGTTTTGAGCATGGTTTTTCACAATTTTTGAGCATGGTTTTTCACAATTTTCGTTTATAGTAATCTCATGCTACTTGTCCCCTGAAACCTCTACTTGGGGGCGCAATGCTGATCTTTTTTTGCCCATTTACTTTCACTAATTTATGCATCTGATGCTGATTCTGTTTATATATGTGGAGACTTGAACAGTCGCATAGGATGCTTAAAAGATTTTGTGGATGAGGATGATATTCCCTCAAGAGTTGTGTTAGACACGGTATTAAAAAATCATGGACACGCTTTTGTTGAATTTCTTAAAGACTCTAAATGTTGTGTTTTGAATGGGAGGGTAAATCCAGAGAATGATTGCTTCACCTCTGTGTCTTTCAAGGGTAAAGCTGTGGTGGATTACATTGTCACCCCGCACACTGGTTTAAACGAGTGTGTTGAATTTAAAGTTCTCACCCCTCTGGAGCTGATAAAAAGCAACGAGTCTGATCTGATGAACCTCATTGATGACAGAAGTAAACTCCCTGATCATTCAGTTCTCTATTTGCGTCTTAAAACTATTGAAACAAATTTTTCAAATAATATGCAAGCTGGTTTACAAAATAAAAAGCCAATCAGAAAACTGTCTGTTCACTTTCTGGAGTCAGAAGTCTGCTGTGAGTCTCTATGTGAAATTGGTCTTCAGCTGAGGGAAGGTAGACAAACACAGGAAAATCTAAATGGTTTTGTAATGTTTTGTATAAAGAATTGGATAAAAATAGACCAAAACAGAAATATAAAAGCAATAAAGGAATATGTAAAAGAAATCAACCTTACTGGAACAATGAACTGCAGAGTCTATGGGAAAAACTGTGTTTATCAGAGAAAAAGTATTTAAAATGCAAAGAAATGGTTCTGAAAAGAGAGCTTCTTTTTGTGTTTAAAAACTGTCAGAGTCATTTTGATAAGAAGTTAAAATTATTTAAAAGACGCTTCAGGAGGGGTAAAGTTCTTCAACTACAACTGCATTTGCAAAATAATAAGTCACAGTTATTTTGGAGGGAAATAAATAAACTTGGACCTAAAAGTAGAAGGCCAATTCCACATGAGATTTTAACAGACTCTGGAGAATCTGTTTTTCTAACAGAGCAAGTGTTAAACAAGTGGGAGTCAGACTATAAGAACTTGTTTACCTGTAATAGTAGTTCCCACTTGTTTGATGACCAGTTTTTTCTGAATATGTGCAAATCCAAAAAACTGCTTGAAGACAATAGTTTTAAAATTTCTCTGAACTACTCTGACAAAATAAATCAAGATACTACAATTGAGGAAGTTCTAAAAGTCATTGAGAAAACTAAACTTCATAAAGCTGCTGGTGTGGATGAACTATCAAACGAGGTCCTGAAGTGTCCCAAATTGTTAACTATTTTACATTGTCTCTTTAGATTCTGTTTTAAGAATGGCTTTATACCATCTATTTGGTATAAATCGATCATCAAGCCGATTCCAAAATCCCCTCAAGCAGACCCAAGAGTCCCTCTGAATTATAGAGGCATCAGCCTCCTGAGTACCGTGTATAAAGTGTTTTCTAGTGTTCTAAATAATCGGTTATCTGAATACCTAGAAACAAACGAAGTCCTTGTAGAGGAGCAGAGTGGATTCAGGAGAAATAGAGCGTGTATTGACAATATTTATGTTCTGTCCTCAGTGGTGAGAGCTAGACTGCAAGAAAGTAAAAGTACCTTTGTTTGTTTTGTGGATTTTAAAAAAGCATTTGACTCGATAGACAGAGATCTTCTTCAATATAAATTACTTATGTATGGTATTAATGGTCAATTTTATAAAGCAATTAAAGCTCTGTACAAGGCTTCATTAGCCTGTGTGCAGGTGAATGATCTAAAAACAGGATGGTTTTCCACACCATTTGGAGTTAAACAAGGAGATGTTCTTTCACCAACTCTTTTTTCTATCTATGTCAACGATTAATTTTAAGAAATTAAGAAAACTAATTTGGGTATTGATATCAATAATTGGAACTTGAGCATATTACTTTATGCTGATGATATTATTTTGATAGCGGATGAGGAAACAAAATTACAAGGAATGTTAAATACAATGAATGACTGGTGTAACAAATGGAGACTCACTATCAATAGTGATAAAACACAAATCGTTCATTTTAGAAAGCCTTTAGTACCTCAAATTAATTTTCTGTTTTATTTTGGTAAAACTACCCTCATGTTTACTGATACCTATAAATATCTTGGTTTTGTTTTTCATAAAAATATGATGTTCTCAGAAGGGAAGCAGCGGTTATCAGATTCTGCTGGGAGGGCGCTTGGTGCAGTGATAAATAAGATGAAGGTTTGTCATGAGTTGAGTTTTGACACGTTTGGTAAATTGTACGATGCCATGGTGGGATCTGTGTTATTTTATTCTGCAGGAGTCTGGGGTTATGAAGACGCTCCTGAGTGTGATAAGGTTCAATACAGGGCAATGAGATATTTTCTGGGGGTACACAGGTTCACCACTAAAGCCGCCATTGAGGGGGACATGGGGGGGGGAACCTTGTGTGATCAAACAAAGAGCAGAAGTTCTCAGATTATGGAACCAGCTGGTGACTTTACCTGAAGAGAGACTTGCACGTAAAATATTTGAGTGGGATAGAGCTCATATTTATCCCTGGTGTAATGATGTATTTAACATTCTGTCCTCTGTGAACCTACAATCATTATTTTTAAATGGTTTGAAATGTAAGATAGATAATGTTAAGGAAACTTTAGTTGGTTATTATGAAGAAGACTGGAAAATGAAACTGCTTCAAAAACCAAAATTACGAACTTATTTGCAAATTAAGGACACATTTTCTGGCTGAACCATATGTTATATATAACCTAAAAAGAGGACAAAGATCCTTATGTGTTCAACTGAGAGCAGGAGTGCTCCCCCTACAGGTGGAAGTAGGGCGTTTTAAAGGCATTCCTGAGGAGGAAAGACTCTGTGAGGTCTGTGAGCTGCGAGTGGTGGAGGATGAATTTCATTTTTTGTTTTATTGTCCATTGTATGAGAAACAGAGACTTTGTATGTATGATGTTATAGAAAAGAAATGTCCAGATTTGTTTTGGTTATCTGAAGACAAAATTTTATGTTGGCTTTTTGAAAATGAAATCTTTTGTTTGGCAAATTTTGTGTCAAAAGCATGGACAATAAGAATGGACACTATGTATTCTGTTAGACTCTGATTAGGGTGGTTATTGGTTATTGGATTCTTTCTTTTTTCTTTTTGTGATGGGGATGTATCTTTATGTGTTGTGTATTTTGTTTTGTTTTTTCAGTGTCATATAAGCCCGTGTGGGCTGGGCACATTAGTGCATGACACTTAAATAAATCAATCAATCAATCAAAATTGAGTACATTGTTTTATAAAAACAATTTATAAACTATAAACATTGTTTCCAGTCAGTTCAATAAAGTTCATAGTGTCTGTATCGATAACTAACATCCTAGGTTCGTCTATTATCAGACACAGACAGAGCCAGACTCTGACAAAGACAGAAGGCATCTTTAGAAACATGCAAGGCATGTGAAATAAACACAACTGTGTCTGATAATAGAAGAACCTAAGATGATATTGTTTCCAGTCATTCCAACTTCTCAGAAAAGTATGGTTACAGACACTCAAATAATTTGTCTGACTTTAACTCTTAGTTTTATATTATTTTATATTAATATTATCTTTAACAGTTAACATGTTTAAGTAAGAGTTGAGAGCCCTTGCAGATATGTGGCAACACTAAGAAAGAATATTATGAGAAAGAATATGATATCAGCACAAGAGCTCTATTCTGTTTGCTCAGCTGCTGGACAGGACAAGTTAGAAAAAGAAAAAAAAAAGAAGGCTGGAGAAATCCAGGGACTCAGAGAATAACTAGAGATAGTTTGGAAAGTGAAGGTGACAGTGATGCCTGTGGTAATCCGAACCCAAAGTGGATAAGAAGCTCCGGCAGATCCCTGGAAAACCTGAGATACCTCAATCCAGAAAAGTGCTGTGCGGGAATGGCTAAGATACTGTGAAGGCAAGCTCACAGGCCAGTAGGACACCCGAACTTGGGGGAGAAACGACCCGCGAGGGAGGAGATGAGAATTAAAAAATGTATATACAAATAAGCAGTTAAAACTTCTTCACATTCACAGTGATAAGGCTATTTAAAATTAGCTAAGCTTTATATTTTATGTGTTTCAAGTAAAAAAGAAATTGTAAACGAAAAAAAAAAAATATATATATATATATATCTCAATAGGTTTTGTACGAAAACTGTTTTTCCAACAACTGCTTTTAAGGGTGTCTATACCTCCTCAGAACTTCTTTTTAAATTAACACAAAACTTCACCCACATTTTCATGATTTTTTCATGACGTTTGGTTAACTGTCTATTTGGTTAGCTGACTTGTCTGTCTGCATCCAGTATGTTGCTGATTTGATAGGCTTTTAATTATAATCAGAAACGGTTCTTTATGCATTTAACAAAACTGAAACAGAAACAAATAAGTAAAACTGTTGGGAACTTTAGTGTGGGACACAAAATGCAGGAAACTAGGCATGGGGGCAGAAACTTAACATTCTACAAGTTAACCAGAGCATGACAAAAAACCTCGGAGAAACCAAAAAAAAGGAAAAAAGGGTGACATAGCAGAACAAAGAAGACCAGAAGAACTGACACTGAGGAACTGAAGAACTAAACACTTATATACACTGAGGGTAATTAACTAAATTAAGACAGCTGTGGATAATCAATATAAACCTGTAAGGGTACAACTCAATACATGACCAAAACCAAGAACATAACTGAAAAACCAAACTAAAATACAGAGGCCTAACAAAAACCTTTGAGGCCATTAATGTACTAAAGCACAGCAGAGAAGCCATAGTTTCCAACCCAGTAATGACAACCCACTGATTTTTTAAAAGTAAAGTAATAATAATCTATAAAGACTTCTCAGATCCATTCCCTTTGAAAACTTAGAAATAATCCAGAACCATCTTGCCTTGAAAATCAGAGTGCAGTGGAAACAGTATTTTATTTTTATATCAAATACAATCCCAAATGTGGTGCAAAATATTAGAAGACAGGTGGATTTTTTAAGCCAAAATGAAAAAAGATTAAAAAATATATCACTGTTGGATTAAATACATTTTAAAGCTTTGTTTAAAATAAATTACTCCTAAATTACATAATGCAAAATAAATGAAAACTGATTCAACTCTAACATGGGACAAATGTTTCTGCGAACTATTCTGAAAAACACACACATCAATAGTCAGTTTCTAAATGGGATTCCAATAGTTTCAAAGTCAAAGTCAAAGTCAACTTTATTGTCAATTCTTCACATGTGCATCACATACAATGAATCGAAATACCGTTTCTTACTCTCTCGTGTCTGTTCAGGGGAAGAAAAATAATAAAATAAAATAAAATTTATATACATAAAAATAGAATAAGTAAGTAAAAGGAAAGAAAAATATACAATTTGCAACATTGGAAATTTGCTATTAAAGTGCGAGTGCACTTAAGGCAGTGTCTCAAGGCAGTGGGGGTGGGGGGGGTTCGTTTGAGCACTGTTCATGGGGGAAGATGGGTGGTAGGTAGGTGGAGAGGGGGGAGGGTGTTTAGCATCCTGATGGCCTGGTGTGTAAAGCTGTTTCTGAGTCTGGTGGTCCTGGAGCGGAGGCTCCTGTACCTCCTCCCCGAGGGCAGAAGGCTGAACAGGTTGTGTGCAGGGTGGTGTGCATCCTTGATTATTGTTATTATACATATTTTCACATTATTATCCCTCTAAAACATGTAAGAATCTTCATTAACTGGAGTACCTGTGATATTTAAAGTCCTTATAATTATGAGGTTTTAGATATAGTGAAACATGAGGTTATTGCTCTAATAAATCTGCAAATATATTACTCTGCTGAGGTTAAGTTCACAATGTCAATGTTACGTATCATTGCTGCATTGAAATAAAAATAAAAAAGGGACAAGTCTCTGTATTTTTTATTCTACTGAATTGTAATATTCATTTCTGGTCTTTGTAAAGTAATACTTTTGAACACTGCAGGAAACACGCTTTGTAGGAACAAGTAATGTGTCTGGAAAACAAAGATGTGTCGGTGCATGCATTGAGCTCATAAAGCTAAACCTATGTTAATGTTGGTGCAAGTATTGCATTGCTTGACTGATGCAGGACCTTTTTCGGCTGATGCGCTAAACTGTGGTAACATGGAAGTGCATCTGTCAACGGCGTGCATTCTTGAACTACTTCATGCCTGCATTAGCAACCAGCAAAGTGCAGATCATTGCTATGCAGACTTGAAGACAGCTCTGCCTAAGTTCCACCAGCATGGTATGTGCCACAACAGGAAACGACACTCTGGATAAGGCCTATTCTTACATCAAAATGGGCTTCAGGGCCAGACCTCTACCTCACCTGGGCCAGTCTGCCCATGTTCCTTTGCTTTTAATTCCTACATACACACTTGGGAAAAAGGTTCGCATCATCACCACGAAGACTTTTTCCATATGGTCAGATGATGCCTCCCAGCAGCTAATAACCAGGACCGCAGACAGTGTGCTGTGCTAAGAACGGCATAGGTGTAGTTAACGGTGGGCAAACAGATCCGGGTGTACCCCCAACCAGAAGCTATGGATGACTCTGGAGGTCCAACAGCTTCTGAGGAGGAGAAACGCCGCCCACAGGTCTGGATACAAAGACCTCTGCAGCGCATCCGGAACCAACCGGAAGATAGAGAGGTATCAGAAAAGCCAAACAGACTACAGAACTGTCAGAAGATTGACAGCTACCTAAACAGCAATGACATCCGACAGGTGTGGCAGGGAATCCAACACCTCACCAACCTCAGAGCTGTGCAGGTAACTGTGAGCGGCTCCGTCTCTCTGTCTGGGCGAGCACCGTGAGCGCACACGCACACACGCGCGCACGTCCACGTCATTATCAAAACACTCTTCAATTGTGTAACCATAATTTCGTACAAATTACCCTTCATTTTTGTACAGTTTAGACCTCGGGTGCACACTTGGTCATCACTCACATCCACGCATACACGCACATACAAATGTTTACTCACGGCAGCTCAGCACCCCGGCGTCTTAGCCACGCCCCCCCATTGACAACCAAACCGAGTTGTTGTTTTTTTTCTGTTTATGTAATGTTGTCAGTCTTTGAGACAATGTTTCTAACTAACCGTTGTATTTTTTTTCTCTGTCTTGATTTCACTGTATAGGTCAGGCAAGGGTCTGAACCTATGCTCGCAAGCCCAGATGGTCTTTTGATGGTCCACGTATGCTCGCAGACAAATCTTTATTTATACTATTTTTTTTTTTGTTTCATTAACCAGTCTTCTCGTGCCGCGATGCAATGCCAGAGGGGCAGCAGTATAGCGGTGGCTTGGAGAGAAAAATCTGCGCCAGCAATCAGTTACTATTATCTCTATTCACAGAGTTTTTTATAACCACAGGACCTATTAATTGCAGTGCCTAAACCTGCGCGCTCCCGGCTCTAGAAAGAGCGCGCAGATGAGGGGACTGGGAGGGGGGAAGAAAGCAAGGGTGGGGTGCCCCCCACCCTCTGCTTTCTTCCTCACAGGCACAGGTGAATCGCAGGATTCTAGAAAGCGTAAAACCCGCTGCCCATCACTCACTGCAGTGTGTGAGTGTGTGTCTGGCTCCAGGTCTGCATGTGAGTCTTTGTCACATCTACAGAACATTCAGACCTACGATCACGTTTAAAGTCTCAACGCCTGCATGAAGCAGAAACTCACCACGTAACAACCAGACTAGACCATCAGCAAAACCACCACGAGAAATACTCATTATTTATTAGCAACAGCATAACCATGTTATTAAAAAGAATCCACAGACTTATTGTACTTTGAAAGTGTTGAAATTACATCAAATGCTCACATTCACTTGTATTTTTAGTTTTAAACATATTGTCGCGGACTGAGTTGGGTCCGCTGTTGGGCCGCGTTATAAGTTCTGGAGTTCAGCAAACACATCAAGCAGAGATCTGATTGGCTCACAGTTCTGTCGCTCAGCCTGTTGTTAGGTAGTTTGGACCAATGGGGTTCAGCTTTGGGCCGAATAAGGGAAATGGGAGGGCTGGAGCGGGAGCAGAGGAAAAAAAAATCGGCGGGAGAGATTCAGATTGATGATTAAAACCAACGCGAATAACCAAAAAGACCTAAAGAGGTTTCTTCCCAAATTACTATTATTCTTAAAAATGTGGCGTTATCCACGGCAAAAAGGTCCGAGGGAACTAATTGTGATTGAAATAAATGTGAAATTAAATGAAGGAAAAGGTGAAATGTGTTGCTAAATGAAATATTTCTGAGAATAATTGTTTCTTCTGAGTAGAATGCCTAATTAGGTGGGAGTGGTAAAAAAGAGGTTTATAAGGAGGTACCTCATTCTCACAATGGCGGAGGGAGAGAGAGTTTGAGCAGAAAGAGAAAAAGGCAGAAGGACTGCCTTTTATTTATTTTTTTATTTTTGAAGCCAATGCACAAGGAAGGTGAAGATGATCTGAAGTTAGACAAATATGTATGTTGTTTTTGTCCTCATCCCTGCTTTATTTTTTTTAATGTCCCAAAGACTCTATTAAAAGGGGAAGAAAAAAAACATTAATTCTCTCCTGGCTTGCCTACACATTTTTGTTTTCCTGTTTTACCTGGACTTCTGAGAACCCCGCGACAGAAACATCACACTGGCAGAGGACTTGAACCTCTTCTTTCCTCCCACACAAGCTGGTGGTCAAGTTGGAGGACCTGGGACTGCCCCATTCAACCTGCCTGTGGATCAGCAGTACATCAAATGCACTAAGCCTCAGTACCGGCTCCCCCCCAGGGTTGTGTACTGAGTCCTTTGCTCTAATGCCTGTACACGTACGACTGCACACCTGCCCACCACAGCCACACCTTTGTAAATTTTCCTGATGACACCACAGTGGTGGGGCTCATCTCTGACGGGGACAAATCTGCATACAGAGATGAGGTGGAACAGCTGTCATTTTGGTGTTCAACCAACAACCTCCTGCTCAACAGAACAAAGACTACAGGAAGAAGACCAACATACTGCCACTGTTCATTAGTGGGGCATGCGTGGAGAGGGTGGAATTTTATTTCTATGCTTAGTAACTAATGGAACACAGCACTTAAATCTTTTTCTGTTTTGGTTAATGTCTTTATTTTAAATTTACATCTTCGGTTTGGTGAGTGACCTTAACTGACCTTGGTTCTTCTCTTATTTAGAGCAAACATCTTACATTGCAGCTCCTTATGACCATCTATGAACTTCTCTGTTACCTCTCCAAAACACTTGTCAGGAGAAACTGCCTTTCCACTCCTCATCCTCTACAAGGTCTTCCTCATTTCATGTAGCGTAATGAAATGTCTTGTTTTAAGAGAAAGTACATCATTTCAAGGGAGGAAACAAATAGTTTTTAATAATTTCTTTGCGCTCAAGTGATCTTCTTTAGTTCTGTCCTGCAGATGGAGTTGTTTTTTTTTATAAAAACCAGAGGGATGAACATTATATAATAGGCGGTGGAAAACAAGAAACACTCCATCAGACCCGGTTTGGTCAGAAGAATATTTGGACTCATGGTTGTTAACTTTTATTCTGTACTACTATAACTAGTGTTTGCCTGGTCCTCAGCACACTGTCAAGCATGTTTTCCATGTTTCCCTGCTTATGCAAACCTGATTCAGCTCATCGTCAGGCTCTGCAGAAGCCTGACAATGACACTCATCAAAGGCAGGTGTGTTTGAGAAAATGCAGGAAAGTGTTCCCAGAGGAGCACTGGGAAACTGCTATAATTCATTTGAAACATAAAACATTGTGTCTCACATGTGTGTTTATTCGTAATTTACATTTCCATTTTCAGTTCCTGACGGCAGCCATTCTGCGAAGGTTTGTAAAGTTCCAACAACAAGAAGACATCAAACAACATTGCTCTTTAGCACAAACATTTCATTTAAAACAACAAATATACTGTATATTTTAAAAAGAAAAAAAAATAAATTAATAATCTTTAGCAGCTTTGTTTGATCTTTTATTATTAATGTCATTGTTCACAAAGTTAAATGCATGTTCCCATCATTTAGATGAGTTAAGAGAAGACTTGATTTATTTATTTTTATTTTTAATATTATGGTCAGGAATTTCGTTCCAGATTCAGCTTGTGTTCAGCGAGATGAAGACAGATCTATTTTTTGACATGCCCTTCCAACAGAAATGTCTTGTTAATTTGGACTTTTCCTGAAGTTTATTGTATGAACATAGGAATTTACACCTGTGGGTCAACCCAAAAAAAACTTGAATGCATAAAAACTGTATCCCTCCTCCTCTAGTTCTACAAACTGTGGTACAAAAGTACAAGTGAGAACTGATTCCTATAATGCATTTCAAATGCAGTAGTGCAGACGTTAGACTTTGCTACAAAAAGAAAATAACATTTGAACTCAATACAATAAACACAGAAACTTGCTAATTTTCATCTTTTTATTCAAAGCAGTATGTGAAAATCAACAATACATAATGTTGACTTTAAGAAGTACACTTCAGCAGAGCAAAATCTTTACAGATTTATTTACAGATCAATTACCTCGTTTCACCATTCCTTACTAGAAAAAAACTCTTGTTTATGAGGAAGATTTTTATATATTTTTGAGGGATAAATCAAATGCCAAAGAAGATGGAACCACATTTACAAACCAACTATTGTTGTGGTTTATTGCCCTGGTTTTCTAAAAGATGTGGTTTTCATTTTAGATTACAAATGACTGCTAGTAATGCTGGGGTTAACATTAGTTTCCTCAACACAATTTTGCCACAAATATATAATTTTTTGAAGCAGGTCATTACTGGATTAGATAATATGTCTTCTCTGCTGTGCCACATTAGTGGCCTTGAATGCTGGACAATAACTGCTTTTTTTTTTTTTCTGAATCAGTTTCGTAAAATATATAAAAGCTTTATCTGATCAAAATAAGAAATGAACTTCTGTCAAATCAGCGACAGTGTGGATCCAGACAGAGAAGACAGGAATCAAAATTAAATTAAATTAGCTGAACAGTTTAAAAATGACAATAAAATCTCTTGCATTGGAATGTTAGATATCTGAATTGAAATAATGTACTGAGGTTTAAGCCCCTTTAAAAGTATTTGAGCTAAATGATCGGTTTTAGTAAAATATTTTCCCCAAATAAGAAGCTGTTTTAACTGTTGATGTATACATTATTTGTTATTTTAATTTTACTGTTTTTTTGTTTTGATTTTTTTGTTTAATTTAAACACACACAAATGTAAAGTTTAGCCAACATTTAGTAGCATTTCCATTATGAATGAGAAGCTGTTAATATGTATTGACATTTTAAAGATTCTCTTCTCACCCTACATGGGTTCTTCTCCCAAGCTTGGGTCCTCTTCCACAGAGGCATATCTGGGGGGTTTCAGGGTTTTGCTGGAGCCACTTTGGGTCCACTGCCCTCAGTTCTCCAATCACCACACTGTCACCTTCACCTTTCCAGGCTTTCTTCACATCTTACCAGAGTCCCTGTTTTTCTCTAGTTTCCCATGTTCCTTCATCCTTGTGTTGCCATATATCTGACCCTGAATCATCCAGGATGGTCAAGTACCACTACAGCAACCCTTAATTACAATGTTAACTGTGGTCAAAAAGAAAAAGAACATTTTAGATTTTAAAAAAGTAAAAAATTGTTAAACATACAAATATGTCAGAGGTCTAGCAGCATTTTAAGTTCAAGGAAAAGCAAAGAGTAAAATACATTTTTTCTCAGTTTAAACTAAACTTTTATTTATTCATGTATTTAACCTCATATTTAACTAGCTTTTAACTTCAAATGAAATTCAAAGAAATGACTTTTGTTTCTTCATTTAACCAAAGACACTCTGAAGTAGGTATTATTCATCATTATTATGGCTGACAAACTGATAATTAATAAACGTAAGATTTGATTCACCCGTATTTTCTGGACTATATGCCGCTACTTTTTTCTTAGTTTTTGAACCATCCGGCTTATACAAAGATGCAGCTATTCTGTGAATTTTTCTTTCAATGGTAGGGGAACTCTACTCGGAATCTAAATAAAAAAACAAGATTGAGGAAAAATCAATGCAAATTAAGAATAGACTAAATTACTTTTTCTTAAGCAGATCGAACATGCACGAAAAAATTACTAACAACTTAATGGATTTCAGTGAAGATGATTTCAGTCAGACAACTCTTGCAGTAAGAAATATTTATTTGACATTTTCCACATACTTTAGTTGGCATTCACATCTTTTGGTTTGGCATAAGGCTCCGTTCAATTCCATGAGAGATTTCCATAAAACTTTCGGGTAACAAAAACCCCCCTTACGGAGCCCACAGGTGGAAGCCGGGGAGGAGGGTGGGGCTAAGAATGAGCGCTGAAGGTAAGAAAGAGAATGAGCGCCTGCGCACCTGGCTTAAATAGGACGCTGAGCAGGTGCATTAATTGACTGAACCGCCCTAGGGTATTAGCTAAGAAACCCTGCTACGAGTCATCTGCCCGAAATACGATTATGAATCGTCATTAAAGGGACTTGTGGTTTCAAACACAGAAGAAATGAAGGTTAATAAATACCGGTAATTTTCTCTTGGTTCTGTTCCATTTTAATCAGCAAAGTTGCTCCCGTTTTAAAAGGCACTGTTCAGAAAGAATCTGTTCTGGTGCAAACATGTACATTGCAGTACAAAATCCTTCTGCACATGCAATAGATATCAAATTTTTCACATAGATATCTGCGGTTTATAGCCCAGTGCAGCTTGTATTTCTTTTTAAATAGAGCAGATGCGGCTTATATACAGGGGCACTCTATAGTCCAGAAAATACGGTAGGGTATTTGCCTCTGTCTCACCCAACCTCTTGTTCTATTTTTGGTCCCTTCATGACCAATCTAACACAAAGTCAGAGACGAGTTTTGGGGCTCAGTCTTGACCCTGAAAGCAGGGTAGACTGGCTCAATGAATGTGGCTTTGAAGGTGTGAAGGTGGGTCACTGCGTCCGAGGAAACCTTAAAGAAAGACAAAGTACCACCGTCTGAGTTCAGGTAGACTCCAACTCTGCTGGAAGGGACCACATGGACTGGGGAGTCTTGATGTTATTGTGGAGGACAGAGTGACTTTTATCAGAACACAGCAGGCTCCAGGATTTGTCATTCTTTCCAAGGGTGCTGTCATCCCTTTCTCCCTTCCTTCTGATTCCTCTGTAAGTCACAGCGATGTAAACCTCCCCCTTCCACTCCACCTCCCAGTAGTAACGTCCCAGTCAGTCCTTGTGTGCACAGCACCTGTTTCCAGTAAGAAAACCTCTCTGGATGATCAGGGATACGTCTGCTTCTCTTTCACCATCGTCACTGTTTTGTTGTTGTCTCTCAGTAAGAGGTTTCTGTGAGCTGTGTTTTCATCCAGCGTGAGATCAACAGCATCTGATGAAGATAAAAAGTTTAGTTGCAGTTTGTTTATCTTATAGTTCATGTATATACACCTATTTACCCAAGCCATATTAAAATATTAAAATGATGAATATAAATAAGAATACTTCCTATATCAACAACAGAACAATATATTTATAAATTATTATAAATAACATGTTCTTACACTTCTTTAGACCAGGCTTCATGAAATTTGCTCCTCGTGGCTTCATCCTATTAAATGTAAAATGATGGCATTAAAGAAAGACAACGTTGTTAAGGGCTGCAGCTGAGCAGCATAATCTAGTCATTAGTTTAGATTGTACAATCTTTATTTATGGTCAACTTTGATCATTTCCTTCTTTTTTTGTTATTATTATTTTTTGACAACTATTACCTTTTCAGTTTCATTTTCTTCAGCAATATAGCATTCAACCCTGACTTTTCTTTTGGAAATGCAGTTCCTTCTAGTTTGTTTTGCAATTTTTCCCCTTAGACCCAAAAAAGATGATTTATTTTACATACTTGAGAACGTTCAAAGCCCAGCTTGGATCATTCCATCCTTCCAAAAGGACTTTCACTCCAGAATCTCCTGGATTATTGTAGGTCAGGTGCCAACTCCTTCAGGTGTGAGGGATTGGAGCTCAGTGCTTTTGTCCAGATAGTCAACACCAGTTTTTGTGATGAGACACCCTGAGAGTCTGAACACAAACACATTCTAATTTATCTCTAAAATGTCATGAATACAAACAGATTCATTTGATCACACTCGACTGATCTAGAAAAAAGCTATCTCAGCCTGTTGCATAAATGTGACATGTCTTAGACTCATTCTTTATCCAGAACTTTGATGACTGATTTCAGAGCTGTGTCATGCATCAATATGGCTTCTAACCTGAGGGTTTCCAGTTTGCAGTGTGGACTCTGCAGTCCTTCACAGAGCAGCTTCAGTCCTGAATCCTTCAGGTCGTTGTTCCTCAGGTCCAGATACTTCAGATTGCAGGACTGAGAGCTGAGAACTGAGGCCAGAAGCTCACAGCTCTTCTCTGTCAGGTTACAGCAACTCAGACTACATGACAAATAACATTACGAGAAAACCATCAGTCATTTTTTAACTTTTGCTCTCCTTAACTCTTGTTTTGTTAAACTCACACAGCTCTGCTGGACTCTTTGATCACTGGTAGCAGCCTCTGCAGGCCCACATCTGAAGCAAAGTATTTCTTCAGTTCAAACTCTTTTAGGTTTTCTTCTGAATTCAGCAGAATGAAGACCAGAGCTGACCACTGAGAGGAAGACATTTCACTTGGAGAAAGACTTCCTGAGGCCAGGCTTTCCTGGATCTCCTCTATCCAAGAATCCTGCAGCTCCATCAGGCAGTGAAACAGGTTGATGCTTTTCTCAACAGATTCCTGTTTACTTAAATTCTTCTTGATGTGCTGAACTGTTTTTATAACCACGGTTGGGTCTGCTTCTGTTTGTTTCAAAAGTCCTCTCAGAAGAACCTGGCTGTTTTGTTGTGAGAGACCCAGGAGGAACCGCAGGAAGAGGTCCAGGTGTCCGTTTGGACTCTGCAGGGCTTTGTCTATAGCGCTCTGGTAGAGTAAAGCTGTACTCCTTTTACCACTAAGCCAATCAATCCACACAGAAGCTGGTTGCTTTTCTAACAGCTGGTTTGTGGCCGTTTTATAAAATGTGACGTGGACATACAGAGCAGCCAGAAACTCCTGAACACTCAGGTGAACAAAGCAGAACACCCTGCTCTGATGGAGTCCAATCTCCTCCTTGAAGATCTGTGTGAACACTCCTGAACACACTGAGGCGGCTCTGACGTCGATTCCACTCTCTGTCAGGTCAGAGTCATAGAAGAACAAGTTTCCTTTCTGAAGCTGCTCAAAAGCCAGCTTTCCCAAAGATAAGATCATCTTTCTGGTTTCTGGAGTCCAGACTGAATCGGTCTCAGATCCTCCATCATACTTGACGTTCTTCATTTGAACTTGGATCAGCACATAGTGGATGTACATCTCAGTCAGGGATCTGGGTGTCTCTCTTTGCTCTTTGCTTTTAAGCAGCTGGTCCAGAACTGTTGCAGAGATCCAGCAGAAGACTGGGATGTGACACATGATGTGGAGGCTTCGGCACATCTTGATCTGGGAGTAAACGGTGGTGGCTTGTTCCTTATCTTCTCCAAATCGTTTCTTGAAGTACTCCTCCTTCTGTGAGTCATTGAACCCTCTCACCTCTGTTACCATGTCAACACATTCAGCTGGGATCTGACTGGCTGCTGCAGGTAGTGTGGTTATCCAAAGCTGAGCAGAGGGAAGAAGTTTCCCCTTGATGAGGTTTGTCAGCAGGACTCCCAGAGATGCAGGCTGGTCAACATCAGTCAGGATCTCTGTGCTGTTCAGCTTCAGAGGAAACCGACACTCATCCAGACCATCAAAGATAAACAAAACCTGGAAATCTGCAAAACAGCTGAAACCTTTAGTTTCTGAATAAAAATGATGGATAAGTTCCACCAGACTGAACTTCTCCTCCTTTAAAAGATTCAGTTCTCTGAAAGAGAACAGAAACAAGAACTGGATGTCCTGGTTGGTCTTGCCTTCAGCCCAGTCCAGAGCAAACTTGTTTGTTAAGACCGTTTTCCCCATGCCGGACACTCCCATTGTGATTGCTGTTCTGACTGCTTTGTTTCCTCCAGGCGGGGGCCTGCAGATGTCTTCAGGTTTGATTGTTGTTTCTGGTCTGTCTGATTTTCTGAATGCTCTTTCAAGTTCTCTGATTTCATGTTCTCTGTTGACCTCTGCAGGCCGTCCTTCAGTGATGTACAGCTCTGTGTAGATCTGACTCAGTGAAGCTGAATATCCTGCTGTGAACATGCTTTCAAACTTCTTTTTTATGCTCGACTGTAGAAGACTGATTGATGATAACATTTCTAAAGAATAAAGAAACATTAGATATTAATTGAATATTTAAAAATCTTCATCTCTTACCTTAAATGAATGAATTTAACCTGCAGATAATGTTTTTTTTTTAAGAAACAACTTTACATTACAGTGGACACTGGTAGTCATGCAAAACAGAAAATGTGCAATAAAATTTTAAAATGACACCAAAGGCTAAAGTAACTATTTTATTTCTGTTAACTTCATGCCACTGCAACTTCAGTTATTTGTTGCTTCCATTTTATTGGCTTCACTAGAAAAAAAAAAGTAATTAATAAACAAAATTCAACACCATTATTATTAGCAAGAAGACATTGTCAAGTTTGCCGATTCTTGTGTGAAAATCATTACTGTATGGAATCTTTCCCTTGCATACAGAAACGGATCACAGGAACATCAGATGGAAACAAAAAGGTTACCTTCCCCAAGAAAAGAGGGAATAATCTAAGCTGGGTATTGTCCGCTCAACTCACCATCAATTGTTTCTTTGCCAACTGCTGTTTCCTCAAGAACCTGTAAAAAAAAGGAAATGAAAATTAAGAACAACTTCTAGATTCAACAGTTCAAGTCCAATTATTCATCTCTTACAGTGCATTAAAACAACTGGTACTAACATGAGGAGCTGTGTGTTATAAAGGGGAAACATGATAAAATACTTTTTTTAATAAATAAATAACACTTCATTCTTTCCACCTAAAGTGATGTGCATATTTAAAAAGTGTTATGGTCACTAACCATTTCATCTTGTCCTGTTTGAGCCTCTGGTTTATTCTGGTTAATCCTGCATAGAACATGTGATTTGTTACATTAAACAGTAAAACACTTTATTATTATTACATTGACAGAAGACCCACACCCAACATACATATTTTTTAAATAAACATGTTGTAAAATAAATCACGTAGTGTCTGTTGTTAGATTTAAACATTTTTCTTTCACATTATTCTAGGACTTACGGTCAATTTTATCTAACGGCTAAAATGTGGCTCAAATTCAACCACAAACTACTTTAAAATAAACTTTAAAATATACTTATAAGGCAGTATTATAAATGTGATTGTAAATTACTTCTACTATAGTAATTCCTGCATGTTCAGAAGTACGACATTTGTAATCATTTATTTATCCGTCTTCTTAACCCGTTTTATCCCTTTCAAGGTCACCGGGCTGCCGGAAAAGTCCCGCATTGATGTTCTATTTCAGGTCGCCTGGCCGGGACTTGAACTGGGGGCCTTCTTGCTGACCACTGCGCCACTGTGCAGCCTACTATAGTGAATCCTGCATGTTTTTCATGTTTACCTGCTCCAACACACCTGTACAAATGACTTGTTCTCCATTTGAATAAAAGCAGTAAAATAAATCAAACATATGCAGAGCAGAAGAACAACATTTGTAATCACTAGTCTACTAAACTTGTTACATACAATTTTTACTCAGTGACAAAAAAGATTAATTAAAAAAATAACAAATAAACAATCAAAGCTGCTGAATTTGGTATTCAAATCTTCCAAAACATTATTACAGCATCTATAATGTTTCAATGCATAAACACTTTGCAGACACTGAAAGAAGCTGAAAGTGTGAGAATATCTTTAAAAATATACTTTAAATTAACAAATAATTAAAAAATGAAACTTTTTTGGACACAATGTTTTATCAGTAATAATTTCTCATTTCTGATCAGTGTAAAAAGAAATTTTTGGCTCAGTGCTGTTAGATAAACATCTAAAATTGAGGTTTTATTTACTTTTCTACTTCCTTGTTGAAAGCCATAGGAGAATCCTTGGATCTGTCACTTCTCTGGGACACAGAGCTTGATGAAGAATCTTTTCTTTCCACCTCAATTCTGTAACAAACAGAAATTTTTGATCAATAATGTTTTTACCCTACAACCATTTAAGTCATGATGTCGTCATAGGAACATAGTTGTAGTACTTAGTACTTAATTATACTTAACCCCTTGATGCCTATTGATACAAACCACTTTGCCCTCTGAAATTACCTAAATTAGCATCTTACACTGAACTGTTGTGCATAGCTGGAAATAAATTCCGGTGTTAAAGGGTTTAAAAAGGCAGAAATGTGATTGTAAATGAGTTCCATCACAGTGATTCCTGCATGTTTTTCATGTTTACCTGCTCCAACACACCTGTACAAATGACTTGTTCTCCATTTGAATAAAAGCAGTAAAATAAATCAAACATATGCAGAGCAGAAGAACAACATTTGTAATCACTAGTCTACTAAACTTGTTACATACAATTTTTACTCAGTGACAAAAAAGATTAATTAAAAAAATAACAAATAAACAATCAAAGCTGCTGAATTTGGTATTCAAATCTTCCAAAACATTATTACAGCATCTATAATGTTTCAATGCATAAACACTTTGCAGACACTGAAAGAAGCTGAAAGTGTGAGAATATCTTTAAAAATATACTTTAAATTAACAAATAATTAAAAAATGAAACTTTTTTGGACACAATGTTTTATCAGTAATAATTTCTCATTTCTGATCAGTGTAAAAAGAAATTTTTGGCTCAGTGCTGTTAGATAAACATCTAAAATTGAGGTTTTATTTACTTTTCTACTTCCTTGTTGAAAGCCATAGGAGAATCCTTGGATCTGTCACTTCTCTGGGACACAGAGCTTGATGAAGAATCTTTTCTTCTCACCTCAATTCTGTAACAAACAGAAATTTTGATCAATAAATGTTTTTACCCTACTAACCATTTAAGTCATGATGTTCGTCATAGGAACATAGTTGTAGTACTTAGTACTTAATTATACTTAACCCCTTGATGCCTATTGATACAAACCACTTTGCCTCTGAAATTACCTAAATTTAGCATCTACATGAACTTGTTGTGCATAGCTGGAAATAAATTCCGGTGTTAAAGGGTTAAAAAGGCAGAAATGTGATTGTAAATGAGTTCCATCACAGTGATTCCTGCATGTTTTTCATGTTTACCTGCTCCAACACACCTGTACAAATGACTTTGGTCAAAGAAAGAATCCGGTGCACAACAAACAAGATCAACATTTTGGAAACACAGCTGGAACGGGAACTGCAGGACTTCACACAGCGACACTCGCTTGACAAAGAAACCGAGCAAAACCTGAGAGGACATCTACGCAACGTGCACAACAGTGAGTACGAAAAAACAAAAACACGTCACATAGCAAAACTTGAAAAACTATTAGCCAAAGCAGGAAAAAAGGCAAGAACTAAAAAATACCATAAATGATAAATGGATTTCCAACCTGTCAAAACACACACTATCCAAAGCTGAACGCAGCTTATTATCACACGGATTAAACTACGCCATAACCCCAAAACAGATCCCGCATGAGGAGTTCATCGTAGCCACCGAATTAGCATGTGAAAAAATATAGGACCCAGGAGAAAAGGCAGCACTACGCAATGAAATAGCAGGCATTCTCAAAACCGCAAAACTACCACCAAGTAACATAACCAAAGAAGAAATGGCAGCCATCCACAATCTGAAAAACAATAGAGAAATCACAATACTACCAGCAGACAAAGGCAGAACCACAGTCATCATGGACACAGAACAATATGAAAAACAAATGAATGAGATGCTTCAAGACCGGAACACCTATGAGGTCCTGAAAAGAGACCCCACAGAAGCAAAGAAGAAAAAACTCAAGACTATAATGAAACAGTTACAGGAGGAAAAGAAAATAGACAAACAAACCTACAACCATCTCATACCAACAGCCAGCATCATCCCCCGGATTTATGGCACTCCAAAAATCCACAAACCTGGAGCACCACTGAGGCCCATAATAGACAGCATGGGATCAGTGACATACAACCTATCCAAATTCATCGCCGACATTTTAAAATCCCTCCTAGGAAACACAGACTACCATTGTGAAAATGCAAAACAGCTGGCAGAAGAACTCAAAAACACAAAGATGGAAGCAAACGAAATATTCATTTCACATGACGTAATATCATTATTCACCAGGACTCCAGTAGAAGCCACACTACAAATAGTGCAGGAACAGTTAACAGCAGACAAATCACTAAGGAAACACACAAACCTTACAGTTAATGACATTACACAACTCCTCCAGTTAATTACTACATCCACGTATTTCCAATTCCGCAACACAATTTACAGACAAAAGGATGGCTTTCCCATGGGCGACCCACTATCAGCCACAATGTGCAGTTTTTTCATGGAGGACCTGGAAAAGAAAGCAATAACATCCGCACCAGAGCACTGCCGTCCAACCTTATGGAAACGCTACGTCGATGACATTCTGGAAAAGATCAAAGCAGGACACACGCAAGAGATCACAGACCACTTGAACACCATGGACGATATGGGACAAATCAAATTCACACATGAAGAGGGAAAAGACAACTCCATCAACTTTCTAGACATTAACATCAGACACATGGAAAACAAAGACATAAAAATAAAAGTACACAGGAAACCAACTCACACAGACCAATATTTATTATGGACCTCAGAACATCCTACCACTCACAAAATATCCGTCGTAAGAACCTTATTTGAGCGTGCAGAGCTGGTAACGGACAGGGAGGACAAAACAGAGGAGAAGAAACACATACAGAATGCACTAACCAGGTGTCAATATCCTCAATGGGCCATAAAAAAGGGACAAACACAGGTGGAGCAGAGGAAATGCAAGGAAGTAGAGAAGAAAAATCTGAGGAAAAAACCAGAAAACAAAGGAATGGTTACATTGCCGTACATCAGAGGAATAACAGAACGCATCCAAAGAGCCATGAAAAAGCATCACATCAGCACCCCAGTGAAACCGTATAAAAAGCTTAGGCAACTACTGGTTCACCCAAAAGATAAGATTGAACAAAATAAAAAATGCAATGTCATTTATGAAATCCCGTGTCACACCTGCAATAAAACATACATCGGAGAAACAGGACGCTCCTTCATCACAAGAAAAACAGAACATCAAAAAGAATGTGAAAAGGAAACAAATAAAATACTAACAAGAGCCAGACGACAACAGGCAGTACAAGAAAATATGAAATCAGCCATAACGGATCACTGCAAACAAGAAAACCACATCATGGACTGGGAAAAGGCCAAAGTCCTCCGCACTGAAGACAACAGACACCAGATGGATCATGGAGGCGGTGGAGATAAGAAAGCGAGCCCACACTTCCATGAACAGGGATGAGGGGGCCTTCCTGCTCTCTCACACCTGGAGCAACATCCTCCAGCAAAAAACGGACATCAAGGGGCGGAGTCACTTGTCAAAGTTTGACAGGTGACTCCGCCTCAGTCACAATCAGCTGTTTTTAAAGACGTCACACGCCACCATCTGATGACGACCCTGACGAAGGCGGAAGGCATTCCGCCGAAACATGTCGGTACGTTTTACACAAAACAAACCAGTGTCTGATAGAAAATAATTTAAATGCTTAGTGTAACCTATAGACACAATGAACTTCATTGAATCATGTACAAATGACTGTTTACTACAAAATTCAGCTCCTCAGTTCTGCACTTAAATCCAATGTGTTCGAGCAGTGAAATAGAAAAAACATGCAGAGCATTATCAAGACATCTATCATGTTTCAATGCATGCTCACTTTGCACACACTGAAAGAAGCTCAAAATTAAAAATACAAAAAACATTTTTAAATTAAAAAAAAATAAAAAAGGACATTTTTAACACAAAGTTTTATCAGAAATAATTTCTCATTTCTGATCAGTGGAAAAAGAAAAGTTTAGCTCAGTGCTGTGAGATAAATATCTAAAATGGTGGTTTTATTTACATTTTTACTTCCTTGTTGAAAGCCATAGGAGAATCCTTGGATCTGTCACTTCTCTGGGACACAGAGCTTGATGAAGAATCTTTTCTTTCCACCTCAATTCTGTAACAAACAGAAACTTTGATCAATAAACGCTTTTACTTTACTGAAGATTGAAAAACATTAAATGATGCTCATCACATGAACATAGTAGTACTATCACTTATATCTAACCCCTTGACGCCAATCGATACAAATACACATCAAACTACTTTGCATCCGAAATTATCTTTATTTTGGAATTACAATAATTTTTTTTTTTTTTGCATAGCTGGAAATAAATTCAGGTGTCAAAGGGTTAAAAAGGCAATATTGCAAATGTAATTGTAAATGAGTTCCACTATAGTGAATCCTGCATGTTTTTCATGTTTACCTGCTCCAACACACCTGTACAAATGACTTGTTCTCCATTTGAATCAAAGCAATAAAATAAATCAAACATATGCAGAGCAGAAGAACAACATTTGTAATCACTAGTCTACTAAACTTGTTGCATACAATTTTTACTCAGTGACAAAAAAGATAAATTAAAAAAATAACAAATAAACAATCAAAGCTGCTGAATTCGGTATTCAGATCTTCCAAAACATTATTACAGCATCTATAATGTTTCAATGCATAAACACTTTGCAGACACTGAAAGAAGCTGAAAGTGTGAGAATATCTTTAAAAATATACTTTAAATTGACAAATAATTTAAAAATGAAACTTTTTTGGACACAATGTTTTATCAGTAATAATTTCTCATTTCAGATCAGTGTAAAAAGAAATTTTTGGCTCAGTGCTGTTAGATAAACATCTAAAATTGTGGTTTTATTTACTTTTCTACTTCCTTGTTGAAAGCCATAGGAGAATCCTTGGATCTGTCACTTCTCTGGGACACAGAGCTTGATGAAGAATCTTTTCTTCTCACCTCAATTCTGTAACAAACAGAAACTTTGATCAATAAATGTTTTTACCCTACTAACCATTTAAGTCATGATGTTCGTCATAGGAACATAGTTGTAGTACTTAGTACTTAATTATACTTAACCCCTTGATGCCTATTGATACAAACCACTTTGCCTCTGAAATTACCTAAATTTAGCATCTACATGAACTTGTTGTGCATAGCTGGAAATAAATTCCGGTGTCAAAGGGTTAAAAAGGCAGAAATGTGATTGTAAATGAGTTCCATCACAGTGATTCCTGCATGTTTTTCATGTTTACCTGCTCCAACACACCTGTACAAATGACTGTTTACTATAAAATTCAGCTCTTCAGTTCTGCACTTAAATCCAATGTGTTCGAGCAGTGAAATAGAAGACATTCAGAGCATTATCAAGACATCTATCATGTTTCAATGCATGCTCACTTTGCACACACTGAAAGAAGCTCAAAATTAAAAATACAAAAAACATTTTTAAATAAAAAAATAATAAAAAAGGATATTTTTAACACAAAGTTTTATCAGAAATAATTTCTCATTTCTGATCAGTGGAAAAGAAAAGTTTAGCTCAGTGCTGTGAGATAAATATCTAAAATGGTGGTTTTATTTACATTTCTACTTCCTTGTTGAAAGCCATAGGAGAATCCTTGGATCTGTCACTTCTCTGGGACACAGAGCTTGATGAAGAATCTTTTCTTTCCACCTCAATTCTGTAACAAACAGAAACTTTGATCAATAAACGCTTTTACTTTACTGAAGATTGAAAAACATTAAATGATGCTCATCACATGAACATAGTAGTACTATCACTTATATCTAACCCCTTGACGCCAATCAATACAAATACACAAACTACTTTGCATCCGAAATTACCTTTATTTTGCAATTACAATAATTTTTTTTTTTTGCATAGCTGGAAATAAATTCAGGTGTCAAAGGGTTAAAAAGGCAATATTGCAAATGTAATTGTAAATGAGTTCCACTATAGTGAATCCTGCATGTTTTTCATGTTTACCTGCTCCAACACACCTGTACAAATGACTTGTTCTCCATTTGAATCAAAGCAATAAAATAAATCAAACATATGCAGAGCAGAAGAACAACATTTGTAATCACTAGTCTACTAAACTTGTTGCATACAATTTTTACTCAGTGACAAAAAAAATTAATTAAAAAAATCACAAATAAACAACACAAATCCCTGTGCAATTCAGAATTGATTTTAAAGTTCTTTTACTGGTTTACAAATGTTTTTATGGTCTCTGGCCTTCATATTTATCTGACATGATTTTAAAGTATGAGCCCTCGCGGACCCTGAGGTCCTCTGATACCGGCCTTTCAGTTATTCCAAAAGTTAGAACTAAAACATACGGCGAGGCCTCATTCAGTTTTTACGGCCCTTGCCTGTGGAACAGCCTCCCAGAGAGCCTCAGGGCCGCAGAGACTGTTCATGTTTTTAAAGGAAGGCTTAAGACCTACCTTTTCAATTTAGCTTTTAGTTGAATTGTAGGAATTTATTTGCTATTTTAATTTATTTATTCTTTTTACTAGTTTTATTTGTGTATGTAAATACATTTATTTATTTATTTGTTCATTCTATTTATTTTTAAGTCGTTCTTACCATTTCATATGTCTATTAAGGTTTGTGTAGTTATTTGTTTCTTGTTCATGTTTTATATATATTTTAATTTTATTCCTTTTACATTTTATTAAATTCCAGTGTTTTCCTCTGAGGGATCCTCCACATCGGTGACTGACCCTTCTCGGTGAACGGGGTTGCTGCAATGGGATCTCCCGGGTCTGACTATTTTGATTGGATCTGGGGGGTCCTGTGGTAGTGGACTCTGTGAACTTGGGTTGGGGGGTTGATGTGGACATGTCCACAAAATATCGTTTCCCCAATTCAGGACAATGCCAGGTCTCTACATTCTATCATTTTATCCCTTTTTTATTTATTTATTTTTTAATCGTTGTGTGTGTGTGTGCGTGTTTTTGCGAGAGGGGGGAGGGGGGTTCGCACTGTCTGTGTTGTCATCTTGTTTTTAAGTTTGATCGCATTTTATGCACAGCACTTTGAGTGACATATGTTGTTGAAAAAGTGCTATATAAATAAAGTTTGATTTGATTTGATTTGAAATAATTAAAAAATGAAACTTTTTGGACACAATGTTTTATCAGTAATAATTTCTCATTTCTGATCAGTGCAAAAAGAAATTTTTGGCTCAGTGCTGTTAGATAAATATCTAAAGTTGTGGTTTTATTTACATTTTTACTTCCTTGTTGAAACCCATAGAAGAATCCCTGGATCTGTCACTTCTCTGGGACACAGAGCTTGATGAAGAATCTTCTCTTTCCACCTCAATTCTACAAAAAAACAGAAACTTTGATAAATAAAAGTTTTGCAAATATGATTGTTTACGCGTTCTAGCACAGTGATTCCTGCATCTTTTACATGTTTACCTGCACCAACACACCTGTACAAATGACTTTACTGTCATATTTAGCTCCTCAGATCTACATTTGAATCTTATGTGTTAAATCTTATTATAACATCTTTGATTATTTCTTCCAGGCACATCTTACAGACACTGCTACAAGCTGAGTGTTTAAAACAATTTTTAAAAATATATTTTTAAATCCACAATCATTTTTCTTTGGATACAAATGTTAATGAAGGTTCTCAATCATCCAGGTAACCCTGTCTTTAGGTTAAATCTTGGCATCTGGATTTAAAGTCTTCTTTCTTTGAAATGTTTCAACCAACATCCAAGTGGCTTCATCAGTCTGAGTGGCGCTGAGTTCAAGTCCGACTTATATACTCCAGGTAGTCACCCACATTGCTGCCAAATATTGGCTCATCAGGTAAAACAATAAAGAGAAACCAAAGTGAAAAGATTTAAATAGTGTCCCCACCAAAGATGCCAGCATCAGAAGAAGCCTGAAGGAGGATGGCACCCTGGACAGTGGAAGCAATACTGGAAATACCTGTGTTTGAGCACCACCTGCTCACAGGTATTTTTAATATTTTTTTACTCTGTATTGTAACAAATGTAGTACTGTTTTAGCCCCATTTCTATTGGCAAGCTGAATTACACACATTACAACGTATCTCCAATTTACAATTCAAGTCCCACTATTTGTCACACACCTAGGTGTGGGAAATTCTCCACATTTGACCTCCAAATGCTGAGTGTCAAGGCCCGTACACACCGGGACGAATATTCGCCTGCCGTTATTCGCCAGCGTTTTTCACCACGTCTTTTGTGTTCACACCCAGGCGATTTTCGCTGACGATGAGCCGAGCCAACATGCAATTTCATTCCCTGACATTAGATGGCGCTGAATGTAAAACAGAAATATTCCTGTACACAAGGTGGTTTTCACTCTGAAGAAGAGAGCCAGTATTTACGCGCTTGTCAGAATCAAACAAAGAAAACATGAATATTTCAAGCACCAGTAGCTCCAGCTCCAGTTCCAATGATGAAGAAATTATTGTTCTGTTGAATGATGAAAGACGCCGATTTTGGGTACATCCCATAGTTACGAGAAGAGAAGAACGTGGTGAGTTTTATCGACTGGTACAAGAGCTGAAAATGTCTCATGAGCGTTTTCGGGGATATTTTAGAATGTCCGTCATTATTTCTTTGCGGCAGTGTAGCCGCTACTTGGCGTCTATCTTCTTTGCTGGTGTGTGTTCTCAGAAAGGCAGTGTTGTGTTTGAGCGCCCCCAAGTTGTGTTTTACTGTAACTTCAGAAGCTCCAGACACGTGAGCAAAAGCGCCATTCTCATTGGTCGAATAGATTTCGACGCGAGGCGTCAAAAAAAAAAAAAAACGAACCCGAGGCGTTTTTTTTTTTTTGACGCTTTGACGCGTGGCGTTTTTTCGCGTCGGTGAGCACACTCTCATTGGTGCCCTTTGTTTAGTCACGAGGCGAATTTCGCCAGCGTTTTTCGCCGGCGAAATTCGTCCCGGTGTGTACGGGCCTTCAAGCAGGGAGGTGTTGAGTCCCATTTTTAAAGTCTTTGGTATGACTCGCCCTGGGTTTGAACTCACGACCTTCCACTTACAGGGCGGCCACTCTATCACAAGGCCACTGGGCTAAATTAAAGGAAGTTTAGCCTTCTGTAGACTGCTTGTAGTTAATGTTACAGCTTTATCTGATGTAATCATGTGCTGTGATTTACCTCTCAGGTTGGTTGTGGTTCTCATGATCTTCAGGCAGACCATCATTTGAGGAATGAGAAGTCTCTGCTTTCTCCTCTGATTCACTCATGGTTCCAAAATGTCTTTACTAAAACACAACAAGACATGAGGTTTACTGTAAATAATGTTAAATCATTTCCCCACAGCTCCCATTGGGCAATGCTGAGAGGGATTGTTAGGGTAAACATTAGGTTCAAGCTTCAGTCTGAGGGATTTGTTTCTACATAAAACTCCAATGAAAATTATGTCTTGGTGTTTTTAACATGTTTTGTGGCATTTTTCTGATGATGGAGAACATATATAAAATAATCTACGTTCATAACTGCCTTTCTGAGTATCTCTTTATTGAAATCACAGTGAATTGGGAGCAGGTTAAAAAATGCCATTTGAAAAGCTTTCAGTTGTGAAGCAGCCACTGAAATGGGCGGGGCCAGAGTCTCCCTGCTCCACACCATTCTGATTCATTCACTTGGAGCAAATAGATACATGAACGTCTTCATTTCCCTCGTTTGAGCTGCCATCTGGCTCATAACTGCACAGCTGGATAGCTCCAATAGCACTATTTTTGTTTCTCCACTAACGATAGCTTGGCATTGTGAGGGGCTGTAAGCTATGTATGAGTGCAAAGGATATTCAGTTTCAGTTTAGTTTATTTTTCATTTCATGATATTATCAGGAGCTTACTTTCTGTAAATCCCGCCCACAACCTCAGAGTCTAGTTTCTGATTAACCCCTGTCACTCTTCAGAAACTATTTCCAAGAAAACGACACAGGTTTTATTTGACTTTTCCTCAAATCTGCATAATCATAAGACCACTGGGAAGACTTTCAGAATAGATCAAAATATGATTGGAGTGGGACTTTAAAATAGCAGAATGGAGGCTGCATCACAAACATACTGGTGATGAAAAAGTCACCAACCACACAAACTGCAGTCCCTAACAGGAAGAATCAAGTACAAACATGAATTACCTTGTGAACAGCTTGTTTGTCACTGTTTCAGACGTAGTTTGTCAGGTTCCTCACAGCTGCAGGAAATCTAAGGGGTCCTTTCTAGTATCACTAAGTTCTGCAAACAGGCTTTGGAATGTTGTGTTTCTGAAATGTTGTGGTGCTCTGAAGATTTATCCATTTTCTGAACTCGCTTAGTTCCTTTCAGAGTCACAGGGTTGCTGGAGCTACTATTGGTCAAAATGGGGTAGAGTCTGTACTGGTCTCCAGTCTGTTGCACGGCCACACATCCACAGACACTCACGTTCACACTATTGCAAAAAAACAATGAACCAAAACACGTTTTAGGACAGTGGGGGGAGAAACGCCCAGAGAATCAAAGAGAACATGCAAACGCCACACAGAGAGCTCGCAGTTGGGATTCGAACCACGGCTTCTTGTTGTGAGGCGAAAGTGCAGCTCTGTACTCTGAAGATAAAACAGAAAATGTACAGAATTAGTTATGACAGAAGACATTACATAAACTTTGTGTACATCAAAACTAAGTTTGGTTATGCATGGTTGACACAACACAAACACACACACACACACACACACACACACACCCACCTACACACACACACACACACACACATATATATATATATATATATATATATATATATATATATATATATATATATATATATATATATATATATATATATATATATATATCCAATATGACAATATATCCAGGGTGACAATATATATATTGTCCTATTTATATATATATACTGTATATGAAGTAAAAGTTAAATGAAAATGTGTAAGTACCTCAAAAGCAATTAAGAAATGATTGGCAATATACTTTATCTCTACAGATGGATTAATTTAAAAGCATAACAGAAAAACGATGGACACAATATGTCATCAAAAGTCGTAGAATGTGGATTCTTCTGTCAGTTCAACCGACTGTCAATTGTGTAAAAAACAAAAAGAGTTTGGCTTTGCTGCCACCTGTTGACAGAATCCAGAAGTGCATTACTTCCGGGTGTCGTGTGGTCTATTGTTTACATTATTCCTCTTTTTTCTCTGTTTTTTTCTCTGTTTTTTTCCCCAAGTTGGTTTGTTTTATTCTTGCACAATCCATAAAATCCAAACATATACCAAAACAGATAAGACAAATTGTTTAAAAAGTCACACATTTTTAATCGATGTTTCTGTTTTAAGTTGTTTTAAAGCATTAAAAACACTAATACAAAGCACACTTTATAACCAGTCGTATTATTAACACAGTTCAGCCGCTGGTTTTGGCGGATTTTTACAGGTAACGATTAGTATGCAGAATTTCTTTTTAGTTTCGATTGCTCCGCTGAACGACAGGCCGGAACTGCGGAAAAACCAGTCTGGTCGGTTTAAAACGGCGCTATTCGATATACATTTTTAAGGTTGATGTCAAAAAGTCTGAAACTACGTCATCTGTGCCCATAAGAAACAGAAGAGACCAATACAAGGATTTAACATAAGATATAAACATTTTGTTTCCTTACCGTTCCGCGCCCACAGCCAGGAAAAAAATAGTCAAGACAGAAGTGAAATTAAAGTCAACAGGATATGATCATAAAATTGACAAGAAAAAATTAAGAAATAAAAAGAGAAAAAATAGAAAACAATTATTTCTTACAAACTAGACCAACGTGGAATTAAATTATTTCTTATCTAAACAGACACTTTACTTCATAAACATAAAGACTATTTCACAAAAAATCAATTTAAGCATTAATTGCTCTTTTACATTTTTCTTCTTGAATTGTTATTGTTTTTAAAATCTGGAAGTATAAGAAAATTCCTGAGGGGGTGTCAATTTCTGCTTTTGTTGACTTTAAGGAGAGAAACGTATAAGAACAATTAATTTATAGGGAATGGCGCCCTCTGGTGTACATACATAAACATTACATTCAGCCTCTGTACAGAAACGTTTGACAGTAAAATCCAACTACAGCTGACTTTGGTTGTGGTGCTCCACTGAACTGAACTCAAATGCAGGTCAGAAGACGAAGAAAAAATAAAATGTGTTGTATATTAAAGTAAATTTCTCTTGTGAATCAAAGCATCTGCCATGTAATGGTAAGAACAGTTTTGTTTTACAAACACGTCACGATGCTCAAATCTTACGAGAAACTGTTCGCAACTGATCCTCATGGGGTAAATAAAGGCTATATACAAAAATTTAAATGTTTTCTTAACTCCAAATACAGATGCTAGAATAAGCCAGCGTCTTCCTTTTTAGTGTTCAGAACAAAACAATCTGATCGGAATTAGGTGATTTTGTGAAGAATAAAAACTGTAGGCTGTTGGTTTTTTTTTTACTTTTATTATAAAATAGTTGCATTTGACACAACTACTTTTAGTGAATAAGGAAACAAAGTATTTTCTCTTTTCTTGATGTTTTTTCTTTTTTTTTTTCCGATTCAGAGAGAAGTTAATTTCTGTTTCTCTCAAAGCAATGTCATGGTTAAAAAAATGGTTGAAAATTTTCTTCCATTGTTACCAGAAGAAACAGGAAGTCAGGCGTGGAGAAACAGGTCAGGAACTTCCACACTGAAGGGGCTGGGTGGATCTTAGAGAGGGAGAGTTGAGTTAGCAGGTGAACGATGTGGTGCATTGCTCACTCCTCAGCTGGTTTGAGCACATACAGTGGAAAAGCTGTCCTGTTCTTCAAGCAGGGACCGGCTCCGGGCCGAGCCAAACCAGGCTGAAGATCTGATGAAAGGCTGACAACTATCCGGCAGAGAGGTGGTGGTGAACAGGACAATTTAAAGGCAGCTTTAAAAAAGTGTTAGAGATATTGTTAATGGTATGGAGAAGGCAGTGACAGAACACTGACAGTCAAACAGGTTTTTATTGACCTTTGACGCTTCAAAATGCCAGAAATGATGACTCTTCTCCTCCTTTCTTTGGCTTTCCATTTACCAATTACAGTAGTTGAGACTAATGGAAATGAGAACTTTTAGTTTTACGTGCAAAATCTAATGCAGATAGAACATAAAATCACTCAAAAAGTTAACTTAAAAGGGTTTTTTTTTAAGTTAACTTCAGTTTTCACAAGAAAATGTCTGCTTCTGACTACAAAATAAATGCTTATTAAACTTCAACTTTGGCATCTGCGTTCAGGGTTGATTTTAACAATCTTTTAATGGTTTATAAATGTTTTAATGGTCTTGGGCCTTCTTATTTAAATGATATTATTTTAAAGTATGAGCCATTGCAGACCCTAAGGTCCTTTGGCACAGGCCTCTAAGTTGTTCCTAAAGTGAGGGCCAAAACACGGTGAGGCCTCGTTCCATCATTACGGTTCTCACCTGTGGAACAACCTGCCGGAGAACCTCAGGAGGTTTTTAAGAAGAGGCTCAAGACCTACCTTTATAATCTGGCTTTTACATAACTTTGGTAATTGCTTATGTCTTTTATTTTTTATCTATTTGTTAATTTATCTATTTTTTTTATTTAATAATATATTTTAAGGACTATTATTATTATCTGTATGTTTTTAATATGCTACTCCTTTTATGGTTTTGTACTTATAATAAAATTCAAGGTTATGTTTTAATCATTTTACGTATTTTATTTGTTAATTACTAATATTGTTATATCTTTTAGTTTTATCATTGTTATTTTATTATTATTTATATTCTCATGTTGTTTCTTACTCCAGTGTTTCCTCTATGGGATCCTCTGTTCTGGGGCACTACCTGCTTCATCTGTAGTGTAGGGGGTCCTGTGTCTGTGGTGGTCGTTCTCAGTGGGCCGGCTGGGGTCCCGCTCTGTGGTCTGATAGCCATGGAGTGGGCCCTAGGCTGCTCTGTCTTGGGCGGGCGCTGCGGTATTGACCCCCATGGTCAGCTGGGCCTTGGAATGAATGGATCCCCATGATATTGTTTCCTCACAGCAGAACCAAGCCAGACTTTTTCTTTAAGCTGCAGTTGTCTGTGTTCGTTCAGAGTTCTACTGGGGGAACTGGGTGGGTGGAGGGAGGAATCTGGTGGTGGTGGTGGTGGTGGTGGTGGGGGGGGTCCTATCTGTGTGTGATTGTCCTGTGTTTTCTGTTTGAAATAATTTTCTTATTCTATGACTATTTTATCTGCTTTTATGTTCAGCACTTTGTGTTTTCAAGTGGAATGAAAGGCACTATATGAATAAATAAAGTTTGAGTTTGAGTTTAAAGTAGGACGTATTATTCACACAAACATTATAAGTAAGAAATTAAAAAAAAAAAAAAAAGAAAGAAAAATTACACCAGGCAACAGAATTCAGATGTGCAGCAGCAGTTAAACGGAATTATCAGTCCAGATATGTGGATCTTATCTAGAATTTTTTCTAACAGTCAAATGTTGGTTACAATAGAGCTGGAGGACTTAGGAGTTGCCAATCCACAAAAATTTAAATGAAAAGCATTATCGGCTGAACCTGAACAATGCCATATATAGTTACAATTTCATTATCAACCACAAACTGATAGATTAGCAGCAGTGTTACTGGTCTAAAAAGATAACCAAATTTTTGTGCCAACATAGAATAGAATAAAATAGAAAAGAATAGAGTAGAGTAGATTAGAATACGTCCTGAACATGAATTTCGCACAGGTCATCTTTTGAAATGTAGCTTTAAAGCTTAACTTTAGAGCTCTGATTTGACATGGGAACAATCACACTCCCACTTTTATTTGGACTGAATTCTGTAAACCCTAAACCAGAGGTCTGCAACCTGAGACTCCAGAGCCACACAGCACTTTTACCACTGTGGCTCTCTGGATGAGGAAATATTAAAGTAAGCGATACTTATTGAGCATCAATTTAATTTTATTTAGTCAGGTTTATGAATTTATGGCCTCTTATTTTACACCACTGCTGTCATTACACTAAATTAAGAGGCCTTTTGTGAACAAGCACTGACTTTAAAATGAGCAAAACTATTTCAAATGTTGGATCTTTCGTACGCTTTTTTATAAAGTTAACACAAATCGTTTTACCACTAAACAATACTAAGTTGCTGTCCAAAGGGGTGGGATGTTAAAATATAACGTTTCTATTGAATTATAAATCCATTCAAACTTTATTTATAAAACGCTTTTCATACAGCAGCGACACAAATAGCTTTACAGGTTTGAAACAATAAAAAATAAAAAATAAAAAGGCCCTCAACCCTCCCGACCCCTCATGCCCAACAAAAAAAAAGATATAAAATGACCTTTGAAAGTCAAAGTGTAAATAGAAATAGAAACTGATGTAGAAACCAGGCCTGATGCTGATGTGAGGAAGTGATATTTCGGGGATCACAGAGGGCGTTACCATGGGTTACGCCCTGATCAAGGCAAGCAGTCAGACCCGGAATATCCCACTGCAATGACCCTGACCCACGTTAATGGTTGGTATGGATCTGGTCGGATCGTAGGAATATAAATCGCTCCATTGATTAAGTCGATTAATCGTTACACCCCTAGTTATGTTAAAGACCATTATAAAATTTATATCATAGACATATATATATGAAATACTTTAGTTTGTACGTGTTTAATGTGCTGCTTCCAGCGTAGTTTGTCATGAATAATCAGCCCTAGGAATTTCATTTCTGTAAGGCTCTCAATTGTGACATTAATTATTTTATTGATCAAGCATAGCAGAAGTCAAGTTTCATAGAGTCTTGTATTCTTTTCCAGATAAAGTATTTTTTCTTTTACAAATATATTTTCTTTTGGCCAAAAATTCACAAGGATGAAATTTCTACTCTCAAATAATGTAGCTTTAGATCAGAGAATATGTACACTTATTTTACTCATATAGAGGTGACTACGGTGACTTCTGAGACAAATCTTTAAAACTGAATTTAAATATAACTGTAACTGGATTTGCATGAATGATATCTTCCTTATGTGGGCAGAATCCACAGCTTCATGTGAACTTCTTGAGTAGCCTCAGGTATAAATTGGGATATCCGCTCTCTGTCGCCACTCACCTTCATCATTGCACTGAAGAAGGTAAGTCAAACGACTCCCTTCCATGGTTTTTTTCATCACCAATGTCTATTGAATGTTCATTGAATGTTTTTTTTCCCCCCAATTTAAGCATTGTTATAGAAAAAATGTGCTGTGTCTAACTGTAGAAAGAGTTGGTGAAAGCTAGGCAAAACTCCCTTCTGTATGAGAGATTTGATATAATTCAAATATAACCACATATTTTTCTCTAATTTTTGGAAACATTTTTGGGTAAAAGAATTCTATTCTGTTATTCCTAACAAATTATTGTCATAGTTCTGTCTTTTACTTACCAGGTTTGTTTTTTGTTTTTTGTTTTATCAATGACTGTAAGATATCTAACAGATTTGCTTAATTTTATTTTTTAGTTAATAGTGACAGTTTCAAAACAACAAAAATGAAGACTCTTCTCGTCTTTGCTTTGGCTGTCCATGTGACAATCATTATAGTCCAGTGTAATGGATGGGTGAGTAGTTTGTGTCTTTGCTAAGATTCTAACTGAAGAAAAATTGCTCATACTTTTCTGTTTTAATTTTGAAAGTAATGGATTGTTTTCTTTTACCTTTAGAGATTTGGAGACATTTTATCAATTCCGAGAAAGTGTCTTTTCCGACGCATCCCTACTTACAAACACTTTGCTTTGTATGTGGGAAACGAATACCCTGGTCAAGGCGACATATTCCATCACGTGGGTAAGCACTGAGCTAAGTGAATATGGAAGAACAGCATAATGATTCCTATTAACAACAATTCAGTTCATTTCATAATTTGTTGTTGTTGTCAATATTGGTTAATTTGAAATGATCCGATTCACTGACCTAAAATCAATCCAGAACATCTTTATCCAAAACTTCAACCAGTGTGACTCAGAGATAAATACATGGTACTGAACAGTGCAGGTGAAGTTTTCCAGATTCCTTCTATTACTTCAAGATAATCAATTTTTTACTTTTTTCTACCCGTGTTCTCGACTGTGTGGGTCGGGCCTGGGTCGTAAATCTGTATACTCTGTTTTTTTCTATATACTATGTAATCGTTTTATGCCCTTTTAGCAAGCATGTGATGTGTGAACGTTGAAGTATGTGGTAACAGTTTGCAGCTCTGTGGCCTAGAAAAAATTTCCTCTCTGAGGACAATAAAGTTTACCTTACCTTATCAAGTATAAATTAAATATGTGTACAAACAAACAAGTAAACAAGAATGAATGTCAAACCTATTCACATGTTAGTTTCCTAAAGTTCCGTTTTTCAACATCCAAATAATCCAAAGGGAACATTATTAGAACATTCAAGCACAATGTATGGTCACACGTCTTTGCTAAATCAAAGTGTTTTGCAGGTTTTTGCTGCATCACGTGTGTGTTGTCCGCTGTGATGACACTTTGTCTTTCTTACAACATAGTTATATACACCTACGGTGTCTCAATGCAAACCATGTTTTCCAATAGTGATTTATCTAGTTTTGAAATGATTTTGTAAAGGTTTAGGACGATTCGATTTGATTCCATTAACATGCAACAGATCCATCTGGTTGGATCATAGAAATAGGAATCAATTCATTGTAACAGCCCCAAAGGATAGTAATAATATTGTCAAGTTAAAAAAAAAAAAAAAAAAAAAGGTGGACCAAAATGTTCTAGAAAGTTTAGGAGGAACAAATACACGGGTAACAACTCTTCCTTTTTCATTCAGTCTGTTGAAATCAGCTGCTGTTCTACAAAAACGGAATGTTTGGTGTTTACAAAGAACTCACCTAAATTCTTCTGCTTTTTCCTAAATGTCTGTTTCTATATTAAACCAGGTAAAGGCCCAGGAGGCGGCATCAGATTTAGTTACCTAAACGAAACAGGTTACAATGTAGATAACTACCTGGACAGTTTGGTTTCCCCCGCAAACGACAGTGACATTAAGATCCGCATTGAAGCTTTGAATACTACTGGAAACTACCATCTCCTAAATAACAACTGTGAACATGCTGCCACATATTTGCGATACGGAGTGGCATATTCAAAGCAGGTACGTGTCAAATCCGTTTCCATTAATTGTTCAGCTCTTTTGTCAACTGAGGCTTTGAAAATAGCAAAACTCAAAACAAATAACAGAGGACTATTTCTATTTTGCTATCAACACTTGAAATCCTTTTCATCTGCTCTGTTCACAGCATGGAACACTTGCAAGACCATTCATGTTGTGCAGAGGTGAAAAAAAATGTCCTAGGTGGGACGAAGCTGTAAGAAGAATTAAAGAGGAAACAAAAGGAGGAGATCAATGTGGTTCCTGTTAAGCATCCTCTATGAAGACCTAACAAATGGGAAGCATGACTTCATCCTCCTTTGCTCAGTTATTTCTGCACGATGCTTGAAATAAAACTGGAAAGTAATTGTCTGGTGTTTTTCCTTTCATTAAAGGTAAATAATCCGGTTTCACTTCTACATAAACAGTGTGATGCTGTGAGGCAGAATGGCACTGAGATACACCGTCGTACCAAAATAAAGACTGTTTTACAAAGACTCACACACAAACGACACTACCACAATTACCGGTAAATAGTACATTGATAGTAACAATAGAACAGGGGAAAATGAGTCTTTTATACGTTTATTACAGTGTGGTGCATCACATGCAAGTCAGGATTACAACCAACACTTATTAATGAAAGACTTTAAAACTGTGAGGATTAAGGGTTTTTAGTAAATACATACGCAAGTATATGTATGGGTATAACCAGTTACATAATTGTAATAAAAGAAAAAACAATGGAATGTGTCATTAAGGTCCAGTTTGTAATGCAGTTCTACATGTTAAAAAGGGCATACAGTTAATCAGAAGCCGTAAAAGCTGCTGCGTCCCCATCGTTCAGTCGTCCTCTCTTCATACGCTCATGGTGACCTGAATGAACTGAGGAGACAGAAATGATGTTGTGTTACTGTTACAACCTGACGGATGAGACCGTTTCACACAGTCCAAAGAAAAAAAGATCAGACACAATGCAGCTCTGACTCAGACGAGGTTGTTGTACGAATAAAGCCATCATTAAGATTTTAGTGGAGAGAAACAAATAAATAAACATATTTAATGCAACAAAAACGTTACCGTCTGTGTAAAACAATACTTAAGCAAGCAGATTTAAACACCCACTCCAAAGAAAATCATGTGTTTGGTGTTTTTAACAATCATTCTTGCGGAATTTTTCTCACGATAGTTAATATATTTAAAAAATGAAGCTTAAAACTGCCTGAGTATTTATTCAACAAACTTGTGTGTGTCTGTGAAAACAGACAAAGAAAATACAGTTGGAAAACAATTGTGGCTGTAATGTAGAAGTTACAATCAGCACGCCATAAGCTCTCTGCTTAGAGAGACAATTGATCCACGATTGTCTTTGTTTTCCTCGCCGAGCTGGCGTCTGGCTCTCATATTTAATGTTTCTCGACATGTACAGTAAATTGCATCTGTAATGTTAGGTTGGGGGTGTGAGGGGCTGGAAGCTAGTGGGAGAAAGTTACTCCACACCCACAGCCCCCCCCTCCCACAATTCAGAGGCAAATTTCTAATGAACTCCTGCTGCTGTGCAGAAACTATGTCCTAATAAACAACACAGGTATCTTGTTTTGGGCTAAAAACAGCAAAATCTTAATTTAAAGATAACTGGTAACGCTTCGAAAATAGCTGAAAGGATGATCGGAGTGGGTCTTTAAATGTTTCTACATGTCAAAATCTGAATCTCAACAGGCTTAGTTCTGCTATGAAATATTTAAACAAATTCCTTTTAATGAAAGAGATTGTTTAAAATTATCTAAATTAACAGTAAGCCAGAAAAAATGTATTAATGTAAGATTGGAAAATTAAAAAGTTCAAACTCACATCGTCATACTGAAATAAGGCGCCTCCACTCTGGTTTGTGTCCCTTCTTCGGAATTGATCTAATAAAAAAAAAAAAAAGATGTCATATTAACATTAAGCATGTTTATTCTAAGTCATAAACATACTCAGAGTAATTGGCTGGATCTGAACGTTTATGCCATCAACCTGAACTATTTTTTTGCACAAATTTAGGTGAACAGATTTGAGAGAAAATCAGAATAAATCAAAGGGTGAATAAAAAAACATGTTCTAAACTTTAAACATTCAGAATAGAAAGCTTCTCCCTTACAATAATACCAATCTATAACGCTCTGAAACAACCTGGTAAAAGATTAAAAAGGCTGAAATAAAGTTTTATAAAAAGAGCTAGTTTCTACAAAGAATGTCGGATTTATTTTGGGTTTTACTCACCGGTCAGAGCCCGCAGTTTCACGCTGCAGCTGACAAAATCATCAAAGGGGATTTTGCCGTGGTTACTGTAGCGCATCATGATGCAGTTCATGGCCTGAGGGCTCAGGTTGTACCCTAAACAAAGACAGATGCTATTTACATCTGGATTTAGGTTATCAGAAGAAGTTTTAAAAAGCGTCTCCAGGACTCCATTGTTCTAAAAATGTTACGTTTTTAAAAGCATTTTCTATTATGGAGCCATCCTGGATTATTAAGCCTTCTTTACATGATTTTAGCATGTATTCTTTTAAACAAGCTTCATTTAGATAACGGAGATGCCATGACAGACCTTGGAGCCAGAAAAACTGAGAAGTTTAGAAACCATGTACCGATTAAAAAAAATCCTTTCAATTCCAGTTATTCCTTTGAAAACTGTAGTGAACAAAAACCTAGTGTCATACCTCGGTTCAACAAGAAAAATGAGCTGCAGCTAAACTCCAGAATGAGTTGAAGATGAGATACTGAGTCTTTAGTCTGCAAACAGTTTGAAATAGATCGGGGGAAAGAGTTTGACCCCTACCTAAGGTCCTGATGGCCTGCTGCAGCTCTTGGCCCTCTATTGTTCCACTTTGATCGCGATCGAAGGACACAAAGGTTCCCTTCCAGGCGTTCAGAGCCTGCCAGAGATCCCTGAACTCGTTGAAGCCCATGGTGCCGGACATGTCCCTCTGAGACAGCAATGTCAGTCAAGGACCTCTAGCCCCTCTGATGTACAAAAAAACTCACCAAAAATATTCTAAATGTGTCCTGATACCGAGAATCTGCTGAGAAAGTACTGTAGATTAGAAGGATTTTATAGTACAGATGAATACTTAGTAGTACTGACTCTGCTGTACAGCAGTTTGTTTAGAAGGATACGTCCAGCATGTTGATCATAAGCCTGCAGGTCTCCAGGCTGAAAGCTGGGAATAGAAATGCTTTTATTATATATTATATATATTTTTTTGACGTTGAGAAAGTTGCAGAACTAAAGAACAAAAGCTGCTCGTACGTTTATATGTGCCGGAGATACCGGACTGGGTGAGACAGGCCTGCAGCTCATCTGCTGTGATCTGTCCGTCCTGGAGAAAAGACGTTTATTTATTTAGCACATGAATAATAACATCATCACACAAGACAGGATAAAAGAATGGGAGATACAACTAACTCATGCAGGTTGATAGAAGAAGCCATAAAGGCTTCGGTTCAGGATGAAGACCAATAACTGACAGTTGTTGCACAAAAGTCGCAGGAAGCAGAAATGTCAAAGTGAAGAAACTTGACGAGGATTTCATTTTCCTTCAATGGGCTTCTTACCTGTCCAGCCACTGCAGAGAAATATCCATAAAGAGGATCTTGCTGCTAAAATAAACAAACAAACAAAAAACTTTAGTCAAAAATACAAGCAGCTACTCAAAACTATATTTTTTATTAAAGGAATGTAACACTTTTGAGAAACTAAATCAGTCTCTTTACCACAGCCTAATTTGGACAAAGGAACACAAAAACGTGACTCATAATTACTTCTTTATCAATATTTAACCTTTGTATTACATTCTTTATTATATTGTATATATTTAGAGGTGTTACTCATGTATTCTTTAGTTTTTTGTTTTTTTTACAAGTTTCTTTTAAAGTAAAAAATTTAGGACAAAAAATAATTTCTGATGTTATCTTTCCAGTATAACAAGTTATTCTTTGCGCCTTTGCTGAATGTTAAACCTTTTTTTTTTTTATCAGTTTTTATCTACAGACACGGATGCAGAGAAGACCTGTGAATGACCTCTGACTAATCTACAGACTCCAATGATCTTTGATCTCCTGGAAAAGATTCAGAAAACTATAAGGAGTGTCACACACGTCTAATAAACATATGGCCATGTCGCCATAGGAACGGTCATTTCATAATTTGCACTGAAAGTACCTGCTACTATCAAAAATTATAGATTAAAATCAAAGTGTTTTTTTTTTCTTTTTGTAAAACCATATTAACAGTCAGTTTAAACCACTTAATGTCAAATATAATTAATTTAAATTTAAATATTAAGATACTTGGGTTAAAAAATATATATTTTCGTTATTATTATCATTTTAGTTTTTGTCTCATGATTTAAACTGAATTTATTTATTTTTAAATAAAGGATCATATTAAAATTAAATAAATAAATATAACAATTTTAGGCATTGGTTTGAATGATAAAGTTGAGAGAATGAGCTAAGAAGTCTTGTTGTTTTTTTTATTATTTTTATTATTATTATTAATTAAAGCAGCTAAACTGCAGGGGACGGCGTGTCACTCTGCAAATATTTAGATTTTGTTCAGTATTCAGATGCATTGTTGGAATTCCTTACCATTCCTGGGAATCCTCCTGGTGGGGCTCCATATCCAGGATTATAGGCCATTTGAAGAGATTTTATCAAAGGAAAAAGGAGCCACTTAAAATCGAAGCTTCGCTGTTTTCACAGGGTTGTGTGTCTGCCGGTGGACACAAACACTTCAAACCAAAGTGTGGGCACTACTACAGACAGTCGTTTGTTTTTGAGCCTCCGGCAAAACCGAAGTGATAACAGGATTTGTGGTTTAAGAGAGAAAATATGTGAAAGCGTCAGTCTGTTTCCGGATTGTTTCTAGTGGCCAGTTTCCTGAATGCCAGGAACAATACTGCATTTTTATTGGAGGAGAGGGACCACGTGACCTCTTAGGCCGTCTCATGGCCGTGCCCTGGGGGGGGGGGGGGGGGCTGAAACAGTTAAACTGTAATAAATAAATAAACAAAAGTGCTGGCCAGAGTTTTTGCCAAATTGAGACCTCTACTTTAATTTTAACTCCTCAGGTAAAAGTAAAATGTATTGTGTTTCCACTCCCAGCTTGATATAAATACTCCTAAGAGTACATTTGTTACCAAAAAATAGAATAAATGTAACCATGTAAATCTAGCATATACCACCTAAGAGATATTTAGTTAAATAAATAAAAAAGCAAGAGAATTTAACGGTGTTATGACGGTCCAAATACATAACCTAACAAACCAACATCAGGTGGCACTTTTTTTTTTTTAAACAGAAGAAAAAAAATTATGAGGATAAGATGTCTTCAGGTTTTATTTGTCAGTCTCTGGGCCAAAGTGGGTGCAGTCGTATTTTATTGTGTGTCATATAGATAAGACTTTCGTTGCACAGTTTGTTGCATCAAATTTAACCTACCCTTAGCAGGAGGATAATGTAAAAAGTACAATTCATTACACAGAAAAAATACCATCCATCCATCTTTTCCCACTTATCCAGAATTGGATAACTGGGGCAGCAGTCCATGTGGAGAAACTCAGACCAACTTCTTCACAGAGGCTTCCCTCCATCCTGTCATGGGACACCAAGGTGCTTTCAGACCAGCAGAGAGACGTAGCTCATCTTGTGCGGCCCTGGTTCATCTGTGGTCTCAACTTGGTGGAACATGTCTGGTATATCTACCCGGGTAAGTGTCCAGGAGCCAACTAAAGGAGATGCTAAGACCTCCTTATCTGGCTTCTTTCAGTGTGAAGGAGCACCAGCTCTACACCTCTGACTGAGCCATCCCCCCATCTCCAAGGATACACCCAGCCACCCTGTGGAGGAAAGCCATTTTAGCCGCTTAAAACCTGAATCTTATCCTTTCAGTGATGACCCAAAACTCAGGACTTCACATGGGGGCAGGAACATAGACTGACCAGGAAATTGAGGGCTTTGACTTTTGGTTGAGCTGGCCCTGCATGACTCCAACATCCACTAGGAAGTGCTGAAATACTTTTGCTCTGGCGGTCATTAGATGGAACCCCAGGTCCCTTTTTCCTAGAATACCTCCCACAGAGCACTTTCAGGAAGTAGACTGAACAGGAAAGAACTACTTGCTCTTCTTGAGGTGCCAAATGGTTTCCCAAAACAGTAGTACCTCTCTTTGGCCTCCCTGAAGTCCTCCCTAACCTGAGTTTTTACCTCTGCAACTGCCTGTGTTTCATGCAGCTGTCAGGATGAGCACGTGGACACAAACGCAGGACAACAGCAGGTCGTAGTCGAATGACAGATTTAATCGTGGGAGAATTGAAACTTGTAATATTTATAAGCTAAGTATACAGAGCAATCCAGTGACAAAGACAGGGGAGACACTGGCTATCTACAAAAACGGTGTGATTAACAACAGGTGACATCAGGGAGGACAGGTGAAAACAATGAGGAAGTTGGGAGACTGTAAAGACAGCGGAAAGTTAAAAACGGCACGAGAACAGGAAACAACAAAATGAGGACATAACAAAACCCGGAAGAAGAAAAACAAAAGCCTAACAAAAAGCACCCTGGCTCCAGGACCTCACAGTAGCTAGGAATGCTGATACTTCAGGAGTCCCACAAGCCAGTCAGACTCAGTAGAAATCCTTCTTCCACCTGACTGCACCCCTTACTTTTAGCAACCACCACTGGGTTTGTGGATTGCTGCTCCGACTGGCACAAGAGACCTTGAACTCTGAAACCTCAAGTCATAAAAGCTCCACCTCTTCATTCACCTAAGTGTCCAGGACGCACGACTGAAGGTCAAACGACATTTCTAATGTCCAATATCCAAACACCATTCCGTTTCCTCTCCATCATTCCCTTCTGAGCATTACTGCCATTGCACATGTGGGCATTAAAGCCTCCTAGAAGAACAAAGCAGTTCCACGTCTGGTACCCTTCCTGTACTGCTGTTCGGCCCAAACGCCACATCCACAGAGTGCAAGGATGCAAATTTCTTGTTCCCCAAGGAGAATCCCAACACGTAACAAGTAAACAAACACATCCACTGCAGAAGGTAGCCTTCTAACGAAGGTTACTTCAGAGTGCAGGACAGCCAAACCCCTCTTAAGAAGATAATCAAATACATACATAAGAAATGATGATAATTACATTGACTGAGCTGTATTTTACTGTAGTTATTTTTTAATTTCTCTAACATTAGAAGGATTTGCCAAACATAATAACTTTGATTCATAAAAATCTTTGGCTGCAAATGACAAAAACAGACCTGCATGTCTTCATGAATCAAATCTATATTGCAGAAGCATAAAGTGTTGGAATGATCCTTTGCTAGAATGCATTACATCATAAGTGACAAATCTCGCCCAATCAGCTTGTCCTTTGAGGTGAGACAGTGGCTCCAGCAGAGAGCAGAAATACCCACAAGTCTGCTCCTCTATTTAGAGGGCGAGCAGAAAGGAAGAGGCTGGTAATTTCACCTCGTCTAAACAGGAATGTACCCACATAATCCTAATTTTTGGGTCATGCCACCTGTGTGTCCTCATCTTTGTCTACATTCAAGCATGCCAAACTGCCAAGATGAAGAAGAAGAAGCAGCAGAGGATTTTTCTTCGGTGTGTCATCACACGGGTAAATACAGGTTTAAAGATTGAACTGCATTTAATGAAAGGCTGCTCATTTTTCCCAGGGCTTTAAAAAGAGATTTTGTATGTACTTTCATCATTTCTATTTTATAGTTCTTGCAGTTTATGAAATTTATTTAGATCTAACATAAAAGCAAGACTCTCATCAAGAAAAATAAGGGAATGAATGAATCTCTGTGGCTACAATGTCTTAACTGACTGGAAACTCTCCAGATAACCATCCAGACATTGTGTGCATGTGTGAGCATTTTTGTTTGGAGCTTGAAGACCTCATGGCCCCCCGTCAGGAGAGTCTGTGCACTATGACCGAGTGCCAGTGTGACGTCAGGACTGCAGATCTTATTTTCCATCCAAGCACAGCAGGCCTCCGCTGAAAGGACAGGAAACAGATGGAGTCATCGCAGGATTCAGCCCTGAAGGCCAACCCCTTTGTGTCCTGCATCAAACAGCCATGTGTCTTTGTAATGAAAAACTGAAATGTAATTTTAAGGTTTGACGATTCAGCTCCTTGTGTCAACACGGACTGAGGCCGATGACTTTTCCCCTCTGCTTCCAGGGTACCAAAACCTCATCTGTCAGGCGGTTGATGCTCAGTGGTCTTCATGTGAACCTCCCACACACTCAGGAGTCTCCAGCTCTCTGGGCATGACCGACCAGGAGCAAAGCATCTCCTCCTGGGAACATCGAAGAACCACAGTTGAAGATGATCAAGAGGAGATGCAGCATTTCATTGAAGGTGGCTGCTGGAGTGATGTAAGAACAGAAACTCACCAGTGTGTTGATGTTTATGAGCAAAGGGACCCAGAAGGAATGAGCCCCCTCTGGGGAGGATCTCCACTGATTTATTATGGAAGTAAGTTCAATTTAACACATAGAGTAAACTTTTAATATCAAATATTTATTTTGTTCTTCAAATTCTAATTTATTTGATCTTTTTTGGGCAGCACTGAAACCAATTTTGTGTGAAAACGTTACAAATGACAAATAAATGAAATCTGAATCTAAAATCTAAATCAATTGAATATTCAGAAGAAAAGAAATCCTTTAATAGGAACTAGAACAATATGTTTGTTGATGCTAAAGGCCTGTGGTAAACGTTAGACTTGAATTTGCTAAATACAAATGATCATTAGATAATTCTTCTCGTCTTATCTTTTTTGAATGTGTTCGTATAAGCATGTCATCTTCTACAAACGTGAGTTTGTGCATTTGCCAAACTAATGTTTTGGGTTTGTTTTTTGCAGTGGCAAGAAATGTTGTGGTGGGAGTGGAAGTGGTGGAAGAAGTGGCTGTTGAAGATACTGTTGAAGTAATGTAAGTACTTTCTGGAAGAACAAATATATGATCTTGTATTCATACCTTGATTTTTTTTCTTTCAATGCAGGCTTTGGAGATCTTTAAAAGAAACTTGACATGCGATTGCTGTCTTTGTCTTCACAGAACAGGGGATGTGTTTACAGATGGCCTCATAGATCCTGAGTTTTTGCAAGAACACCTGTACCCCACTTGAAACTGAAATGACTGAGGTTTTCCATTGACAAATCAGCTATTTACACTTTTAGTTGATCCCTTTGTGTGTGTTATAATATGTCAGTCTCCATGTCTTAAAAGTAATTTGAGATCAATAGATATGCCATGTGGAACTGTTCTTAATGAATTTAATACGTTTAAATCTGTGAGTCCCTCTCTCTCTATATACATTTATTTATGCATCAGATGCTGCGCTGCTGCCCTCTGCTGGTGATGGATAATATCTACAGTTCTAAGCAGTCAAATGTAGTCCTCCTGAAACCAAACACTGCAGCTAATAGGTTATTTGAGAAAACTGATGTATTTTAAAATAGTTTGTTGTTCTGCCACGACAGATAGTTAGAATGTTGTTTATCCTCAAAATAATCAAAGTATTTGAATTAAACAAGGCTAAACTGGAAAGACTACATCATTGTGCACATTTAAGCTTTTGATTTTACTTACACTAAGTAATCTCTCATGATCATATATGTGCAGAAGAGCCATTACACATTTATAGAAGCTATAATGGTTGAGTGAACCTTCCTTAACTTCAGTTCTCTTCTATTGCATTGAATGTTCATTTCCTCATATTTAAGATTCACTGTCAATGTTCAAAATCCCTTTTTAAAGGTAAAAATATTCAGCAATTCCACAGTTTTGAGTCAAGTCGAGCCAAACTGAGTTTTAAGGACCCTCCCAAATCATCTTTTGATCTACTTTATTAAAAGTTGCCAGTGGTCTTCTAATAATAATCTTGATCTTCTTAGCCAAAATCAAAGAAATCTGTAGTTTTCTAGGACATAGCTTCTGAAGAGCGACATTAGTTCATTAGAATTTCACCTCTTTGTTGTGGGTGGGACTGTTGATGTAAACCTCCCCACGAGTCACATCGTCCCTTTTGTATCCACACTCTCCTGTAAGCTTAAAGCCCCTCACAACCCCAATTTAACAATACAGGTGCAACAAAAATGGCAAGAAGATGTTTAGTTTTGAGTCAGATGCCAACTCGAACGAGGAAAACAAAGACGTGCACGAATCTCCTTGTCTGCAAGCAGATGCATCAGAATGGAGGGGAGCAGGGAGCTTGTGGCCTGCGAATTGCAGCATTTATGTCCCTGCTACAAGCTTTTTTCAGCTGCATTTTTTCATCTGGTCCTGATTCACGACGATTTGAAGGAAAAAAAAACTCATAAAAGCCATTTTAACGGTAATTTTCCTTATATGTTTCTTCCAATTTGAGAGAAAATGCTAAAAGGACATGTTAAAACCACCAAATGAGTGATTAAACTACATTTCCTAGAAAGCATTTACTTAATCTTATTCATAACATACTTCAATACAATGCAATCAAACCTCAGTTTCCAGAGCGGACAATTAATGATAGACCCGTGAAGAAGCTCCTCCTCAGTCTCTCTGTGTTAGCCTTCAGAGAGCGGAATCGCTTTCCTGACCGCAACAGCGAGAACAGTCCGTTGTCGGGGTGGCTGAGGTCCTTTGTTATCTTCCTGGCCCTGGTCCAGCACCGCCTGCTGTAGATTGAGTGTAGGTCAGGGAGCTCGGTGTGGATGATGCGCTCAGCTGAACGCACCACCCTTTGGAGAGCTCGTCTGTCCCGCATGGTGCTGTTCCCGAACCAGGTTGTGATGTTTCCCGTCAGGATGCTCTCTATGGTGCAAGAGTAAAAGTTCCTAAGCACCACAGAGGGCAGTCTAAAGTCTCTCAGGCGTCTAAGGTGGTAAAGACGCTGCCGGGCCTTTTTCACTACGGTGTTGATGTGACAGGACCATGACAGGTCCTGTGTGATGTGGACACCAAGGTATCGGAAGCTGTTCACTCTCTCCACTGGGCTCTTGTCGATGACGGGGGTCTGGTAGTTCCTCTTCTGCTTTGTGGCGAAGTCCACTATCAACTCCTTTGTCTTGCTGACGTTTAGGAGGAGATTGTTCCTCTCACACCAGTTTTCCACATGTCCAATCTCCTTCAGGTAGGCCGTCTCATCATTATCAGTGATCAGGCCCACCACAACGGTGTCGTCAACGAATTTGATGATGGTGGTGGGGTTGGTTGACGCCACGCAGTCGTACGTGTACAGTGAGTACAGTAGAGGGCTCAGAACACAACCCTGAGGGGCTCCGGTGTTGAGAGTGATGGAAGCTGAGACATATCTGCCCATCCTTACTGCCTGTGGTCTGCCAGTTAGGAAATTGGAGATCCACTGACACAGAGATGGGCTGAGTCCAAGGTGCTCCAACTTGGTGGTGAGTGTGGAGGGAATTATGGTGTTAAATGCTGAGCTGTAATCGACAAAGAGCATTTTAACATAATTTCCCCTTCCAGTGTTCACCTAAAAGATAAAAAAATGCAACAATAAATTAGTAACTAACCTTTAAACAAATCATTTTCTGTAACTTTAGTATAAACAATAGAAGCAACTTAGAAACCACCCTAACGGACAAATCTTTTTCTTTATACACAAAGTACCCACTTCAACCTAAATAGAAAGAAACACATTTTAAAACAATATCTAAAATTTACCCTGTTGGAGATTTTTTTACATAAAAGATTCAAATTTCAATCGGAACCATGCATATTCTGTTCATCTAAAACTGAAACGTTAGAACATCTCTTTTACAATTGCCACCATACAAATATTTTGGACTGATATTCACAATTGGTTGTCGCTCAAAGTTTTAAATATTCCCTTTTTTTCCTTACCTAATGTTCTTTTCTATATGGAAAATCTGGACCCGGGAATTTCTGATGTCATTAATGTTGTTATATTGAAACATTTCATTCATTTATGTAAATGAGAAAATATATGACCTTCTGTTTAATATTTTTTTGAATATATTTTTCTGATTATTATAAGTGTCTTAAATGCATTCCAAACAAAAACAAGAAAACTACAGTAATGTATCAAAATATATCAAAACTATTGTTATTTTAAAGTGTTTTTTGCCTTGCCTTTGCCCATTTTTAAATGTGGTTTTGTTTTTCCTATATGCGCATTTATAACGTTTGTTCACCCTAACTTGGTTTGTATATGAGCATTTATAAAAAATAAAAAATTAAAAAAGGCACACACATTATTAAAAAAATATTACTGTTTTTGTTTTTTTGGTCTTATATGTGTGTTTGATCACTTCTGCAAGTGAATGTGAATTTCTGTGAATTGAAACATGTACAATAAAGTTTATTGAAAAAAAGAAAAAGCATTTGCCAGGAAGTAGTGTTACGTCATCACATCGCGCAGAAATATAGAAAAAAAAAAAAAAACTTCCGTCTCCACAGTGGAAACCTGAAACGTCGCTGGATGGAAACACGACATAATGTCGGATTTGTTCCAACCACAAACCGATGAGGATCGCCTGAAATGTCTGCGGGAGCTCACGGAGTTCACGGAAAAGTGCAAAAAACAGCTGCACGACATCTTTGAGACGCTGGGATGGTCACCGGATTACAGAGCCTCCAACCACCAGGTATCATGATCAGCAGATCCGCGCCCAATGATGAACCGCTCCCATTTATCTGCAGTGAAAAACGGCGTGTTTTCTTGTCTTTTGGCGGGATTTTAGGAGCCATTGGAGCAGTGCCCCTATGACCCCGACCACAGAGTCCCAGCCAAGTCCATGGAGAAACACAAGACATCCTGCAGGCTGAGAAAAATGGGCTACTCGACTGAGGAGCAGGTGATGCAGAAAACTGCAAATATTGTATTCTTTGTTTGTTTTGTTGTTGTCTGCATAATTATGTCACTCCAAATCTGTCAATTCTTTAGGCAGAGATGTATGATCCATCTGTGTGTTATGAAAACAGCTCTGTCAGAAGCTTGACAATGGGTGAGTATTCACTGAATAAAAAGACTAAAAATGTGTTTCTAGCTGTTCTGTGGTTCAGGTTTTTATTCATAGTCGTAAAAAATGATTTTTTTTCTTTGATCTTCTTGATATCTATTCATTTTTGGATTGTTTTTGTTTAGAACAAGAAACTCTAATATGAAGGAATGTAAACACTTAACAGTTTCCACAATTATCCACGATTTTCCACGATTTATTAACATTTCAGCAATAAAACAGATTGAAAAAGAAAAAAATTGAAAGGCACAGATATATCTAATCTACTTAAATTAATTCTAAATAGTCTGGAGCATTTTTTAGCATTATTTACAATTTTCCAAATTACTTTTAATAATTTACCTATAAAAAGCTAAACTCAGCTTTTTCTTTTTATTATTATTATTATTATTTTTTACAGATATTGTTATATTATGACACATTATGTCCACAATAAACCTAAAACTGTAGTAAACCAAAAGGTAAACGACTAGTAAATTTAAAAGTGTGCAGACATTAGAAAATGTACAAATATTACAAATAGTAAAGATAAAGTCAAAATAATATGAAAAATGACGAGAAAAACAAGCAAAGCTTTCCTAAAATATTTTAAATCCTACATTGATTTATTCTAATTTATTCTATTCTATCATGTCACAATTATGCTTCATTCCTCTTGCTGTTTGTTTTAAACCAAAAATGTCAAAGCCATAAACCTTTTACATGTTAAATTTTGAATGAGTCAGCGTCATTCCTGTCTCAGCTGATGTGATCAATAAACTCACCGAATAGTTCAGAGATTACTGAGGGTTCTTTCATAAACCCTGAATGAACCCTCAGTTCTTAAATCATAAACGGATGCAAAACTCTAATATTAACATTCATGTATGTTGAAATTGGATCATTTTGGTTCTCTGACAGTTTTCTGTTTTTGTCTGACAGACAAGGCCACCCAACACCAGGTGATCCTTCAGGCTAGATCTACAGCGCCGCTGATGAAGATGGAGGGAGTTTTCTGGCAAGGTATCCGCTCCTCTTAAGGATAATACTAAACCATTTGTGTCAGATGACCATGTCTGCCACTCTGTATTAAGATCAAATATTTGTGAATTGTTCTCTGGAGGAGAAACATGGCGGCTACAGCTTTTTCTTTTTGGTTTGATGTCATTTTTCCCCTGTGTGTTCTCTTTGCAGCAACAGGGGTGAGTATTAGAAGAGATGGGCTGTAGAAAGTGCTGCTGCTCTGGTTCAGGCTTGCCTGATAGCGTGCAGTATCCTTTAAAAAACAATATCCTTTAAAACCTCATGAGGGAATCTGCAGGCTCATTGAATTTACATTAAAACGTGCTTTTCCCTCTACGTGGTGGGGAAAGTTTAGACTTTTAGAATGTTACTTTTATTCATATAGGCATACATATTGATATATTTTTGATCTTTCCATAATAAACATTGCATTCCTGTTCCATTTACTAGACAAATCTTTAGTTTAAAGGTCTGAAAGGCGCAAGCAGTTGGAAGTACAGCAGATTTCAAATGTAAATTAATAACAACAATGTGAAAAACGTCAGCTGGAGAAGTTGTTTTTATCTGTAAAGAGATGTTGTGAAAAAAAGTCTGATATTCAGTCGCTCCCATTTGATCCTGATAGCCTCATTCTTTATTATATCAGTCTAGTTTTATGTTGAAACCCCAAATAAAAATTAAATATATATTTTTGTTATCAATAAATAACTTATTTTTAGAGCCTCAGTACAAAAAACAATTTGTGAAATACAAACACAAATATAAGGTTTTTTTTCCGTAATTTTTTTCTATTATTCTTATTTTTCCCCCCAACGTGTTTAGCTTCTATTATTAAGGTAAATCAGCACGAGGATTTTTAAAATATTATTTAATTCTCAGTCTATTTTCTCATGTTTGTAAGGCTATTTCATAAAATGTTTTACATTTTAAATACATTTTAAATTTAGAAAAAAACAGAATTTTGTTTCTGAAATTGTACGTGCTAGTCTGTGGAGATGGAAGACGCTGACCTTCAGATGAAGGAGATGTTCGTCTGCTGGTCGTGTGCTAACGCCTCCCTGATCCTCCTGCAGGTCAGTACTCCGGCGAAGCCGTGGACGTCCCTCAGAACCACAAGCGAGCCGTGTGCGATCTCACCGTCGCTGATCGATTGGCTCTTTACGATCACGTGATCGGCGCCCTCGGCCAGCAGAAGGAAGGCAACAAAGACGACCTCTACGTAGATTTGGTGTCCAAACTCCAGAAAGGTGGGAGTCACTTTTTACACCCTGGATTTTTAACCCTGATCCTAACTGTTAAGAACAGACATTGCTGGAAAGCAAATTATGCAATTTTTGAGCAGTTTTATTTCGTAGCAAATGTTCTAAACTGGAGCTTAATGTGTCTTTTTGTTTTATTTACAGATGATAAGCAAAATGAGCCAAAGAGTCACCTGGAGCTCATAGCAGAGATGAGGGACTACAAGCGGCGGCGTCAGTCCTACCGAGCCAAGAATGTTCACATCACCAAGAAGTCCTACACTGAGGTGAACCAACTAATGAAGTCACGCTTTCACTTTATCTCCAACCTGTCACTGCATTTGGGGTTTACTTTTTTGCTCCTTCCAGACTTTTCATTCGCGTTACAAAACAAGTTTTGACACTTAAAGACCCACTGTGATTAAAAAAAACAAATTATTTAACACGTTTTTAAGGTATTATTTTGATGATGGAGGACATTAATAAAGAAACTTAGGCTTAAAATTCAATTTCTGAGTATTTATTTTAAACTTGAGTAGTTTTTCATGTTGCTAACTTTGGATATGTTGCTCACTTTAACTGGCCAGCAGACCACAGAAGATTTTGAGCATTTTCTTATCGAGTACAACAGAATACGACCTCAGCGCTCGACTTAAAAACTCTTCTGCTTCCCCGCTCAAGCTGCTCTGCAGGAAGACGACACCCTCCCCTCCGCTTCAGCATGACACTAGTTCCACCTCCTGGCTGTAAACAAACCCTGAAGGATTGGAAACAAACCATAAAACTGTTATGAAATAAACAACAGATTTAAACAAGGGGGCGTGGCTTATTTTCAGCGTATTCACAGAAAGCAAACAGTTCCAGAAAACGTTCATTGTATGGAAATATGATGATGTGCAGCAGCTGCAGTCTCTAATCAGTGAATACATCTCCTGTTAATGAACAGACGCTCATGAGTGACTTCCCTTTGATCCCTGCAGGTGATCAGAGAAGTGATCAGTGTCCATTCAGAGGAACTGGCCCGTCAGTGGAAAGAGGAAGAGGAAGAGGAGTCACAGAGATCTGAGCACTCCTCCCACAGGTACAGATCCCTCATGTTCATGTCCTGCATATTCTGGTGGAATAGGACTAAACCGCCGTGGGCGTCTAAGGCCGGTTTACTAAAACAGGACGTTTCCTTTTCAGTCGTCGGCTGGATCAAAGGCGGTCGGCGTCCGCTGAGTCGCGTCACTCGCACGGAAGACGTCATCGCAGCCGGGAACGGAGTCCGGACAGGGAGAGCAAGAAGAAGAAGAAGAAAAGGAAGGAGAGGTTGGAAAATTTCAGTCTCCCAAATGATCGAAGCTGCTTCTAAGAATTGCGACATGAAATATTTATTATTTTAAACTGCATAATAATATTTGAATGGTAAATATCACTTTGGATGAATCTCAACAGGGATTCCCGTTCTCCAGAGGATCATCATCATCATCACCACGACCAGAAGAAGAAGAAGAAAAAGAAGAAAGACGACAGAGAGAAAGAAAAGTGCTGATCAAATCAAACTCCTTTACTCTCAGATGTAGAAACATGTGGCCTCATTTCAAATTCACACGGTGAAGTGATGTAAACTGAAATAAAGTTTTTGGAATAAACATCACAAATCTGTTGATCCTTTTGTTAAAAGATGTTTTAAGACGCTTTTCTTTTTCAGTTTGATCTCAAACGGACTAAATCTGCTCATTATTAGAAACGTTTTTGTGTCTCTACAAACTGAAGAATGTGTTACAGAAGCGTCATGACTAACAGACTTTCTCCACGGGGTCAAAGGTCCTCCTTGCTCCAACTAAAATGCAGGAAACATTCTTGAACTGCAATAAAAACATCCATCTTAATACATTAAAATGTGCCTTTTGATTCATTCTGCAAATACTTTTGGACTTGGCGGCCCAACATTTCTATCAGTATATTGTTTTTTATTTGAATAAATAGAGCAAAGCTTAAATGTCATTTTTAATGTAAAAATATGAACAAAAAACGAGTTTTTCATGGATGTTTCTCTTCACTGATGCTGGATTCTGGAGCAAATATTTCTCACCCCGCTGAGAGGTGGGGATGGAGGGCAAAGGGAGCAAAAGAAAAAGATGGAGCGGATCTGCTCAGAGCCGGGGAATCTGAGGGATCCAGGGAAGAAGGACAGGAAGAGGAACCATCGCAGTCAAGATGCTGTGAGCCAGACCACTCGCGGAACGTTGAATCAGCCCGAGCGATTCCTGATCTGTGTTTTTAAGCCTCCTGATCAGAGAAGACTGCAGCATCATGGGAGCCTCCAGTCCCAAGGTAAGAGGGAGACAAAAAAATCCATTTTATTTCATGGAAATGGTTTAAAATAGAGGGAAAACTTAAAAGATGGAGTTAAAGTCTTTTAATCTGATCACGTTTTGTCTGCAACAGTTTTTAGAATCTTAAGAACTTTGTTTGCTAATATAAAATAATTTTTTAAAGATTCAAACAGATTTTTTAAAAATAAAAACAGCTTATTTTTTTGTGTGCTGTTTATGAAATGTTCATAATGCGTTTGAGTTTGCCCATCATACATTTTCCACCAAAATAAACCATCAAATGCACCCATTCTGCTTTTTTTCAAACATTACAAGCTTCTTTATTTTACAATAAAGAATAATAATTTTATAATAACGAATCTTTTAAACTGCTTTTGCAAACAAATCCAGTCATTTTTTAAACTGTAAGATAATTTCTTCTTGTTTATTTGTATCATTTTGCCCTCAATGTCATTTTCTTTCATTACAAAACAGTATTCTGTTTTGTTTTGTTTTTTGGCAAAAACATGCTTCATAGGTTATTTGGCAACTCTAAATTGTCCCTAGGTGTGAGTGTGAGAGTGAATGGCTGTGTGATTGAGGACATTCTGCCCTGCAACAGACTAGCGACCTGTTCAGGGTGTCCCCTGCCTTCGCTCACAAGTGGCCGGGATAGGCTCCGGCAGCCCCGTGACCCCGAAAGGGGAAAAAAAAACGGTTAAGAAAATGAATGAATATTCTGTGTGTGGCTCAGAAAAATACAATAGTTAAAGTATAGTATAGTATAGTATAGTATAGTGTAGTATAGTATAGTATAGTATAGTATAGTATAGTATAGTATAGTATAGTATAGTACAGAAAATATTTAAATAGTTGAAAATGCATAACTTAATAAGCATGATTATTAAAAAACACAAAATAAATTAATTAAAGTGGGTGGGTAAGAAAGCCGCTCCTCCAGTGTTTCCAGGTATTAGACTGACACTGATATGAAAAAGTCAATTTATTTTCTGAGATAATTCAGAAAAAAGCTGAAAAACTATAAATTCTCAACAGGTCCGTTAGTTTAACGTTATCAGTTATTTGATTATTTTCTGCTTTATGGAACTCAATGTTTCTAAACCTCAAAAAGTATCAAATAAACTCCAAAAAAGACGTTTCAAGTGTTTCTGCCCTCACAACCCAACCCTCTATGTTCTCCAAGGTGTTTACGTTCATTGTCACTTTGATGCTGGGACATGGTGGTCACTGCTGAGGTTTGGTCCTCCTCGACCATCAGGCCGATGACCTGGTGTCAGCTGTCCGCTGAACCCTGCAGGTTTTTGCTGGGTTGGTGTTGGGGCTCACACCGCGGCTTCAGGAATGTGGAGCGAGGTTGAGAAGGGCTGTGCGGTTTCTACCCTGACAAAGAAACCTCAGTCTTTTGACTTCTCACCCAAACACCACCATCATCGGGGCTCTTCAGAGCTTCAGCAGCATTTTTGATGCTCTTGGTGGGTTGACGTTCTGCACTGAGGTCAGAGGGTTCATCAGTGGAAGTGGTTGATGCCCAGTCTTCATTTCAGTAGATTAAGGTAGCTTTTTAAAAGCAAAAACGTCCAATATTCTTATATTTTTTTATTATTTTTTTAAAATCTGGGTTTATTCTGACATTCCAATCGCATCAATGTCAGCTATGATGAGTTTTGTTGCCGTGAATGAGAATATGCATGTTTGTCTAGTACTGTCATTACAGCTTGTTCAGGCTCAAAGATGTAATCTAAAAAAATTCAAAGTCAGTGCAGACAGCACAAGACACAACTACAAGACAGTAGAAAAAAGAAGAAATGCAGAAAAAAAGGAACTGGAAAAGCATGAAAAGCACACAAACACAATTTTAACTTTAGTTCTTTGGGAAAATGAACGTCTAAACATCTTAGAAGATGCATTTATGTTCCATTTTTAAATTGTAAGTTAAGAGCGTTTTAGAATACTTGCTGAACTAAAATGATATTTTCTAATTTTCAATAAACACACCCTTTTTTCTTTGTCTCCATTTTTTAAGATATTAAACCTGTTTTTTAAGCCCTAAAAATAATGCTTTTGTGTTTTCCCATCATACATTTTTTTTCCACACACAAAAAAAAACATTAAATGCGCAAGTTCTCCTTGTTTTTCAAACATTACATATCTTGATTTTTGCACTTACTAAAAGATACATTCGTTTTAGAAGATAGTTTATATATGGACTATTTTTAAGCAAACATTTAAAAATAAACTTTTCTTTTAACAATGCTATTCCTACAGAAAGAATTTTTGAAAACATTCGCCAGAGCTGTTTGTTTTTTTCAAACTCCCCATCTGACTGCTTTCTCTTTGTCTTTTTTCACTTTCACAAAATCTTGTGGATTAAATTAAGGCTGTTTGCTGCAGGTGTGGAACCTCCTTGTGTTCCTGCTGTGTGTGGTCTCTTCTCTCTGCCAGGACGAGTACTCGGGATACCCGTCAGGTACAATAAAGTTCTTAAAATTCAAATGCTCCTCTTTCATTTTAACTGAAGTGGACAAAACCGGTTTAAAGCAAATCAAATCATTCATCCATGAAGACACAACAGATACATATTTTTATATTTGAGATGTTTGCTTTTTTGTTCCTGTTTTGAATTTCTGATGATGACAATGAAGCAAATCAAAATTTCCAGAATTGAATTTTCAAAGCCTCCTGTCAGTGTTGAAATGTAAAAATCTTCAATCCCCTTTTTTCTGATCGATTGATGGAGGGCTTTTTATTTCCCTTTAACTTTTTCCCACATTTTTTAATTAAAAACTTGTCAATTTTCATATTTAAAGAAGGAATTATAAATCTTAACTAACAGTTTTATTTTGTATTGACGTTTTCTCATGTTGCCTGTGTTTCTGCAGCTGAGAACATCTATGAAGAATCTCCTGCCGTTGACCACTACAGCCAGTCACCAGAGGAGGTGGACTACGACCGCACCGGGGTCACCATGATCACAGAGGAGGTCTTTCCAATCGCCTCCACCACCGAGTCCCACTACGCCAAGGAGGACACTGAGACCATGCAGGTCAGACGCTCAGTCCAGGTTTTTAGCTGAGACAACAAAAGGTTTTATGGAAAAACTATTAAGATGCGTTTTTAAAAAAAGCCTACATCTGATACAACAGTGTCACCAATCACCGTCATCAAATGCAAAAAATAAAACGTTTGGAAATTTTTAAAGAAAAATGTCTTGTTTAGTGAAAGGATCTGAACTCAAGAACTATTTTCTTCTGGACTTTTAAACTTTTTGAGATATTTTTATTTATTCATTTTGCTTAGAAAATCAAATGCAGCCAAAAACAAAAATAATAAAATAAATTTTGAAAAAATTAAAAAAAATTTTAAAATGTGAAATGACAAAATAGAGGCCAAATTTGACCCCTTGGATTCTCCATGGGTGTCGTGTTATTCTGTCCTGGTCAGGCAGCATCATTTCATGAGGTCATACAAACGAGTCTGCAAACCAGCTTATATTTGATCATGTCAATAAAGTCAAATGTTAAACATTAATGTTGTACAAGACAAACAAACTTTGACTTTAAAGGTTTCTGGAGTGACTCAAATGAGTGATTTCTCGCTGGACGTTACTGTCCTTGTTCAGGTGCCGTACCGTCCTGCAGGCCCGGACACCGACTCCTTAGAGGAGTCTGGAGGCGATGCTGCGCTCGGGGAGGAGGGCCCCACAGAGTGTGACTGTGAACCTGGGGGGCCCGGATTTGCTGGTTTTGCGGGACCAAAGGTATAAAGTCATGAGAGTCAAGTTATTTCATTAAATTAGGAGTTTATAAAATATGTCTATTTGAGAATTTGTCTCTTTTTACTCAAAGGACTGCTTACAGGAAGTTGCATTTTTGTAAGAATGATATCATCTGCAAATGTTTGCAGTTCTTAGTTTTTAAAGTTAATGATGTTAAAAACTCCTTAATGAATTTGAGTTGATGCTTTCTGTATCAAGCCCACTGGATTCTCAAGTTGGCATGCAAAGCAAAATACAACACTTTACCTTTTAATATAAAAGCACACGAAGAAATATTTATGTTTTCCATGATTACATTTTGGTTATTTAGTGTCAGAAACTGGACTTTTCTTTCTATATCCTAATTTCCCAAATATATTTGTCTGCTGTCTATTTAGGGATCAAGAGGTCTTCAAGGGCAAACTGGTCGGCCTGGAATTCAAGGCAGAGAGGTTAAGACGCCTGTCCTGCGTGCTCATTATCATGAAAGAACAAGAGCATGTCTGAACTCATTTCTGTGGGTTTTTTTAATTCAATTTTATTCCGATGTTGTGTTTAGGGTTATAAGGGAACCAAAGGGGTCGTGGGAAAAAGAGGAGACACTGGACCAGTGGTAAGTAAATTCAAATGAAACTGAGACAATAAAAGTAACAATTATGATGACTTTCATTAGTTTATGTTACTCAGAAAATTTTCTCAATTAGCCCCAACCTCATAAATGTACACATTTAATGGAAAAGAGAGAAAATGCACACACAGGTGGTTTGATTAAGTCAGATAAATATCTAAGGGAACCTCTGAGAGGAACATCTTCACAAACGTTCAGAAAAACGTGAAACAAGAGAAGTTTTATTGGTTTAAATTTTCAGTTTTAAAAAGATTTCAGAATTAAATTGCAGGGGGACGCTGGACCTGAAGGAGAAGAAGGAGCTTCTGGTTTCTCTGGAGGGATGGTGAGTTCACCAGCAGATCTGACATTCCAAAGCTTCATGTCAGCATCAAGCATTACGTCACACACTGCCCTCTTAATGATTACCTGCTTTGACTTTTTGTAAACGCCTTTTGATTTGGATGGATTCTTCCTGCAGGGAGAACCTGGACTGCAGGGCGACCCAGGCGAGAGCGGAGAGCTCGGTCTGAAGGTACATTTAGCAAAAAGTTAGCATTTACAGAAACAAGCAAACTGCTGCTTAGTTTTGGTCAAATTTTACATCTTATTTATCAAAATTAAAACACATTTTTGATTTAATATAAACATTTCTACAAATTACTATTATCATTTGTTTTATTGTATTTATCTGAGAATAAATCCAAACAGCTAATAGCATTAGGACTTTGTCATATTGGTCAATTTCCAGATAATTTTTACAGTATTTATTAATAGTTTAGTTTTCTCTGATTTCCCACCTGATTGTGTTGCATTGTTTTGATCTACCCTCTCTCTGCCTGCAGGGCGACATTGGCATACAGGGACCCCGCGGTGGAGTCGGCGCTCCTGGTGAGACTGTAAGAAAACAGCTTCCTATCTGTCTGACAGCGCTGGAAAATTTCTACTTAAAGTTATTTTACACAATTTTAAATATTAAAAATGTTTCATTTTAAATACATGACCATCAACAATTCCCTTCCTACTCAAATATTCAGTATCAAATGTGTAGTATGGTGTGATACACTATGATAGTTTGAAGTAGTTAGTATTATAGAAGTTTGATTTCCTTTTAAAAACATTTGATCACATTAACAAACAAATCAATTAACACAAACTAGTAAAAATTCTGTTTCAATCCTGCACGGTGGCGCAGTGGTTAGCGCTCTTGCCTCACAGCAAGAATCCCCCTGGTTCAAGTCCCGGCTGGGGGACGTGAAAAACAACATCACTGGGGGACCTTTCTGTGTGGAGTTTGCATGTTCTCCCCGTGTATGTGTGGGTTCTCTCCGGGATCTCCGGCTTCCTCCCACCGTCCAAAAACATGCTTCATAGGTTAATTGGCAACTCTAAATTGACCATAGGTATGACTGTGAGAGTGAATGGACGTGTGATTTTGGATATTCTACCCTGCGACAGACTGGCGACCTGTTCAGGGCATCCCCTGCCTTCGCCCACAAGTGGCCGGGATAGGCTCCAGCAGCCCCGTGACCCCGAAAGGGAAAAACGGATAAGAAAATGAATGAATGTTTCAATCCTGAATTTAACAACACAGTATCCACGTTTTATCAGGCTAAAGCATGAGTGTGCCTCTGCTTTGAGGGGAATCCCGTTTTTTTCCAGAAAGAACTCAAAGAAAACATTTTTAATCTTCATAAAATTACTTTTTCCCCACTTTTTTAAATTTTAGCTGTCGGGCAGCTGATATTATAAACAAAATGAAATGTTGTGATGATCAATCAACGTTTTTTTCAGCCTTAATTCAAAGTAATACGCATTTCATTTGCAATTTGATCGTGCAATTGGAAAATGCATATTGCTATTCAAAATTCAATCTGGAAAATTACAATTCTGATATTTTAAAAATAAAAAGAATAAAATTGTAAATAGAAAATAAAAAAAAGCAAATTGCATTTTTGGCTGTCATGGTTGCTACAAACTCTTCATTGATCGTGTAGGCTTTTCTGTTTTGCATAATCATAAATAATCATTTATATTTGCATTTGAAAATGATGTGGGTCCAAATGAACTGCATGAAAAGCACCTGTAAGGTCATAAATGTGTTTATGCACAGTTGAAAAACTCCCCATGCTTCCTTCCACCACATGCCACCCTGCTGGCAGTCATGTTATCATCAAACGGGTGGTGTGTGTGGACGTGGGTGGGGATTTTTTACAAACCAACAGCTGCTTCGGTTACTGCATGGCTCTAAATTCACTTTCACCAGCTAAAGTTCCTCACCTCAACCATTATAATCAATACAAGCAATAAAAGCATCAAATAAAATCCAAATAAATGTATTGGTTGGAATCAAGTACACCACCGCATTTTTTCAATATTTACACATCTGTTTGTTACATCTGGTTCAATTTAAATATATACATTTTTATTCAATTATGATACACCCGAAAAAAATTAGATTTGTTTAGAAAAGTCTGATATTTATTCATTCAAATTTTAATCATACATTACTTTTGTCCTTTTTAGGGTTCCATTGGTGATCCAGGACCTGCAGGACCCAGGGGAGGTAAAGGTATCAAGGTAAAAAAAAAAATTCTATTTCATCAGAATATTAAAAGTGCACTGAATGTACATAAAGTGTTTTTAATTTATTTGCAGGGGTCTCATGGCGAACAGGGTAAACAGGGTCTTCAGGGAAAAGATGGACTGAAGGTAAAATGATATTTGGTATTATTGAATGGAAATTCACATTTTCTTTAAGTTGGGATTTTAATGGATTTCTCATGTTGAATTATTTTGTTAACATTTTTTAACCTCATGAGACCTGGGGACATTGTGTTTTTTTTATTTTTTTTACTCTAGTTAATTCTGATAAACTAGAGTTTTATTTCACTCTCTTGCTAACCAGCACATGTCTCCTTCCTGTAACCTTCCTGTCTTTTCCCTTAGGGTCAGATAGGAGCACCAGGCTTTCCAGGTGACAATGGAGAAAGAGGATACTTTGTAAGTCGCTAAAGCAACTTTTAAAATCTTTACTTTTTGTCCAAAAATCTCAAGTAGATTAAAAAAAAATCTAATTGTTCTTGGACCAATTAGGAAATATTAACCCTCTGGTGCATACTTTATGAAAGCTTTGGTCAAGATTTTTTGTCTTATGAGTTTTTATTCTTCTCAGGACATGATAAAAGTGTTAAGATTTTTTTCCCTTCGAAATATGATTAGTTTCCCGAAAGTGACAAAAATGTCCAATCCAGTAGACCTCAAGAAACAGTGAAGCAACTGCATGCTTTTTGTTATATACTGGGAGATGCATGATGTGACATCAAATGACGATCATTTGATGTCTATTTCTTCTATTTCATACATAGTTTATCAAAATTTTCGACATATATTATCTTTATTTTTATTTTTTTGCACTAGAGAGGCTTTTTGTAACATAGAAGAATTGATTGTCATGCAAGCTGTAGTCATGGTGGATATTTTTTTAAACTTTTATTTTATGGGGTTTGGACTGTTTATGATCCATCTTGTATTCTAAGTAAATTTACTTGCAGTTACACCAACTAACCACTGAATGGAAGTAAATGGTCTGTGGCAGCAGAGGCCACTCTACTGACTATTACACAGTTCTACCACATTGGTTACTGCATTGAGGAGATAGATAGTGCCTCATTTAGTAGCTGTCCACTGTCGTGACTGCTACGCACCAGAGGGTTAATTCTATTTCCACAAGTACAACTGCAATAAAATTAAGTGAAAGCCTTTATTTATACGTCATGTCGCCTCGCTGCTCCAAAAGAAAAACACTTTGTTTGTTCCATGAAACAATATGACCTCAGTTTTATGCAAAAATAGCTTGTTCCTTTTCCGCTTTTTGTGCTTTCCATTACCACATATGACGGAATAAGCATGTGACGTTTTACGTGTTGGCCCAGACTTCCTCATGCTGGTTTTGCTCCAACTGTGCTGCTAAGACTTCTCTTTACAGAGCCTCAGCATGTTTTGATTCTCTTTTATTTCAAAAATGACTAAAAGCTTTAATTGTTCTTCTCATCTTTTACTATTCTTTAAACACCTTATAAGTTAATTCACTGTGTTGCCCTCAGGGTTATCCAGGACAGCCAGGGGGGATCGGACCAAGTGGACCCAAGGTACAAACTCCCATTAAAATGTTTCTGAGTCCCTCATTTTACAGCCTTCAGGGTTGGAGAGACGGTATAGTCATGAGAAGTATCATACTTTACCAGCATATCACTTTTGAATTGAGCTTTAGTTCCCCCAGAGTCATTTGGACTTTTTGTTTTTGTTATTGCCCCCTTGTGCAAAAAAAGCCCCAAAAAAGAAAAGTTTCATTTAAAAAAAATAAAAAAAGATCAAAGGGTTTTAAGCTAAATAAATCAGTAAAATGTTATTTATTAATGCCCAATCTATATATAAGCCTGATTTAATCATATCTAACTTATCAAAAGCAACACAGAGAAATCAGATGATTAGGTTTATCAGCAGATTATAGTTATTTGACATGTTGCAACAATCCATAATTTAGCCAAGAATCTAAAAATTACTTGTTTACTTTGGGCCAATCTGTGGGAAATAGAGAAAATACGATATTAAGCAGATGATCTGTCAGCTGTTCTCTTTGTAACGGTAAAACTGCTCATCACTGGAGTGAAACCCAAAATTGCAGGAGCCCAGGCTTGATGGCAGGAACTTAGGTTTTAATAAGTAAATGTAAACAAGAAAAAAATCCAGAAACAAAAAAAGACAGACAAAAAGTGTGGCAAAATGAATAACTTAACAAGGGGAAAACACAAAAACTGAAACCTGACAAGAATCAAGAAGACATGACTGAAAACAAAGCAGACCAAAGGGCACCATCCTCTCATGCAGTCCCAAGAAAGCCACTGCTGAAAGACCCCTGGAGTACCGAGAAGATGGGTTAATTTTTTGGCAGACAAGTCTTACATCTGCATTCATAATGACCCATGTGAGAAATTTCTCATATCTTCATATGAATGTGTTTCACAATTGCACATTTTTGCACCTCTTTAGAGCAACATTTGATGATTAAAATAAAAAAATAGGAGGTACTGAAATCATTTTATCTTTTCAGAAGTTTTGATCTTGCTTCAGCTGTGTGTCAAATTTAATTTCTCTTCTTAAAATCATTGAACAAATTGAGTGTCAGAAATAGAAGTTTGATACTGCAGGAAGTCAGGCTTTCTGGCAAAAATCTATAATGAAATAAACCCAGAGAAAGAAAAATGTACTAAAATATTTTATAACAAAGCCCAAAACAATACATGTTGAAGGTCAGAAAATGATCATCAGGAAACCAGCAGCTTATATGAAGCTGTGGGGTAATTAACAAAAACAAAAAGTGATCACAACAGACTGTGCTCTTTCCTGCTCTTAACTTAAATTCAAATATAGATAATAACCCCCTGAACAGATAAAAACATTTCATAATAGTATTTGTATTGTTTTCAGCAAAGCAAAGGGCAAAGAACTAAAAATCAGTTTAGCTTTTTTTATTTTTTTATTTTTATTTATTTATTTTTATTTATTTATTTTTTTTTTAACTTGTCCTGTCCAACAGCTGGGCAAACAGATGAGAGCTGAAGGCCTCTTGTGTTGGACATATTTTGCTTTAACAAAAGGGTTTTTTTTTTTTTTTTTTTAAATTACACACATTACTTTTACCCCAAACCACGTTAACGTCTTTTTGATCATCCCGTCCCATACCAGACCTTATCAAGGTGACTTTAAAATAATATTTTCAGAGTGTGTCATTTTTAAAGCTCCAGTTCTGTCAGTTATCTGAGATTATACCATGGTCCGGGTGAATACTCGATTCTGATTGGCTGCTGGGTGTGCATTAAAAAGGGATAGCTGCACGGCCCAAAAAGAAGTTCTGGTCACCTATCTTAAATCTTCTTTATCAACTTTGCGTCGGACGGTTCAGGCTTCCACTTCATCAGCCATTAACCCTCATGTAATCTATATTTATATGTTTCCTTTACAGCTGAAGTAGTCCTCCAGCAACTCAACAAAAGTAATTCACCTTATCTTTGTCATGAAATTCCTGTGAAATTTAGATAAAAGTGAAGAGTTGATCTGTAATGTGGAATCTGGGGAAGTCCAGTGTAGTCGTTTTGTTGTGGTTTGCTGGGTAAGCATCTAAAGTATGCTTGTTAGAGCTGATCTTTAACTAGACATTATCATGAGAAGTGAAACTAAACAGTTTCTGGATGTAAAAAGAAAAAAAAAAGAAGTCATTTTTCGGACTTTTACATTGCTAAATTAGCCGTGAATTCCTGTGCAACTCCATATAGATTAGTGGGACTGTTTATTAGTGTATCAAAAATAAAAAGGTTGTAAGTTTGTGTCCATATTTGAGTTTACACAGTTACCTTGTAAAAAGTTTACTGTAGAATTTTCCACAGTAAACTGTAAATGTAAGCACAGAGTGGTCATTATTATCAGTTTAAGCAACAGAAATACAGTTTTGCAAACCATTTTTTTCTGTTTTATTACATGTATTTATTGGGTATATATTGATTGCACACAGTTTTGCTTTATTTAGCAGGAGCTTTGTCTGGTTGGCGCTCTCACCTCACAAGAAGGCCCTGGTTTGAAAATCCCGGCTGGGACCTTTTCGTGTAGAATTTGCATGTTCTCCTCCTGCATGTGTGGGTTTTCTCCCAGCGCTCTGGCTTCCTTCCACAGTCCAAAAACATGCTTCACAGGTTGATTGGCATCTGTAAATAGCCCCTAGGTGTGCATGTAAGTGTGTCTGCCTTGCAACAGACAGGTGACTCATTCACGGTGCACCCCGTCTTCACCCGACAGTAGCTGGGATTGGCTCCAACAACCTATATAGGGATTCAGCAGGTTTTGAAGATTGATGGATGGAGTTTTGTTCTATAAAAAGACAGTGAGAACAGGATTTGAATGGCTGCTTTGTGCCTCATCGTGAAAAGGGAAACTGAAAGTACCTTCAAGCGGAGCCTTGACAAACAAGCTTGGTATCTGGCAGGAAATTTCCCCCACACTCCACAGCCATGACCTGTCTTATTGTGTACAGCAATATGCAATGCAACAAGGAAAACCTGCAATCAGCAACTGTTCTGTAAAATCCAACAGTTGGTAAATAAAGTTGCACAAACAGAACCAATCAACAAAAACTATTTTTCTTTTAATTACTGCGTGTCCTAGTTTCTCTTTAACCTTTTTCTATTCAAATGTAGCTCCACAACGTTATTCTATGAATGATTCACCTTTGGTTGCTCCTTTTAAAAACTGCTTTTCATTGAATGCTGCTACAAACTTCCAAAAATGCTGTATCAAAACGTTAACTTAATATCTGGCTAATTTGCAACATAGCAGGACTTCACTTAATTTAGCATCACTTCGAACTCACTTAAAAATAATTTTTACTATGATTTTACATTTTACTCAGCTGTATCATTTAATAAATACCTGGCTCGCAAAAAAAAAAAGAAAACATAGAAGAAAAAAAATGTAATAACACCTTTTTCTCCTTGGTTTTTATTTACAGGGTTCCAAAGGTCATGGTGGTCTTCCAGGCAGCGACGGGGAACCTGGAGAAGATGTCAGAAGATCACATTTAAATCAAATATATGATTTTTTGTTTGTGTGTGTGTGTGTTTCTGCCTGTTTACACCATTGTCCTCCTCAGGGGCCAACAGGAGTCACAGGGTTCATGGGGGAGCCCGGTGCATTTGGTGTCAAGGTAATGACATTTAAATGTGCTTTTTCTGACTCCTTCATTTATCGTCTGTTTAATATTACCCAAGTCTCTTTCAAATGTTTGGGGTTTTTTTTATTGTTTCAGCGATCAGGACATGGTGAAATGTTGATTTCTAGTCAGAAACAGAAACTCGTGATCACTACCAACTGATGAACTCAGAGTCAAATGAGGCTTAAAACAAGCATTTTAACAGAAATCCCTTTAAGTCTGTGAATTGAAAGTCACAGCAGAGCCCTCTCTGGGAAATTCTAGATGTTTTTCAAGTTCTTCTTTTCCTTTTGCTTATTGGTTTTTGCCATGACTTTTCTATGAGTCACCTGGATCTCTTTAGAAAATAAGATGGTAGGATAAACTCCAATAACAATGTCCTTGTTTGTTTTTACTAAGCCAAAAATTTTTTTTTTACAGGTTTTGAGCATTAGTCCCGTCCCTTATCCTGAATCATGTTAGAATCTGTTTTAAGCAGAATGCATTTATAGGCATTCGTTCTAAATATCTGAATTAAGTGAATTAAGTCTTTTGCAGCAGTAAATTTGTTCATCACTGTTTCTTATTTACAGGGCAGTAAAGGTGATCCTGGCACCAAAGGGCCTCGTGGCCGACTGGGTAGAGCGGTGAGTGAGCAGACAACTGAAGTGAAGGGTATTCAGTGACTCATATGAGGTGAAAAGGTTCTGGTTCAAATCCCAGCTGGGGCCTTCCTGTGTGTTTTAAAGATGTTCTCCCCCCCTTCATGTATGCAAAGCAGAAAAAAAAAGACATTAACCTTCACAAGTGCAGAACAGCTGTTCACAATTGTTAACTGGTTGAAACTGAATTTATTCACTTGCTAAAAGCCGATAATTTAATGAGTGGTTTTAATAATCAAATTAATTTTATTTATATAGCACCTTTCATGTAAAAAAGAGCTCAAGGTGCTGTACGGAAAAACAAACAAGAATGCACAAAACACCAATCACTATTCATGTGGCTAAAAGACATGAAACAAATAAATATGTGTTAAAATATCATAAAAATATAAGAGCAAAAAAAGTCTAGAACTTCTAGAAATTCTAGAACAAATATGTATGTGATAAAAAAATCATAAAATATAAGAGTAAAAATTCTAGATTAAACAAATAAAATGATAAAATGATGTGATAAAACATCATAAAACTAAAAATAAAAAAAGAAATGACATGAAATCTAATTAAAAGCTGATTTAAAAAGGTGTGTGTTTAATTTCTTTTCAAAAACCTTGACATGCCCTCACATCCTCAGGTAGGCTGTTCCACAGACGAGGCCCATAGTTTCTAAACGAGGCCTCGCTGTGGTTTTTTGTCCTGACCCTGGGGACCTTCAGCATGCCTGCCCCTGACCTAAGGGCCCTGGGAGGTTCATAAGTTAAAAGCAAGTCAGATATAAAAGAAGGACTAAGACCATGGACACTCTTAAAAACTATTAAATGAATTTTAAATTTACAAACTCAAAGCCATGTATTTACTTCCCCCTTGAAGACCCACTCTGGGGAAAATTGTTTTTTAACATGGCATTCTTCTCATGATGGAGGACAAACATAAAGTACATTAAGCCCAAAATTGCATTTCTAAGTATTTATTTATCCAAATTGTTGTGGTTCGGGAGAAAAGAAAAATGGCTGTTTGACAAAGATTGTAGTTTTGATGTAGAAGTTACGATTGGTGGGCCACAAGCTTCCTGCTCTATTTTATTCTAATGCGTCCACTTATACATTGGGACAAAAAACTATTGTGCAAGTTCTCCCACCCAAAAAGATGAGACAGGCCTGTTGTTTGGTTTTCAAGAAATTATTTGTAAATCAGAAGAATGCTGAGTTGCATCCAAAAAACACTATACCTAAAGCATGGGGGTGGAAACATCATGTTTCGGGGCTGTTCTTCAGCAAAGGGACCAGGATGACTGATCCATGTAAAGGAAAGGATAACTGGGACTGTGTACTCAGATTTTGAGAGAAAACCTCCTTCCATGAGCAAGGGCACTGAAGATGAAATGTGGCTGGGTCTTTCAGCAGTCTGGGTATTGAAGGAGTGGCTTTGTAAGAAGCATTTCAAGGTCCTGGAGTGGCCTAACCCGTCTCCAGATCTCAACCCCATAGAAAATCTTTGAGAGGCGTTGAAAGTCTGTGTTGTCTAATGACAGCCCCAAAACATCACTGCTCTAGAGGAGATCTGCATGGGGGAATGGGCCAAAATACCAGCAAAGGTTTGTGAAAGCCTGAAGACTTACAGTGAATGTTTGACTGTTGTCATTGCCAACACAGGGGATCTAAAAAAGTATTGAGTCGAACTTTTGTTATGGACCAAATACGTATTTTCCACCATAATTTACAGATAAATTCTTTAAAAATCCGACACTGTGATTGTCAGGATTTATTTTCCTCACTTTTAAGAGGGAGAAATCGCACAATTGGTGGCTGACTAAATACTTTTTTGCCCACACTGTAGACGACTAGATTTATTTAAGTCTTTATTTTCCTCGTGTGATCTCGCTGGATTGCGACAATATTCCTCGTCATTCTTGCTAATGTTAGCTTGAGGGGTGTGAGGGGCTGTAAGCTTGTGGAAAAGCGTATAAACAGATGGGCGATAGGACGTGGAGGTGGGCTTGCTTCGTGCTATAAGCCAGTTATGCCCTAATTATAATTATGTCCTAGAAAATGGCAGATTTTTTTTCAAACTTTGGCTAAAAACAGCATAATCATTATTAAAAGACCACTGGGAATGCTTTACAATACATCAAATTATGATTGGAGTGAGTCACTGTTATTAAAGTGTGTCTCCCATCAAAAGTGTCTTTGTTGTCGGTTTCTCTGGTCTGCTGGGGCGATGCCAAGACACTCTGACATTGTGAGGGAAGTCACGGTCCAGTCAGGGAAGTGAGAGTCCGATTTGTTTCTCATTTCTGATGAAGAGAACAAAACTACTCTGTGACAGATTGAGGAGTTACTTCTGGTTTTTAAATAGTACTCACGAGTGCAAAAATAAATGTCACCCTCATGGAAAGTTTGAAAAATTGTTTTTCTATGTGTGCAAGTTTTTCAGAACTTCTAAATAAAAAACTGAACTAGGAAGAAATGTTGACTTTTGCAGCAAGCTAAAAATCAATCACATATAAAATCCCAAACCCAAAAAGCTGTCTCTGAAAACCTGATGAACTCCGGATAAGCGGATAAGCGTTGTGGGATAAGCATTATCCCACAGAATTCTGCAGAAAGAGTCCTAATGTTAAAAGAGAATTTTCTGTGAGTTTTTGGAGAATTTACTATAAATCTGAAATGGGAAGAAATTCCCCCAAACATGTGACCATCAGCAGTTCCCCCATGCTCATTTGCTTAGCAGCAGCATGTTGGGATTGTTTTGACTTTGTGGTCGTAACCAGACTACCAGGCTGACCTTGTGAGGGAATTTCCCTGATAGAAAAATACAAACACCCTCAATTACAACTCAGAGAAAAGGAGAACTATTCACTGTCATGACATGGGGAAGTCAATGACAGTGTTGTTGTTTTTAAATGCCATCTTTTAAAAGATAGCTACGTATTTATAACAGAGAAACTCGCCTTCTCCTCTCATCCGGTCATGCAACTTCCTTTAAATTTAGCTTCTGATTCTTGATGTTTCTGAGTTTGATGCAAACTCTTTCTTTCTGATAATTATTGCATTTGAATAAAGCAGTTTCGACTGCTTTAATCCTGCATTCATACCGGCAAACTTATTTAAGTTACAGGGAAACAAACATGATGCCGTTTGATGTGTGGCATGCTTTCAGGTCTGGATGGAATACATTTTCTTTTTTCGTTTTTTCAAGGAAGCGAGACAAGTAACTAGGATATTACCTCACAAGAAAGTTAAGAGCAAAATTATTGTGAAATCCTAACAGAGTCACCATCATAAACGACACTTTCAAACACTGTAACATCTAAGATAAGATAAGATATTCCTTTATTAGTCCCACGATGGGGAAATTTCCTTATTGCGGCAGCAGTACAGGAACAGAGAGCAGTATATAATAGAAAAGACTATGGAGTAGTATAAACACCTATATACACAATATACACAATATACACACATACATTCCAAAATATTGCACAGGATGATCATATGATCGGTTATTGCACAGGGTAAATTAAATAAGACAGAGTCGATGGTGTTGTTTGACATGGTTCACTGGGAGCAGCTAAGGTTGTAAAGTCTGATGGAAGAAGGTAGAAACGACCTGCGGTGTCGCTCCTTCAGGCACTTGGGATGTCTCAGTCTGACGCTGAAGGAGCTGCATAGTGAGGACACAGACTCATACATGGGGTGGGCGTCGTTCTCCATCAAGGATGATAGCTTAGCTACCATCCTCCTCTCTCCCACCTCCTGTATTGAGTCCAAAGGCAGCCCCAGAACGGAGCTGGCCTTCTTCACCAGCTTCTCCAGTCGCTTCCTGTCCGCTGCCGAGATGCCGCTACACCAGCAGACCGCTCCATAAAAGATGGCCGATGCCACCACAGAGTCATAAAAGGTCTTTAGGAGTGATCCCTGCACCCCAAAAGACCTCAGTCTCCTCAGCAGATAAAGCCTGCTCTGTCCTTTTTTGTACAGTGCTTCTGTATTGTGTGACCAGTCCAGTTTATTGTTGAGGTGAACACCCAAGTACTTGTATGAATCCACTATCTCAATGTCCCTTCCCTGGATGTTCACCGGTGCTAATGTAGAGTGAGGGTGCCTGCGCAGCAGCTGCAGAGGGACAACACCAAATAAACTGTTTTCTGAATCGATAGAGGAGAAAATATCACATTTGACTAAATATTATTTTAGCAGAGATAAAGAGTAAATGTAGGATATTTGGGACTGCTAATAGGACCAAAGTTAAGTTTTAGTTGAGTGTATTATTTTATTGCACACAAGGCACACACAAGCAAAAAATGGTGTTGTGTGCAGGAAGGCTTAAATTTAGAGAAGGAACAGGACAGTAATAGATTGAGGGTGTAACAGCATTTGGTTTAGTTCATGGAGGTGAGAATTTAAAGCCATTTACTTCTACTCAGTGCCTTTTCTGATATTTAGTTTTTTGTCCTATTTTTTCCTTTTAAAGTATATTTCCAAAATAAATATCATCATTATCATCATACAGCTGAGGCTCAGGATGTTAACCAGTTGTTTTGATGATCAGTCCAGTCAGTCTGCACTGCACTCACAAGCAGGTCTATGTTTTCAGTCGTACCACTTCATATTCTTGTATATATTCTAGATATAAACAGTAAATAAATTCAAAAACACAGTTACATAGTTTTTATTTTTATTTTTCAGTGACATTCAACACACTGACAGTTTAAATATGACCATATCTCTATCTTTTTCTGCAACAGGGACCTCAAGGAGAACCTGGAGATGCTGGGGTGCCAGGAAAACCGGGAGTAAAGGGTCTTCAGGGCCAGACGGTGTGTAAACACAACAACAAACTACACAAAACAAATGGTATAGTCAAATTGTACTGCATATACGAGTCATTTCTGAAAATCCACGTTAGCAAATTAGCAAATTAGCAAAAAAAGTGTAATTTTAAACTATATTTAATGAAAGGAAGTACTTTATGGCTTTATAGCTTATGCGATGGGGCATAATTTGTCTGAAAATACAACAGTCTACTGAGCTTAAAATTTGATCATTCTGTATTTGTAATTTTAGAAAGGCCTTATTGATGTGGGGTTCTTCTTTGTGCTCTCCTTTTTAATGCGTTTGCTCATATTTGACTCGAATGAGACTGAGTTTATTTGACACACAAGATCAGATTTAAGATTGAAGACAGCAGAACAAAAAAAAAACACAACTTTGATTTATAGCATACAGGAAGACTGCAGTCATGACATCCCAAAATGCAAAATATAAAATGAAATTTTTTGCTCAAATCCATCTGTGTTTATCTTTCTGTGCACCTGTCTGTGCTTTTTACTGCCACAATCGAAGTCCTAGGAACTGAACATTATTTTAATGGTTTTTCTTTGCTCCAGGGGGCAAAAGGTGAGACGGGGCCTGATGGAGAAAAGGTGAGCTTGTGAACAGCAAAATGCTAACACAGTTCTAAAAAAAATAAAAACTACTCCTCTAGCTTTTAAAATATATTGACTCCCACATTTATTGAAAATCAAAAAGAAGAAAAACCAATTTGAACTGTTAATCAGTGTGAACTTCCAAAAAATATTCTGTAAAATTGACATATTTCAAAGTAAAACAAATGTTTCAGTTTCCACAAATTTCCTTTTATTTCAGAGTTTTCTGCCAAATTGATTTGGATTTAAGCATTTATGGAGTGACTAAATGCTTGTTAGTAATGTTTATCTGCTGGAATTCTTTTGCTGCAGCTTTAACAGTGTGTTTAAATTCAGTTACAAATCCACAAAGCTCTAAAGATGAGTTACCACTCATGTTGTGAAATGCTGTTATTAAAAGTTAAACTTCAACTCGGTGTGTAGCTTCACGTTTGTTACAAAAAAACCCTATGATCATCTGTGGTTTTGTTTTGCTTACAATGGCTGTTTCATAGTGATTGTGTCAAAAGGTCATTGTTGCAGACAGAGACAGGGATTTGCTATTGTCTGTTGTTTGTATTCCACCTCCTTGGTTTTTCCCTAGTTAACCCTTTGTGGACTCACACACCTATCATTCATTTTTCTCAACTTCCTCTTTCATCACCTGTTTTGTTTTTTCACAGGGTGCGACAGGAAAGAAGGGTATTAAAGGGGAAAAGGGAGAGAAGGTAAATTTGACTCTTGCATGAATACTTCTACTTGCACATCTGCTGGAAGTTACCTCTCATTTTGTTTTCTTATTTTCTTTTTTTTCCTGTCAGAACGCTCCAGGTGATCGTGGAGACAAAGGACAGGTGATGGAATGGTTTGCATGCACTATACATCCCACCCTGAACAGATGGTGAAATGAACATTTAGGGAGGTGTTCGAACAGTAAGCAGGTCCCTACATGTTTGTATAAAATCACGTGCCACACTAAAAATATATTCATTAACCTCAACTTTGTAATATGTATAATCACACGTATAATATTATATAAAAATATTACGTGTAGATTGGAATATATATTCTAATAGAACCTTGAATGTTCAATCGATTGACAGATACATTGTAGAAAAATAGTAAATTTAATAATCTAGATCTGAACAATTAGTAGAAATATCTCAGAGAAATTAGGCAGACCTGACATTAATACAATCTAACTAATGGAATTGTTATTTTTATTCTTATAAAAAGTATAACTTAAGGGAATTATTTGAACATAATGGCATTTTATTGTAAACTTAAGACCAAAGATTTTTACACTCTGGTTTGTAATTCATCTTTTGAAGTGCAGCAATAATATACTCACAAATAGTTCTGGACAACCGTTTGCTCTTGTCACCCAGCGAGGTCCAAAAGGAGCGCTCGGACGTACTGGAGTCCCAGGCCCGGTTGGTCAACCTGGAGGTCCGGGGTCCAGAGGGGAGCAAGGTCCAATTGGCGATCCAGGTGTTACAGGCCGGGCTGGACCAAAAGGAGCTCCAGGACCAGTCGTGAGCAACATCTGCTGATGTTTGGACTGATCTTAAACCAACACACTTCTTTAGTCTCAGCAGTTCTAAAGTTAGCTCACCAGTTGACAAATTCCCTGTTTTTTTTAAATGCTTTAGTTTACACTCTTTTTTTTAACCTATAATATTATACTTTCTGTTAAATGTGCTAAAACAGTTTTCCTATATTTAATGTTTTTTAGTTTTTCTTTCATTTTGTGCCTAAAATAACCTTGGGGTCTTCTGAGAAGCTAAGATGAGGTTCCTGTGCGTGCTGCAGGGTCCCGGTCTGACCGACGAGCAGGTTCTGCAGCTCTGCAGAGGAGTGGTTACAGCCCAGATCTCCCAGTATGCCCAGTCAATCCGAGCCAAATGCTCTCAGGGCTGTCCCATCAACAACAGAACTCTAATTGGGCCCCCAGGAGCCAAGGGACCTCTTGGAGCCCCAGGAAAAGCTGTAAGTGTTTCCTCCAGATTCACACCAGTAATAATGAAAACATCTGTCAGCTCTTTATGATTAATAAGCCAAGAGTACATTATAAAACAAACCTAAAAAGATTCTGTATTAACTGAACTTCAGAAATCTCAAATCTGAGAGAACAGAAATGAGAACTTCTTATTACTATACACTGACTATATAGTATGTTATAATTGGTTTAATTTTATACTGTACTTCTATTTGTATTTTGCATATTGTGTTTTACTTCTATTTTATGTTCTGTTTCATAGTCGTATGTACAATGTCTTCCAATAACATCAACCTGCCAAAGGACTGCTGATGGAAGTTAGCCTAGTGTGAAAATCTCACATATTTAAATTTGTTTTTTAATGTTCGTTAATATGCATCAATATTATTTCTTAAGAAATAAATGTTCAAATTTATGTCTGCAAACATAATTTAGCATATCAAAGATTTTCTTCACTACATCAAACATTAAAAGCAAAATTATTGAAACTACATCTTGAAAATGTTTAAATTATTCCAGGGAATATTTAAATAAATGTATATTTATAAATGCATATTAATAAGTGTAAAAAATATGATGTGGTAAATTAAGGTGGAGTTGCACAAATCACACAATAACCTGAGTTGACAATGGTGTGAACAATGAAACCACACTTATCTTATACTAATGCTACAAACTTGGAGGCTGTGTGAATCAATTGGAATAATCAAAACTCTTTGGTGCCCATTTTTCAGGGAAAAGCAGGAAAAGCAGGAGCAAAGGGAGGCAGAGGTGTTCAGGGTGAGAGAGGGCCTGAGGGACAGGCGGGGGCTCAAGGAGCAAGAGGTAAAAACATCTGTTTCTCTCTTAAAGTCTGTAAATTTGTCCAAACAGAGCGAATACCAATAAAACTCTTAACCTGGATCCATGAACTTTTAGTTTTATGTTGGTCCTTTATGGCGCTTTATGGTTGTGACCTGTATTGTTGGGATTTTTTGCTTCCAACAGGTCCAAAGGGACCTAAAGGCAATGCAGGAGATCCAGGTAAAGGCCTACCAGGACCAGACGGATCGCAGGGACTCCAAGGTTTGATTCTTTGAACAGTTTCCACATCAATTCCTTAACTATTAGTGACAGCAAAATCATGTTTTTTAAATATAGTTCTAATTTTTATACACTTATTTTCAAGGCTGTAAAATTCTCAATTGACACAATTCTTATGGTCAAATGTTTCTGAGTTTTTTCCTGATACACAGTTGTGAATATTTAAAAACAACCTTTTTCAGGTTTGCCGGGTTACCCGGCAGAACCCAAGAATGGCATGGAGGGCCCACGTGGCCCCCGAGGCTTCCCAGGTCCTGTGGGTCAGATGGGAATGGTGGGACTTCCAGGCGTGCCGGGATTTTGTGAAGCCAGAGACTGCAGCATCTACGCACCCGTGATGCGCAAAGAGCAGGGTCTGGTAAAAGGACCCACCAGTACAAAAACCTGAGCCTGAACGACCCAAAGTGAAACTTCTGATGATAGTTTGACACTTAATTCAGATGGTTCGGCAAAACAAAAATGTTTCATTCAAGCGGAAACAATGATTTGTGTGAACTCCAGTATTGTGTTTATACTGTAAACACAAATGAATGAATACATTCTGAGGTTTTTGCTAAAACTACAAATAAGGTAAAGATCTAAACAGCTTGACATGAAAGAAATCTTTTCTTTTCTTCTTATTCTTAATAAATATGTAATGCTATGTAAATACTATGTAAAAAATCTAAAAAACATCTTTATGCAAACTTCTCAGATAAATGTTTTTTTTTTACCCGAGTCTCTGGTCTGTCTGTTGTGAAATTGTTACAATATTTGCCATACATAATAACAAAAAAAAGCATTTATATGGATATATGGTTCAGTTTTCTTTAGAACCAAATAAAAATGATCAGTTAAGATAATATCTTCTTAGGAAATATATTTTTATCCTGCCAAGACGGAGAAGTGAGATCAATTATATTTTTTATGCAAAAGTTGCACAGAATCAGTAATTTTAAGTCCATAAAGAAACATTACCACGTTCTCAAGCTCGTTTTGATCTAGTTAATCTTAAATGTGCCATTTACTTTTAAAATTCCATTAAAAAAGAAAAAAAATAGACAAAAAAATAACACTTTTTTATGTTTGCATTAAAAACCTGTTTTCAAGATGATGGCAAAGATTTCATAAAAAGATGACAAATTCTGAATGAAATTTAAGAAGAGAAATAGTAGTAGATCCACGATTAACTATATTTTCTGCCTTAAAAAACATTCATTCATTTTAGTCATACAATACAATGTCAGTAAAAACACAGTTTTTCGAGTAATGAATAAATCAAACAAGAAAAAAAGTTTTTATATAAATATTTTATTTTCGTAAGATAAAATAGCAGCATTGGAAGCATTGGTCTTTGTTCATTTTAAACACAGAATTTTTTTTTACATATATTTGTATACATTTATCACATTTATTTAGAGCTTCATTACAGACTGGTTGAGAACATCCAATGAAAATGAAGCAGTACCAAAAAAAACAAAAAAAAAATCTGGCCTGATTTTACATTCAGAATAAAAAATGAAGACAAAAATGTGCTTGTCTAACCTGCAATAAGTTCCTATGTCAGCTCAAGTATCTGATGGGTTTTTCAACCTGAGTAGTTGGATTTTTCTGTTACAAAATGTAGGAGTCTAACAGAAAATTCTCTTATGGAAACTACAGCTGTTGCTGCTGTAAACAGTAGTGAGCCAGTAAATAATGCATAGTTTTGAAAAATACCCCACTTTGGATCATGGAGCAAAAAAGAGCATCGTCACAGTTTTCAGCTGTTCTGTTCATAGAGTTAAGAAAATGAATCTTCTCTGTGGCAAAAAGTGGCTTAATACTAATTTCACAAGAGATTCACATCCTTTAACTTGGCATAAGGTTAGTTATTAGTGTGAGATTAAAACAAAATGTACCAGGACCATAACAGTTAGAGGAGATAGTTTGTGAGCTGGTAAAATGAAAAAAATATAATAAATTAATACAAATAAAAAAAACACTAAAAACTGTGAAATGTTTTAACGACTGTAAACGAAGTAAAGTGCATTTTAACAAAAGTGGGCTTTACATTTTTAAATATAGCAGTAGTTAAATAAATAGTAAAATAATTAAAAGTTCAAGCTGATTTTTATGTACAAACAGTGATACCAATTGCTAAAATGTAAATGACTGCATTTCTGTTTAGGTGTTTTAAGGTTATCTCATTGGAAGAAAAGCATTTTGCTGGTGGTTACATTTGTAAAGTTCCTGAATCATGCTTTTCCTAAGCCTTTCAGAGTAAACTATAACCATGAATATATGATAATATATTAACTTTGATACACTAAAGTTTTAATGAAGCTTTTATCAGTTATTTGGAAGCACAGACTCTTCCTGGAAGGGGGGGTTCCTCACTTTGTGACATCACAATGTGAGAATCCGCTCGTTTTCATGAATTGCGAGGGGCTGGTGATCAAAGCGCAGGTTTTGAGAGGAATGCTCGGACATGCGTAAACGGATCAAAACACTGCCTTGGGGATGTTTTTCGTGAGGAATGGACAATCTAATAGAATTAAAAAGCTCTAAATGGTGATTTTGCATGATACAGGGCCGTTAGGAGGCAAATATTTTAATGAGTAAAATTTGAACTTTTGTTCAATTTAACAATCTTTATTTTTTTTAAGTATTTTTTGGCAACCAAGCAAATTTAACGACCTAGAAATGAGTTATATTAAAAATCCAGGATTAAATTGTACAATCTACGGATATGATGTTTTTAAATTGGAATGATTTGATTATAGAAAGTGGCAGTGAGAACCGAACTGTGTCTTGTTTTTTCCTGTACATAAATAAACAGGCACGGCACTAATAACAAAGTCACAGTATGACTGATACTTCTTGTCGTTTTAAAGAAGTTTGGCAGGAAATCACTTGGCAGTATTCACTAAAGTATGTGCAGTTCTATGAAAAACACTGGAAGTTATGGCAAACTAATATTTCTCTAGAAAATTGAATTGTGTTACAATTGAATTGAAATACGTCTAATTATTGTTGTCGTTTTTTTCCATTAATGTAAAAGACCCTCCATTATCGAAGTATTGTCAGATAATTACTATAACTGAAATAAAGTTAATAAAAGTGCTAAAATGAGTGCGGTAAGATGTAAATACTGATGGCTTATTCCTAAAATATTTTAGAATTTCTTTTACTTTAAATTTCTCAAAATTCAATATTTTAGTTTGTCTTGTTTGAATAATAAAACAACAGCTTAATGGTCCTATTAGTCTTAATTTAGATGTTAATACTATTGGAGAAGACAATTTAAGTTACTTATTTGATTTTTTTAGCAGCAATTAAATAAATATTAGCTTAATTAAACGTAGTGTTATGTTTTTAAGTAGATTAGCTTAATTTTTAAAATGATTTTCTGTCTTATTTTGGGGACTTTTAAAATCTATAAATTTGTAATACAATATATAAAAATATAGGGTTATTTTAAGGGAGTGTTTTCACGGAAGTAAAAGGAAAAAAACATTTCCATAACGGTTCTCCATGACTGAATAGTTATTCACAGGATGCCCTTTCTCGCTCCGATGACCTCTACTTTTCCTTCAAGTTTTTTTAATGTTCCAGTGCAAATGTTTGTTGAATTTAAAGTGTTAAATGGTGTTGAAAACACAAAAGACAGTCAAGCATCAAGCAGCCAACAGGAAGACATTTGCTAAAAAAAATAGAAATAAAAATTCACATTTATGAACAGCTGTTGGAATGTATATTGCCTTCATAAAAATAATTAATGTACCTGTTTTTTAAGAATAAATATTCGGATGAGGCCAATACAATATTTTACAGTGTTTTCCCTTCTTTTGTTCAAAAACAACACAAATTTAAATACATAATGAAAAACACAATTTATTGCCCCAACTATTTCATTGCCATGATTATTAACTCCCTTACGTGTTGTAGCTGCTGTTTTTGTCAGTTTGTAGTGGTTTAGATAAAAAATGAATAAAAACTGTAAATACATATTTGATCAGTGATAATATTAGCATCATCCTCCATTTGTGAAGCACCTCTGATCTTTTAGGCTATAGGAGTTTTTTTTATCAAAACATTCTTTAGTAAATGACATTTTTGCTAGATTTAGTTTAAATCAATTTGTAGTTGGGCAATACTGAGAACGACTCCACATTCATTTGCTGTCAGACCAATAATCCATTTGTGCTGCTATTATAAAGAATGTGTTTTGTTGTTGTGGACAGTGATTAAAGCTTATGTTAAACTGCTTCATGTGCTATTGAAGGCATCCTATTAGGCAAATAGATGCCTGAAGGGAATTGAAGGCAACTTGAGATATCTGCTTTTAGAACTAGACCTTAAAGAGTAAAAGTGCAAGACGGTGCATGATGAGATCAGCAAGCAAAGAAGCAGGGGAGTTCTCCCTGAAGATGATTTAGCAGATTCCCTGCAGCAGAAACCTTACAGCCATGACTGACATCAGCAGCGCCGGGATGGAGGCTGAAGCATAAAAACAATAAAATCAGGTGAGTGCGCCTCATTTGATCTTAAGCTGTTCAAATAGAAAAGAATAATTCAGCTCAAAAAGGACTTCTGCATTTCAAAGAAATGATAAACAGAGATTTCATCACTGGATTGATTAAAGTTCCACACCAATCATCTTTTGATCTACTTCAAAAAGTGTTCCCAGTGGTGGTTTAATTATGATTACGCCATTTTTCACCAAAATCAAATAACTTAGTGTCGTTCTCCAGAACCTAGTTTCTTCAGGGAGGCAGGGGTTCATTAGAGCAACCCCCTACTCCCCCTACCTGTTGCAGAGAGCTCTCTGTTTACATGTTTCACTAGCTTACAGCCCCTCACACTCCCAAACCTAACATTACCGGTGCAACAAAAACAGAGAGCAACATTGGAGCTATCCAGCCGTACAGTTCTGAACCAGATGCCAGCTCAGACGAGGAAAACATGGATCTGTTCGTCTGCAGGTGGAGGCATCAGAATGGAGCGGAGCAGGCAGCTTATGGCCCCGCCCAGCATATTTTCTACGCCACAAATGTGTTCTATTTCAAACTGCATTTTTTTTTTATCTTCTCCTGATTCACAACGATTTGAAAAATGTCTTAAATAAACGTGTTAAAAACACAAAAACAGCCTTAAAATCTTTACAGAAATCGAGACGTTTGCCAATGTACAGTGGTATTTCAGGATCCAGAAATGTCCTGTATTGTAGAAAAAATACTCCTATTTTATGGTGGATTGTCAATAAAGATGGAAAATTTGATAAGTTATTACAATAAAACCTACAGACTGTAGATTTTTTAGAATGATAGGACTATGCAATATTTGTGGATGTTCATATATTTTTCTTACTTTATCCGAAAACCATTAATCTAAAATTTGCCTAAATGACGACTATTTCAAATTGTTCTGAAAATTGGAATTAATTAAGAAAACTCACCGCAACATCCAGATGATGAATTACCCTTTTGAGAGTGAGGGCAAAGTTGACGCACATACTTGATACTATTTACTCCTTTGATTTGACGTTTTCCCTGAAAAAAAAACCCCAAAACACTTTAGATACAGATAACGTAGATTTTTTTTCTTCTATTTTGTGATTCATAAAGTAGGAGGAGGAGAAATGAACAAAACAAAGAATTGGGTGACTCACATTGGTGCACGTAGGTAACACAGTTACATTCACGCATTCACTCAGGGTCACCATGTCCCCCTTCCTTACTACGCACGGAGTCAGAGCAGACTTCAAGAGTCCTTTTGAAAACAGCAAATGTCTAAAAAAAATAAAAAAACATAAGAGTTAATCGACTATTTGAGATAAAATTGACTTTTATTCACATAACTGTTCTTTGTATACAATATATACATTTTTTAATTACACAAACAGACAAAACTACTGAGGTTTAGTGTTCTAAAGACACTTTTTCTAAACCTTTCCACCTGACTTGTTCAGAAATACGAACAGCGTTTTTAGCTGTCAAGATCAGTCCATGTCTGACAGGAATTGGGCAGAAAATTTAACATGAAGTGTACATGCTAACACTTTGGTTGTATTTGAAAGAGGCAAATTCCTGAAAATGCTTAAAATTCAGACTACATAATGCAATTCTAGTTGGAAACTTTGTATTAGGTGTTAACAAATAAAACAGAGCTGTTCGGTCAGATCTAGAGTTTGTTTCCCTGAATAGTCGACTGTTTGTTTTGTTCATTTATTTGATGAGATTGATAAATTTGCTGTTTTGGGGGTATATGCTGTGTAGTTGAATCCTTTGACTTTTCAAGCTACTTTTGAGAATATTGGCCTCTAGATGACAGGAAATGACAGCAGCTAAAAAGGTGGAAACCAATGTATAAACTTTAACTTCTGTGTCTGTCTCTGGGTGCAATAGAGGGTAGAAATCCTTTCATTTGAACAAAAATGATCAGAGTGGATTATTAGACTTACCACGCCGTTAGATGACAAGATGTTTTCACAGGATGAATTGATCCGGATATTTGGGTTACAGCAGTCATAAGGACGAATCTCCTCTTCTGATCCAGTTGCCTTGCTTAGAGCAGCTAAAACAACTTTTAAAGATAAACATCAGGACTTGGTTATAAATGAGTTTATGTACAAATGTCCATTTCTTAAAGCATTTATGATTCATTTTCTAATATCACTGTTTCACTTTAGCACCAATATTTGACTTTTTTAGTGAACGAGAGAGAACAATTATTGAATTGACAGATGTCATCTTTCTTAGAGTAAACTTTAGTATCAAACTTTACTGAACTTAGAAAATAAAATAAAACAAATCTTTGTAAATAAAAATCCACATGACAGCAAGGTGGTTTAATGTTTAATGTTTGTAAGACATATGTTTTTTGATAAAAAAGGTCAGAGTTTTTATGTTCCTTTAAAGGACAGAAAAGTGAAAAAAAAAGGTTAAAGGGCAAAGAATCAGATCTTTTTGTCTTGGACTCCCACGTGGACTTTCTTTGAGGGGGGGGTGAACTTCTTAAATATCATCTTATTTTCTGCATCCGCTCAGAGGAGCAACTTCCTCAGTTGAACTTTAACTGAATGCACATTATATAGAGATGTACAGATATCTTGGCTTTTCCCAGATTTTGTGGATGTTTGTTGCACTTTTTAAACTTTTTAATTTTGCTGGAAGGCTTGAAATTCTTCTTGGAGTAAATAAAGTAAATTAAATTAACCAAAATGAAAACACCAACAAATCAGTTTGGCCACTTTGTGTATGTGTTGATAATGCATCCACTTTATTTATTTTAAGGCTATTATTTTTTTAATACATTAATACTATAGTGTGAGTAGCCTCTGGTTGTTCTGTGGTCTACACGTGTTTGGCTTTTGTTTCCTCAGTGGAGTTCCTCAACCTTTTTCAGTGAAACTAGTGAGTCACACCAGCGTCACGGGGGATTTCCTAACCTGCTTTTACTCGTGGGTGGGGGGAAGTTCGGGAAATTCCTCGATTCGTTTATTATTTGTTTATGTTTTTACTTTCTTTATTAACATGATAAACCAACATCAAAAGCCTAAATCTATCACAAAGGTCGTGGGTTGAAGCATTAAACAAACAAACCTGCGTTTAGGTAGTATTAGGGCTACAACAGGTGAGATGACCCGCTTTGAAAGAGAGAAGTGTTAACGTCAGAACGATTACCGAGTTATCGAATTTATGTGAGGCTGGAATTACAGGGGAGACCCACCACCGCGATCCCGAGTGGAGTGGCAGTGTGGGTTGCAAAGATTAGCAAAAAAAAAAAAAAAAAAAAAGAGAGAAGAAGAAGAAGAATCAATGTAGCACCATTACTCAGCAGATTTATTTTTCTTTTTTGTTTTGAAGACGGAATCATTATTTTGACTGAGTTTTTTTAGGAGTCAAATGTATCAAACACGCGGCATTACCACGGTTATTAAGGACTTAAAGCAGGTGAAGACAGACACTTACCTGTTAAACGTACTAAGCCTTTACACAGCGACATGCTACTCAACGATGCGAACAATCACAATAATGATGAAAGCAAACGGAAGGGGAAACTTCTTTTTTTTCTTTTTTTTAATGGAAGGGGAAACTCCAAATGCTTCTCCTCCTCCTCCTACGTCACGTCTCTGTCGACAGTCGGGTTAAAGCACACTTGCAGTTTCCTGTTTCACATTAAAATCGACGACTTCTCTCTTCGGGCTGTGTTTCAGCTCCACGTCAAGATGAGATCTTCACATGTGCTGCCTCTGGCTTTGTTGCTGTTACTCAGTAAGCGCTGGAGAACGTTTTTCCATTTCGATGTTTTCGAGTTTAATGGTTTCCCTCACTAAAGCGCTGCCGAGCACCCGGTGCTTCTGCGATGGATGGATCCTAACGGACTTGTGATTTCAGGCGCATGCGTGGCGGTGGCTCGGACGGTCGTCGCGCAGACCCCGGAAGTGACGGCTCTCACCGGGTGGAACATCAGCCTGCAGTGCACCGCCGAGCTGAAGCAGGGGGTTGCGTACTTGGCAGTGAGCTGGTACAAGGTAAATCCCAAAAATATTCTCAAGAAAAGCTTCACTTCAAATAATCATCTATTTGAAAAGGAAAAAAAGAAAGACTTTTGGTTTAATTCTAATAGAGGCTGAAACGGAGCAGAAGTCACGTGTTTTATATACGATGATGATCCTGCATTTGATTCTCAAAAGTCTAAACTCATCATCTGTATTTCCTTGAGTTTTTCCTGGAATATGTTGGAAAATCTGCCAAGTCAATGGAGTGATTTTTTTAGAGGGGAAAATCGTGCAATTGCACAGAGTTTCAAGTTTTTTTTCTGCCAAATTTTGTTAAGGACAACACAAATTACTTTAATGTTCCCTTTGCAAAAAACACTTAAAGTTTTTTATTTTATTTTAGAGAATATTAAGTATAAGTGTAGCAAGTCCATAATAGTAGGATGTTTACTAACTAAATACATCTTCAGACTAAATTGGAATACAATATTGAGATAGTATATAAAAAGTACACCTTAAATACTCACTTTTAGTGTACTTGTAGAACACTTACATAGACTACTTTTTGCTAAGGGTTATTCATTTAAATAAATACATATTATTAGTTGAAATAAACCATTTCTGCCTAAGGTTTGAACTGATTAACCGAAGACTTCATGAGTATGACTATATTCCTTTCTTATTATTTTTGTTAACCCTGAAAACTAAGTCCAATAAAACTCAGCAAAACATTTTCATATTTTCAAGTCAATATAAAGTGTTAATTCCTAGCAGGACTGACAAAGTTATTTATTTTATTCACTGGTGATAGTCTGTTAAAAATCTATCATTAATGCTTTCACAGCTTGACAAAAGCTCATCACTACGTCGCCATGGCCTGTTGAGAAAAGAGCTCCCAGATGGTCCAACCAGGCTGTATGAGGGCATGGACAGGGAGGTGGAGCTGCTGGATGAGGCTCACAGCATCCTCCTGCCCAGCCTGACGTGCAGCGACAGCGGCGTCTACATCTGCTCCCTGGCTGCACCTGTGGGCGAGCAGAACAGGGAAGGGAGGATTCTCCTCTCTGTGAAAGGTAAATATGAGCTTTTAGGTTGTGTTTTCAGATTAGATGACTCTTAGACATTTGCAGCAAACTGTCTAAGGTTTTTACAGCATCGCTGTATGAGATTCTAGACTCCTTTTATTTAAAAAAAAAAAAGCACAGATTTAAAACAGTTCCACTAAAGAAACTGCCTTACAAAAATGCCAATGCACAATCATAGTGTTGACTAAAAAGCAATGTAAAACTGGAAGCTGTCATTATTTTTTAAGCGTTGCTTATTTTTGTGGAGGAAAAAACAAAATTGCTAAAAGAAAAAATAAATTTAACACCACTTCTACCAAATCAACATCTTATATTACAGCAGATTCAAATACAAGTAACATTATTCTCTCCTTCATTTTCAGATTGTCCTACTGATACGGTGATGGAAACTGTGATACGGGACACCAGCTTGGTTTTGTTTGCCACAGCACTGCTGATAATTGCACTTTTGATATTCATCCTCAGCCATGTAAGTAATGAATGGAATGGCACACTTTTATTTTCATTTGATCCTTTAACACTTTATACAAAGTTGTCATCTTTTCATCCTTTGAAACTATTCAGCTGTAAATAATAACTTTTTTGCTGTTTTAATCCTAATACGTTCTTTTAATGCTCCCCACAGTACTGTCTGAAGAATACTCTCAAAGAAAAGGTCAAGAAGTCAAAGACTGAAATTCTACTGGATGCGCCGCTCAAACCGCTTGAAAAGAAGGACTTGATGCTGATCTACACTCTGGGTCCTAAAGCATCCACTATGAAGCACGTCTGTGTTTGAAGATGCTGAGGAAATCTAGTGATCAAGAGTAAAGAAACTGTGGAGCAACAGGTCCAACAGGTCCAGTCGATCAATACTACTACATTTTGCTTTAAACGCACCTTTTAAAACCCGCAAAAACACTTTAGAATTAGTAAGAAAGAAAGAAAACGGCAACATTCAAAATGAATAGGTAAACTATGAAAACAAAAGGCGTAAAGAAACAAATTGACAAAGAAAAAAGTGTTGTAAACAGACACATTTTAAGATTTGATTCAAAGACAGAGTGGACCGATGTTTGGGGTTTCTGATGGACGTGAGTTCCAGACAGAACGCCCTGCTCCCCGTGGTGCTTGGGCGGACAGAGGTCCCAGTGAGACGGATGGAGGAAAAAAAAAGAGCAGATGGAGGCGGCGATACGCAGGATGGTGCAGAGACATACGTGGGGTTCTTCCAAAGTAAAGGGGATGTGGGAGGAAAAAGTCCCTGTGATGATGAACTCCAGAGGTTGTGATCTCAGGAAATTGAATAGATTCAACAACTTGGTTTGGTGATGTTATAACAGTCTAGTTGTAGATTTAAACTCAAATGTTACTGTCTCAGTACACTTGTTTTATTTATTGCTATGCACTTTATATGTCAAATAAGTTCTTTAATGTTGTAATAGTGGGTGTAAAAGCCGGATGATTTTTTTTTTTTTTTATCTCTAAAGTCGTTCTTCAGTTTTTCCTGCTTGAGATTGATCTGTTGCTGAAACTGAGCCATAGGAAGCCCATGCTTAAATGTACATTGGAATCTGCTTTACTGACAACTTTGAATGTGTTTGCTGGTTCTTTCTGAAGTTCTCATAAAAAAAAAAAAACTGTCTCACAGGGTTAAAAGTCGAACTCAAAGAAGCTTTCAAATATAGAATTGAAACCTGGTGTCAAGTATGAATGCCTCTTTGACATTGAAAGCAGTTCAAAGCATGAAAGTTGTGGGTGCAAATGTTTTTTTAAGCTATGTGCTTTGAGCAAATCATATTATTACTAATACATGTTTTTTGATGTTATTCAAATAAAGGTCTGTTTCTAGATTTGTGTTCCAATCTATTTGACTTTAAAATCCTAGCTGAATCGAAAGTGGAGCACTAATGTGCTTTTCAATTTTTTGCACATTCCCAGTTATCTACTTCGTATTTGACACCAATTTATTTAATCTATTTTCATAACGGTGATTGTAGGAATGTTGCAGTCTGTTGAGCCTCTGGTAAGAAACATGTGACTATTGGTCAAAATATTGTTAGCACTGGTACGCCACATGAGAGGATGATAATTGCAATATAAACGCAGCCTATTTCCACCATCAAACCATAACATTACTTGGAAACTAAGTATTGCGCAACATATACATCACTAAAAAGGCTGAGTTGGGTTTGTGCATCACATGGTTCTCATGATTGAGTGGGTAAGGTGATGGACTTGAAGTCCATTGGGGTCTCCCCATCCTTCAGACATCATTGTGAAAGGAAGAACTTATCGTTGGCCTCTATTGTCAGCACGACTACAAACATTTTGTTTTCTATCTATCTGTCGAGGAGGATTCCTGAAGCATTTCCAGAGTGAAACAAAAAAAACGTATCTGTGGCATCTCACACCCGTTCATTGATGGCTGATTTCAAAGTAATTCTTCCTGCGTCTTTGTCTTTTTGTGGCCACGTTTGGACACAAATATCTGGAACTTCGAACATTTCTGAAAACGTTGACACTGCTGCCCAACTCTGACACATCGAGATTCTCTGCTCCTGTTTTTAAAAAAAATCTGTCTCCTGCCTGTACTAGAATAAAATATATCTGATTAGGAACATTAAACATTTTTTCTTTACATTTCTAAAGCTTCTGGAGTTTAGACGTTTATTTATTTTTTTCATGTCACATAAACTTGAGCATTTGGAGTTTTAAAAATGGAGGAAGTGGAGAAATGACACAAAATCAGAACACAGTTTTGTTTAAATGTAGATCACTTACTGCAGCAAAGCTAATATATGACATACGTCCACATCTTTTTTGCTCTAATTTTTTGTCATTTTTAGCAGTTTCATAGTTTTGCTCACTTCAAATGTAACACCTTTGAGTACTTTTATATCTTCTTAAAAAAAGATAAAAGGTGTTGCACAAATACAATTTGGACTCTTTTTTTTTTTATAATGTTTTAATTGAAATGTTACTTTTGTTTCTCTTTACTGAAGTCTTATAACTCATTTCCATGTCTAATACCCAGGAGGAAGTATTATTGAGGGCCTTTTGAGGGTTTTCTCGAAATTTAGATTTTTTATGATGATTTCACTTTTACAGCAGCTAGTGTAAACCTGAAAAAAGTATTTTTAAAAAGTGGAAATGACAAACCCCAAACCATCTTTGAAACTTCATCAGATTAGGAAAATAACCAATTTAACCCGCAGTATAACAAACTTGATTGTGAGAAAATATGAACCACGTTTAGAATGAAATCCAAAAGCTGTGTGATAAAAATCTAAAAAGAAAAAACCCAAAACATTAAGTTCACTTATATCAATAAAACCTTTATATATATGTATATATATTTTAAGTAGGTATGTGGAATCCTGAGTATAAAATAGTCTGCAGACTCCATGCAGATAACCCTAAAGCAGCCTGATAATAAAGGACCACTTTTGCATACTTGCCTGCGTGGCAATGATCAACCTCCTGGTTTCTGTTTCCACATGTTCTTCAAGCGGAAAACGACAGCAGAGAAAACATAAAGTAAGAAGCTCTGAGCTGGCTTTCTCAAGTGTAAAGTATTTTTACAATGAAAAAAAAAAATGGAGAACAATCCCAAGAGTTGGAGAATGAAACTGTTTTTGAGTTGATCATAATGTAACTTTTTTGGAGAGTAATTCCTTTCTTTACATACAAGTTTCAAAAGATTGACAGTAATTTATATTCTGTTAATAGCCAATATTTAAAAACGTGTTGTAAAACAAATGATTTTAAATTGAGTCACATCTGCATTTCCACTCCTTTACACCAGTCAAAGAAAACATTTGCAGACAACTTCTGGGTTATCTCAGTCACAGTGTATCTGTGTCTAAGAAACCTTTGTCTTTTTTAATGTTTATAAAAATTCTTCAAGTGTTTTAATACAAAAACCAGGGTGATGCACATTAGCTGCACTACGTTCCTAAATGGACTAACTTTGAGTATCGGATCAGCTGGCAGTGCAGAAAAAATAATAGCACAGCTCATATGCAAAACTGTACAGAACCAACCACAGATAGTTACAATGTCATCTTCAGCAGGACAGGAGAGCACACCAAGGCCAGAAAATGCAGGAGTATTGTTCATAAGTGTATGTAAAATTATATTTTGGTCTAATTCCTCTTCCGTTGTTCCACTGAAGAAGGTAAGACCACAGAAGCAGTCTTTTTATTCATGCAAAATTCACAAAATTATGTCTTAAATGCTTTTCTTGTCTAAATGTTACTATTTGGTATTTTTCCTTTTCGTTTTTTACAAGTGTAACATGCTCATCCCAGAGCTTCTCCTCTAAAAGGATGACAAACCTGATCTGCTTCTGCTTTTCAGAACTAGAAATGAACAATGTGAGTTGATCACTGTTTTTTTTTTTAAATCTCATTTAGCTTGAAAATCTTTCAGGAGATGTTGAGCTGCTTTTTTTTTTGCTACTTATTTATTTTTGTATAAAAAAATACCGTTTTTTGCAGACATTCTTCTATTTTATTTATAATGTTGTTGGTGAATGGCCCTTTTGCTGCTGCATTTATTTAATTTGGATGTCATTTTTGAATGTCCTTTTTGCTGCCACAGTGAATTTCCCCATCCTGGGAAAAATAAAGTCCTCTAATCTAGTCTAATTTTATCCTCTTTCCAATGTCTTCCAGTTTCAGTTTGGAGACATCATTTCCTTTAAACCGAAGTGTAGGGCAGGATTTCGCTTCATGCACTTTGCTGTTTATGTGGGAGACGTAGACATCTGTGGCAAGAAGCAAACGGAGGTCATTTATGAACAATCAAGTGAGTGCGCTTATATTTAAAGTTCAATGAAATCTTTAAGAAATGATCTAAAGTACAGAGTCCTAAACAACTGGTTTGCTTACAGAGAAGGTTCTCCGCTGTAGATTTTCTGAACTCTACATGAATTTGGAGCCTGAGGTGAACAACTACCTAGACGGCTATACGGATCCTTCATCTGGAAGGACGTACTGTAAAGGAGACGACAAGAGCATCATTGATCGCATCACGGAGACATATGAGGACTCGGTGATGTATGGCTTGTTTCACTACAACTGTGAACACCTGGCTACATATGTGCGCTATGGAGTCAAGGTAGCAGTGCAGGTGAGTGCATGTATGACCAGAAGAAATAGTTTTTTATGCTCTGTTTTTGATCAAATATAACTTTCACGAAAAAAAATAAATATATATGTTAATCTTTTATCTACCCCTGGGAGACACAGTAGAGAAAAACTCAATCTTAAGGTCCTGACAAACAAAAACTGTCATCTTTAAAAACAAAAGGATACATTAATCTTCTTTCTTGCTTCAATAAGTTATTTTTTAAATAATTATTTAGATCTTAAAAAACAGCAGGAATGAAATAAATTCCTTAATTTACGTTGCTCAGTTTTATATATATTGAAAATAAATAAAATTAATATAAACAAAGAAAAAAATAATTAATAGATTATTTCTTTTAAGGGATATTTATTTATTTGTTTATTTATTAACTGACATATATAAAGAACATGTTGCTGCATAATATGCAGAAGAAAATGTGATACAATCCAAAAAATAAAATCTAAGTTTGCAGCTGTAACTCAAAATCTAAATCTTGACATAAAAATGTACCAGTTATCGAAGAAATGAACAATAAACAAACTCAGGGCAAGATTCATTTAGATCAAATGTGCCTTTGTGGTGATTTCCAGGCTAATGGAAGGAAGACGATGATATTGAATATATTATAAAAGTGTCTAGAAAACATTTCCACTACTGATCGTCTATTAATTAAAGTCTGGCTGAATCTTTAATTATATGTGCGAAACCCTTTAACTCATATGTTTTCTTCTTGGTGTCTGGGAACACAGCTGCTTCTGTCACTAATTACAAGCACTGCTTAGCTTCTATATGATCGACTGATGAAATATTGGATCAGGATTTAGATGAACATTTTTCTATTTACTTCCATTTTTCCTTAAGGTTCTCTGTCTTGTTACAGCTGGGCATGACTGGTGAGGGCTTCTCCATGACCCCTGAAGACATTGACAAAGAACACTTGCTGCAGTTCCTCAAGAGGAAATCAAAACCACTTTTACATCAAAACGGTCTTTAGAATATCAGTCAACATAGCGCCACCTGCTGGAAAAGGAGTGTGGTACAACAACTAAAGCATTCCCAATTTGGAAAATCATCAAGGGATTCTGGGTACCAAACACTAGGAATAAAAAAGAAAAAAAATTATTATATTTTCTAGAAAGAAGCCATTGTAGATTTTAACGATGTACTAACCTGGACTGACACATTTTTCTTGAAGAACTCTTTAACTTCAGAATGTCCATATGAACAACATGGACACCAGTTTGTGTAGCAGAGACACACAAATGCTGCAGAGTAGGAATTCAATAAGGGTGTCAAACTGTAAACCCACCACTTTAAAGTTGGTGGTGTTTAAAATGGCAAAAACTTACTGTTAACGCCTAAAAAGTAAGTAGGTAAAGTAAGTAAGTAAATCTCTATTTGAGTAGCACTTTTCTCTGAGAGCGACTCCCAAAGTGCTTCACAATGTTAAAACAATATAAAATCAGTTGCAAGACCCAAATAAACACACACAGGCATAGAAGTAAACAAACAAACAAACACGCAGAAGTGAACACAAGTTAAAGTCAGCTAAAAGCTCTCCTAAATAAAATGTCTTAGTTTGAGCTTAAAAACACTCGACTGAGTCAATCTGGCACAGAGACAGGGGGAGGTCGTTCCAAAGTCGGGGAGCGACTGCCTGAAAGGCGAGGTCTCCCATAGTTTTAAAACACATAAAAGATTTTCATCAGTGGATCTCAAGGAACATGAAGGAGTGTAGGGAGTTAAAAGGTCAGAAATATAGATCGGGGTTTGTGCATGCAAGGCTCTAAAACTAAAATCAAAATCTTAAAATCTATTCTAAATTTAACAGGAAGCCAATGTAGAGATAAAAGCAGAGGGGTGGTATGAGTGTGCTTCTTAGTTCCAGTTAAAAGCCTTGCAGCAGAGTTCTGGACCAATTGGAGACGTTTAAGACACTTTTTGTTAAAACAAGTAAAAAGAGAATTGCAGTAGTCTAAACGAGAGGAGATAAAGCATGGATGATCAGCTCAGGGTCAGATCTGGATAACATTGTCTTCAGTTTAGCCACATTACCTCAGGTGAGAAAGTGAGAAAGACACTAACTTTTCCCTAAATAAATAACAACAACCCCAAAATACAACTGACCCAAAAGATTTTAAACTTCCTAATTCATCAAAAATGTTCTCATTTATTTGCGGTTCAGTGGGAGGCGTTTCTTTGAACGTAAAATGATGCAGGAAGAAAAAAAAGATACAAGTCAGACAGAGTTTTGTCTGTGGTCCAGGCTTCTTCATCTCTAATCCAATCCTGTTTGCAGAAACTACTCCACCGGTCGAATGCCTTTGGCCTCCTCCATGGTCCTCAGGCTCTCGTCCCACTGGGTGAACTGCTTTGACAGCAGGAACATCTGATAACCAGACATGAACATTTCAGTTGCTGTAGATTTGATCCATATGCTGCATATTAATATTATCGTCTTCATATTTCTGACTCTACTCCTGAAACGATGACTTTGGACTAAATGTGAAGAACGAGTGCTGTATGTGGCTGGTACCATTTTGTTGTATTCTTCAAAAAGCTTCTTCACTTCCTGTGACTGAGCCTCAGTTTGGTCCTGAAAGATAATCAAACTTTACTTCAAAAGAGAACAAACTGAGAGAAATTGAGTGCAGTGGACCACAGAAAGGAAGAAAAGGCAACCTGTTCTTTAATGTGAATTCGTGACGGGCGATGCAGTTTGGTTGTGTGTTCCGGCACATCTGTGAAGCACCAAAACAGACATTGGTGGAAGAAGAACATTTTTATATTTACTTCCATTTTTCCCTAAAGGTTCTCTCACTTCATGACTTAACAGAGCTGCAAGCCTTTACGTGAAGTCTGCGACTCCTGGGGCCAGTCCCACTAGTGATATCTGGCCCTTGGTGGCAACGTCTGTTAAATCTATTGGCGCCTATACTCATCGTTTTGTGCCTGTTCTGTCTTTTTACAACATGTGTTCTACCTTGTGTCAAGTCCATGATAACAAAGGCCACCACACAGGCTATCATCCGTTACCAGCTGGTCCAACAAGCTGAAGAGGACCCCCCATCATGTGAATCCTCCTACTTCAAAGACATTGTATGAATATTTTGCTGAAAATGTCACAAGCAAGATGTGAAATTAACATGTTCTGATGCCCTGTTCTTAAGATTATATAACAATGCTTCATGTTTGTAGCTGACATGTGAAATGATGAACAGAAGGAGATGTTGGGGTTTACGCAGTTATCATTTGCTTATATGCTAATATCAGCATAAAATTAATGTGTCTCAGTTCTGTTCTTCAGTGAGAAAACACCGATATGAAAAGTGCTTATTATACAAGATATGATGTTCCTGTCCTTCCTGCCTGAATGAATGACCCACTTTTATGTTATCAACCCCGGCCACCAATAAAACCAGACTGGAAACACTGGGAAGGCAAAACTCCTCTGTGACAGCTTTGCAATGTGACAGACAGGCTTCTCCTTCTGCAGAAGTCTAAGGGAAATTCTCGTTTTCATGTGTGGTTCTTGTCTTTGTTAAGGAAAAGTCATAACCCTGACAGTTTCAATGTCATCGTCAGCAGGACAGGACAGCACACCAAGGCGAGAAAATTAGCAATATTGTTTAAAAGTGTATGTAAAATTATATTTTGGTTTCTCTTCTAGTGTTCGACTGAAGAAGGTAAGACCAGAGAAGCAGTCTTTTATCCATGCAAAATTCACTAAATTGCATGTTTTTTTTTCTTCTTCTTGTATAAATGTTACTATTTGGTATTATTTCCATTGTTTAGGAGGCTGATGTGAACACGCTCGTCCCAGAGCTTCTCCTCAGAGGATGATAGATCTAATCTGCTTCTGGTTTTCTGAACTAGAAATGAACAATGTGAGTTCATCACTGTTATTTTTAAATCTCATTTAGTTTGAAAATCTTTCAGATGTTAAGCTGCTTATTTTATGCTCTTTTCAATGTCTTCCAGTTTCAGTTTGGAGACATCATTTCCTTTAAACCGAAGTGTAGGGCGGGATTTCGCGTCATGCACTTTGCTGTTTATGTGGGAGACGTAGACATCTGTGGCAAAAAGCAAACGGAGGTCATTTATGAACAATCAAGTGAGTGCGCTTATATTTAAAGTTCAATGAAATCTTTAAGAAATGATCTAAAGTACAGAGTCCTAAACAACTGGTTTGCCTTACAGAGAAGGTTCTCCGCTGTAGATTTTCTAAACTCCACATGAATTTGGAGCCTGAGGTGAACAACTACCTAGACGGCTATACGGATCCTTCATCTGGAAGGACGTACTGTAAAGGAGACGACAAGAGCATCATTGATCGCATCACGGAGACATATGAGGACTCGGGGAAGTATGGCTTGTTTCACTACAACTGTGAACACCTGGCTACATATGTGCGCTATGGAGTCAAGGTAGCAGTGCAGGTGAGTGCATGTATGACCAGAAGAAATAGTTTTTTATCCTCTGTTTTTGATCAAATATAACTTTCACAAATAAATATACATATGTTAATCTTTTATTTCCCCCTGGGAGTCACAGTAGAAAAAAAAACAACTTAATCTTAAGGTCCTGACAAACAAAAACTGTCATCTTTAAAAACAAAAGGATACATTTATCTTCTTTCTTGCTTCAATAAGTTATTTTTTTTATAATAATTATTTAGATCTTAAAGAACAGCAGGAATGAAATACATTCTTTTATTTACGTTGCAAAGCTTTTATATATTAAAAATAAAAAAATAGTTAATAGATTGTTTTGAAATATTTTTTATTTTTTAACTGACATATATAAAGAACATGTTGCTGCATAATATGCTGAAGAAAATTTGATACATTTCAAAAAATAAAATCTAAGTTTGCAGCTGTGACTCCAAATCTAAATCTTGACATAAAAATGTACCAATTAATGAAGAAATGAACAATAAACAAACTCAGGGCAACATTTATTTAGATCAAATGTGTCTTTGTGGTGATTCCAGGCTAATGGAAGGAAGATGACTACTGTAGATAAAATAAAGGAAATATTGTCAATAATAATGTTCTCTGAAAATATTGAGATTTATGAATTGAACTAATTCAAAATAACTTGATTGACATGAACTTTAAGTTTTTAATTAGACTTTTTTGCACAAATGATCTGCAGAAACAAGCAGGTTGTGATGTCAAGATGGTGTTGAAGGGAGCTAAAAGTGTCCAGAAAACATCTCCACCATTGACCGTCTATTACCTATAGTCTGGCTGAATCTTTACTTTGATATTTTCTAATCCAGTTCTGACCTCATTATATATGCGAAACCCTTTAACTCAGATGTTTTCTTCTTGGTGTCTGGGAACACAGCTGCTTCTGCCACTAATTACAAGCACTGCTTGGCTTCTATATGATAGACTGATGAAATATTTGATCAGGATTTAGATGAAGATGTTTTATTTACTTCCATTTTTCCTTAAGGTTCTCTGTCTTGTTACAGCTGGGCATGACTGGTGAGGGCTTCTCCATGACCCCTGAAGACATTGACAAAGAACACTTGCTGCAGTTCCTCAAGAGGAAATCAAAACCACTTTTACATCAAAATGGTCTATAGAATGTCGGTCAACACAGCGCCACCTGCTGGATACAAAGATATAAATAAAGAGACCAGTGGAAACAGACAGACGGGTATTAAAGAGCAGAGACTTAGGGAATCTGGGAGGCCAACAGTTTATAACAGCTTTTAAGCACAAAAAAAGCTGTCATTATTTCAGAAGAACAACCACTTTATTACTGAACATTTTGCAGTTTAACAGGGTGAGAATGTCCATAAGCATGCTGACATTTTAGTCATCCAAACATCATAAAAAAAACAGCTCAATGATATGAATATGAATGCATAGCAGCTGTGCAGAGCTGTTGAGCCACGGGCCAAGACGAAAAAGACCCAAATCACAAGATCCAGCTCTGGTTTGCTTTCTTTAGAGCTCTGCTTCCCAAGTGCTTCCGGATCATTTAAAGGGGTTTTATCATTTAAAAAAAGTACTTTGAAGATTTTGTTTACTTATTTAGAAGTGGGGCTAAACAAAGCACCTACAAGGAGTTCTTTATCACAACTAAAGCATTCCCAATTTAGAAAATCATCAAGGGATTCATTATATTTTCCAGAAAGAAGCCATTGTGGATTTTAACGATGTACTAACCTGGACTGGCACATTTTTCTTGAAGAACTCTTTAACTTCAGAATGTCCATATGAACAACATAGACACCAGTTTGTGTAACAGAGACACACAAATGCTGCAGGGTAGGAATTCATTAAGGGTGTCAAACTGTAAACACACAACTTTAAAGTTGGTGGTGTTTAAAATGGCAAAAACTTACTGTTAACGCCTAAAAAGTGAGAAAGACACTAACTTTTCCCTAAATAAATAACAACAACCCCAAAATACGACTGACCCAAAAGATTTTAGACCTCTTAATTCATCAAAAATGTTCTCATTTATTTGCGGTTCAGTGGGAGGCGTTTCTTTGAACGTAAAATGATGCAGGAAGAAAAATAAGATACAAGTCGGACAGAGTTTTGTCTGTGGTCCAGGCTTCTTCACCTCTAATCCAATTCTGTTTACAGAAACTACTCCACCGGTCGAATGCCTTTGGCCTCCTCCATGGTCCTCAGGCTCTCGTCCCACTGGGTGAACTGCTTTGACAGCAGGAACATCTGATAACCAGACATGAACATTTCAGTTGCTGTAGATTTGACCCATTCACAAATAAACGAGTTTGAAAATACAGGGATGCTGCATATTAATATTATCGTCTTCATATTTCTGACTCTACTCCTGAAACGAATACTTTGGACTAAACGTGAAGAACGAGTGCTGTATGTGGCTGGTACCATTTTGTTGTATTCTTCAAAAAGCTTCTTCACTTCCTGTGACTGAGCCTCAGTTTGGTCCTGAAAGATAATCAAACGTTACTTCAAAAGAGAACAAACTGAGAGAAATTGAGTGCAGTGGACCACAGAACGGAAGAAAAGGCAACCTGTTCTTTAATGTGAATTTGTGACAGGCGATGCAGTTTGGTTGCGTGTTCCGGCACATCTGTGAAGCACCAAAACAGACATCGGAAGATGTGAAATATTACAGAATCATAAACACATTACTATTTACCAAAAAATAAATAAATAAATAAATAACAAAACACTCAAAAAAGCACTAAAACTTAGAATTACTTTTATTTTCAATACATTGAGTCAACGAGGTAGCAAAATATGACATTTTTTTAATGTTGCGTGTTAGTATTTTAATATTTAAAGAAGTGTCTGAATGTTAGTGTTAATTTTGCATTTTTCTGATGAATTCTACCTCGGATGTAGGTACTGTCCAGTAGTGGCTGCAGGCTGCTGACCTGCTCCAGCAACGCAGCTTGAGAGAGCAGGGAGTCTTCCTCTGATTGAAGAAGCAAAACAACAAATGTTTACTGTGTGTTTCAGTAGATTCACGAAAACGACATCTTCTGTTAAACGCCAGGTTTGGTTTGACTGTCGTATCAGTTCCTACCCGCAAGGATGAACTCCAGTTTTATGGTGTCTGGTACTGTGATGTGATCGGTGAACTGCGGATCCAGATACTTCATTAGGTCCTCAACTGCATCACATAGCAGAGAATTAAAAAAGATAGCAGAACAATTACAACCTCTATTAAAAAAAAAAAAAAGATCCTTCAGACAGCTGAATCCTAAATTAAAGTTCTTCTCAAGATTTATGTATTCCTCTTATCTAAATACGGCAGAATTTCCATTTTCTGTATTGCCAAAACTCCTATGACAATGACCTATTTGTAAGTAATTCACAAGTACTAGTTAGCTACAGTGTGCTAATTTGTTTACCTATTATCCTTCTCCATACTTTATAATTCTATCAGTTAAATGGCGACCAAAGACAAACCATCAAAGCTAAATTCTATCTTTTTGAAATTCCTTCAGATGGAATAGGTACAAATTCAGTAAATAGTTTCTAGAATGACCTACTTTTTTTGTGCAGAATCTTTACTCGCTCCCTCTTGTTGGCTGTGTTAGTCAGAGCGGACTGAATCCTGGCTAAAGACTCTGCACACTAAAGAACATGAGACAAAGATTACAGAAATTATTAGCAAAACTTCTAATTCTTAATTCAAAACAATTGTATCAATAAAAAGCATGGGAATTGAACCAATAGGTACAGAGAAGTGTTTTCAATCAAAACAGCTGCAGGGGGCAAAAACGCAAGAACTAAGGCTAAAAGTCACTAAAGTCTTTAAAAATAAAAACAACAAAATAAAAACAAAACAGAAAACAGCTTTTACGATTCAAGAAAATAACAAATCACAAAAGAGAGTCCAGACACGTTATGTGGTTTGTGTATATCACACAACAAATACTATATGAAACTGTAAGCACTACTATATGAAACTGTAAGCACTACTATAATGTCTGTAAAACCGTCGTCCAGTGTCAGTCTCTCATCTTAGCTACGCCTTTTTTTCACCATCACATGACGAGTCATCCCTCCTAGTGGAGGCTGACAACAATCACACCATATAGCAAATTTCTGGCAGATAACACAATTTCTCAACACGATGCCATCAGCTAACGTCAATGCCATCCAGGGCACGTTGATTTTTCATGTATATAGAAACGATTATGATTATAGGCAACCTCTTTAACCAAAAAAGGTGGACCAGCTGTTTCTAGTATTTGATATAAAAATACTATTTCGTGCAGTAATCTATCTCATATTACGCTTTTTGCCAACACTTTTACACTCTCAAAACTACAGTAAACAAGATACTATAGGCATCAATTTGTATAAAATTAGAAATAAAAATCGTTTGCTATACTTGGCTAATGTAGCTAACCAACAATCAACGCCCTAAAAAATCCACTCATTATATAATTCCGTTAATTGGCGCACCTTAACTGGTTTTCCACTTCTAATTCTTCTTTCGCCATTTATTTGGTTCTCCAGTGCCTCGATACGCATTTCAAGGCTTTCGGTCTCCAGCGTTTTATCCATCTTTGAAGCGAAAAAACAAAGCACAACAAGCGCCGTACTCGGTGTTAGCAAGTAGCGTCGCACATTGATGACGCAGGCAGTGGATGCTTATTCTTGTCGCCAGGGGTCGCTGTTTCTTTGGCAGGTCGTTGTCGTTTTCCGGTGACAGTCGAGAGAATGATAACATCTGATATGGCCCGTACCTCGTTTATGCTGAGAGCAAAAATCGACAAATAGTAAGGATTTCTGACTTAGCGCTATCTCTTTTCATGCAGTTTTCCTGCGGACGTTAGTGACACCGAAAGCAGCAGTAAAGCAAGTTCATTCGTTGACTTTAATTTAAATGATATATTCATTTTTCCCTAGCTTAGCTAGCTTCCATGCTAACGTCACTTCTGGACTTTTCCGTCTCGTAGTTTGACAGGTAAGTTGCTGCCTCCGTAACAATGTAATTACTGCTTACTGAATATGTTTTTTTCTTCACAAAATGCGCCTTCAGGGATGGGAATGTTAAATATTTAGTGCACGTTTTACCTAAATGAAGAGTTTTGATCTCGAAAGAAAGATTTAGAACTTCTCTGCTAGTACATTGCTGTTCTTTTTAGATCTAGGATCCTGTTTTTGGGGGAGTTTGTCCTTCATGTGCCACTGGGAGCTCCAGCAGAATGGCAGATGACAAAGACGTGCTGAGGGATGTCTGGTTCGGCCGCATACCCACCTGCTTCACCCTCAACCCGGATGAAGTCACTGAGAGAGAGGCAGAGCCATACTATGTGAGTGCTGCTGGTACTGTTTATGTCACACAACACTTTTGAAACCCCCTCCTAGCATCTTGAAAGCTTTTTTTTTTTATATGTGTGTGTGTCTGAATATATTAGTTTTCCATTGCATTTGTTTTTTAACATTCATTTCTCATCATTTAGATTTCATGTCTGCTTAACTAGTGGAAAAGTGAGCAGCTTTAAAAATGCCTGTAAGGAAAATAATTTATAATAGGGACAGGGTTCATTCTTAGCTTTTTTTTCTGCCACACATCATATAGGAGAAGATGATCAGATTTACAGTGTTTGATTCTTGATTTTTACACCACTTAAATCAGAATCAGAATCAGAAATACTTTATTGATCCCACACGTGGGAAATTTGTTCGTTACCATAACAACTGACCGGAAAAAAAGACTAAGAATAATATTAAAAAAAAAATTAAAATAAAATAAAAAAATAAAAAAACAAAATAATAATAATAATGAATAAAAATAAAATAAAAAAGAGCACAACAATTCTTTCTTCATGAATGCTTTTGCACTCATTTATCTTGCCCATATCTCTTCTTATTCGTGTTATTGCACATAAACTGACAAACTGAACGGAAGCCACTTCTCTGAAATTGACAAACATGTTTACATGCTTGTTCACATTAGGAACTAATGTGACTCTTGGGGCTTAAAATACTCTGAATGACTTTGCTCTGTACCCTCTTTGTCAGCTGCTGTTGCCCAGGGTGAGTTACCTGCCTCTGGTCACAGACAAGGTGAAAAAACACTTCCTTAAAGTGATGAGGACAGAAGATGTGGAGGAGATGTGGTTTGAGCATGAAGGAACACCTCTCAAATGGTGAGAAAATGACTGCAAAACCAAATGCTTTCTTCAGTCTTGTCATCAGAAATAACGCCAAATATGTGTGTTGCAAGTTGATCGTTTCTCAGTTTTAATTCAATAAAACATTTTTGAAAATTCGATCTTTAGGGGATTTTTTTTTCCTGCATTGTTGTATTTAGTTGCCAGAGTTTGAAAGTATATAGACCTCATTGTCATGACAGATTTGTCAGTCTTATGGGACAAAACTGTCCTTGTCTGCTTACAACTTCTAAACTGTCTAGAAGGTCTTTCCACAAGGTGTCCCTGTTGTAACACAAACACCAAATGAAAAAAGGGGGAAATGTGCCTTTTGCTGACATACTACAGAAATGCAGCAGCCCTGACTGCTTTAATGCTGTCCAAACATCATTAACACATTTATACTCTAATTCCAGTGCATGTAGCATTGGGGACACAGTTAGGACTTGTAGAAATTAGCGTAGCTTGGCGTCAAATGTATTCTAGCATTGAACAAATTGTGGGCCGTGAGATGGCCTTAAAACTGTAAGGACGATGAAGTCCATGAGCTGCCAAACACCTGGATGTGCTCTGGGGGAGCAGTGATCTGCAGTCTCAGCTGGGTGCAGGAAACCATTTGTTGGATTAACCCCAAATCCAGGTGGATTCATTGTGTTTGAAAGTATTGGATTAGGTGAGTGTCAAGCAGGGAAGCATTGGGTCTCATTTTTAGAGTCTTTGGTATGACCCGGCCTTTATGGGGGTTCAAACCGATGACATTCCAGTCTTAGTGTAGGACGCTCTATCTCTAGGCCACCAAGTTGACAGAATTGTCATTTGGACCATAGTGCTGTACATTACATAAAATTGCTTATTCTTATTGTGTTTTATGTTCTCAATCTAAGCATAAACGTTGAAATTACTGTATTTTTTAATGCAGCTGCTGAAATATATTTGCCTGTTTTCAAACTTGGAATGTTGGCTGAAAATAAAATATAAAAATCTAGTTTTCAATTATAGGTTGGTTCTGTGCGCTGAAATTCCCTACTGGCCCTGCACAATATATCGCAAATTTATCGTTATCGTGATATCAAACCGTGCAAATCTCATATCGCAATAGACGGTGAAAATTGTGATAAATGGTTACTTGTGGTAAGCTTGAAGTATTTAAGGAATCAGATAAATTTATTGATGCATTTGACCTATCAGACGGATGCCTTCACGTTGTTAACCAATCGGATGGAGCCCTTTTTAAGTTAGATGTTCGCTTCCAATGTAGACGAGGGCTAATTCTTACTTAAATTAAGCCGTTGCAGTGAAATGGAAATGATGTTTTTGGTTGTTTTGCTATTTGTTCGTGTATCCCGAGTTACATCAACATCGTAATAGTGATAGCTAATATCGCATATCACGAGTTTTCCTCATATCGTGCAGCCTATTCTCTCTGATGTTGAACTGAAGCAGATTTTTTCTGCTCCATTTTGCTTGCACCTCCTTGATTGAAGGCACTACCCGATCGGAGTTCTGTTCGACTTCCATGCCTCAAACACGGTCCTGCCCTGGAACATCACTGTGCACTTTAAGGTACGAGCACGTTTAAAAACAGAGGCTTGTTTTCCTCTTTTGCTTTAATCTGCAGGGATTTCTGGGGCTTTTGCTTTAACTTGTAATTTTTCAAATGTTATTCTAATTTCTAATTCTATTTCAATAATAATTGTAACTATAATTTTTAATAATTTAATATTCTTAATAATTTAATATGAATGTCATTTTTTATGTCCTTTTTTGATGTTATACTGTATAGATTGTTTCTGAATGTCGTTTTTGCTGCCACAGATATATGAAATTTCCCCATTGTGGGATTAATAAAGTCATCATCTATCTATCTAATTTGCAAAATTGGTTTTCTGAGCTAATATTCAGGATTTGTTAAATGAGTTGAACTGATTATAAATAAACAAAACTACATTTAATGGCCATTCATATGTATTTTTTAACAAAGTTTTTGCAAACAAAAAGAGTAAATCGACATTGGCCAATACGTTTTGCCTGAATTTTACAGTTTTTAAAATGATAATTTAATTTTCGTCCTTTTTTAAATTTTTATATTACTTGAACAGCAACATTGATGAATCCCCCTTTTTTTTAAAATATGAAACTTTTGGCTGCGAACGGCAGAATTTCCCAGATGTAGACCTCCTTCACTGCCCAACCAACTCCATGGTGGAGGCCCACTTCATGTCCAGCATCAAGGAGGCCGATGCCCTGAAGCACAAGAGTCAAGTGGTTAACGACATGCAGAAGAAAGACCACAAACAGCTGTGGATGGGCCTGCAGAACGGTGAGACACGCATGCGCACACGCCTTCACACAGAGACCACAGGCAGCTGTGGGAAGTGATCCACGGTCCCACGTTCACGAATCAACGCTCAGATCCCCACATGCCGTCTCAGTGCAACTCAGCCACCCACACTCAGGCTCACACGTGCATCTGAGCATGCTCAGTGAGGATCCATTCCCATTTAATACTTCCTTTTATATGTTGTTCTGAAGAAATCTAGTCATTTCTGTAGAATCCTTATTATTATTGGGTTCTTTTCCTTTTCCCGTCCTCTAAGCCTGTGCTGTTTAGTGTAGGTGATTCTGGGGAGGTCTTCAAATGAGCTGGAGGCTTGTGATGTGGGCGTTGGCTCATGGGCAGATGGAAGGCATTCCTGTATTTGGGGGTTTCTTTTATACGTTTTATACGCTATATGTTATCATCTTAAAAACAACAACAACAAGCTTTCCATGGATTGAATCTGGTCGTTTTGATCAAAAAAATCTAACTGTAAAAACTTCAGCTGCTTGGAATTCTGCACCAGTGGTTTCACTTTAAAAAAAATACATTTTTTTATCATTAGAAAACCAAAAAACAAGTCAAATGGATATGACAGATCAACATGCAATTAATTTTCAAAGATGATTGTTTTTCTACACGAACCTGCCTCTCTTGCTTGATAATTTATTCAGTTCCTTAGTTGAGCCGTAAAAAAATTAAGTTAAACAAGGAACTATACTACAGTCACTTTATTTTCTCCTCATTTTTTTTTACATTGTTATTTTTTTTCTACTATTTATTGCCTCTACTATTTATAGTTTGTTTTATTGTGCAGTTTGAAGTTGTCCCCGTTTATAGTGGAGCTGAAGAGAAAACGAAATTTCAATTTCTATGTATGTGTAAACATTGTAGATTTTGACAGTAAAGTTACTTTGACTTTGATGGATTAACTTGATAAATAAGTAATGAATTTTCACTTCTTAGTTTGATTTATTTTTCCCCATAACTGTAAATCCATTTAAAGGCCTTTCCAATTGGTTTGGACTGGAGCGATATCATTCATGCTCCTTCTTTCTGTGTCTGTGAAGCCTTTTTACTCTCATATACAGATATTGCATATATTCTTAATTACTGGAAATAATCTCTAATTTATGATATGTAGAAACGTGTTTATTTTTTTTATTCAAAGTTTTTTTGGTCAATTAGTTTTGAGCCTTCAGAGGCCAAAAAATAAAGCTCAAAATCTCATTTTATCTGAGAAAATGTAAACCTGTGATATTTTTTTTTGTTGCTGCCAAAACTGTTTTTGTGACGACATATTTGCAGAAAAAAAAAGCCCAGAGCTTTAGATCAACCCAATTTCAGCTGCTTCTGTTTTCCAATTTCCTCTGAAACGTCATGTGTGAAAAACACGCCTGAAAAAAACCTCCCATTTTAAAAATGGATCAACCAGACAAAGAAAAGACGACTGGAAAACATCCTGAAGGGACGTTAAAACTAAAGAGGGAGTCAAAGAGGTTAAGGAATCAGTAAAATCAGTTGAAGAGCTAATGAAAGGAGGGGCTTTGCATATGAAAGTGAGAGATGAAACCCCATCTGAACGAAAACTTTCACATCCAAAACAGACTTGAAACAGAGAGGACTTCAACTTTCATCCAAGGAAGAAAATGACAAATGAACAAATCTGAAACTTGCACATGTTGTGCCCAATTTTTGCTGTTAGGACTCTTTAGAAAAAAAAGACATAGAACATATAATATAAATTCTCTTCATACTTTCTGTACTCCACCAGAGCAATGACACTGTTGAAAAGCTAAATTTTGGAAATTCATTTTTTTCATTTAATAATGTTATTTTATATCTAAAAAGTAACAATCGGAAGGCAGTAGTCTGTCTCGGTTGGGAAAAGTCTGCATGTCTTGTGTGAAGGCAAATCTGCAGCATTCTGACCTTGCTACACGTTCAAGATCTGGATGCAATCAAGTAATGCCAACTGACTGCAGAAGTGACACGTAGTCATCGTTTTATGTATTACTTCCACTGCAAACCATATTCAGACAGTTCGTAATCAGCCATCATGCTCGTTTTTTTTATTTTTTTTATCCTGACATCTGTGTCCTCTTGGTCTCTAAAGCTGCATTTACACTGCAGGTCTTGATGCCCAAATTTGATTTTCTGACTATATCCGATTTTTTTGATGACCTGCCTACATCATCTTTTAAAAGTGACCCGTATCCGATTTTTGCATTTATACTATACAATGCTGAAACTACCAAAGATAGTTGTTCGGAGGACTACTGCGTAACGTAGCAGCATTCCGTGGATCTGAGCGCTGACCGCACAGATTAAAAAATGATGAGCGAGCAGGCCCTTAATAATAATCATAACAGTAATAAAAGCACATTTAGAAGATGTGTGTTGGTCCAAACGGCAAAGTTTAGCATGGTGAAACCCTCCCCTTTTTGTTGTGGTTTTTGTGTGACTGCGGTTGTCATGGAGGCAACGCTGCGACGGAAGGAGGCGTTGCCTTGGGCGCTCCTGGATGAGGCAGGAGATGGGATACGCGGGAGAGGAAAAAGGGGGGCCGCTCGGCCGGCTTATGTGCTCTCTCTGAGTTTTGAACGAGGAAGTGTTTGCAGATGTCGTGCTGCACTAACAGTTTGATCCAAGCAAAGAAATAAACGGCTTCTAGCCTGTTCCAGAGCAACGGTGTCCCGCTTGATTAGTTACCGTTTGCGGCCCGACCGGGACCGGACCGGAAATAACAGCGGTTTCTGACTACGGTCCGAAGCCTGAGGCTGAAAGGTAACACGCTGATGGGGCTCCAGCTGTCCTCCAACAGCAAAATCCTGAGTTGACGTCACTGACGTACGACTCACATTTACTGGGGAATATATATGATATGTCTGCTTACATGGCACACGTGAATGCACGTATCCGATTCGTATCCGATTTATTTCCACATATGAATGAGGCCTGTATCCGATGTGAGAAAAACAGAATCCATGCGCTTTTGTCCTGCTTACACGTTCACCGGTCATATCCGATCTGCGCCACATGAGAGGAAAAAATCGGAATTGGGTCACTTGAACCATGCAGTGTAAATGCGGCCTAAAGGTCTGTCAGTGTAAGTTGTGAATTGGTCGTCAGCTTGAAGCTCAGACTGGTGTCAGCAGCTGGTAGCTGTAGCTCCATTTGCATTGGATTTGCATCAACTCTTCCAGGTCACTTCAGTCTTTAGTTTGACCTTCACATACGGAATCTCAAAAGGCAATCAGGATGTAAAACACTAAAACCAGAGATCTTGCTTTTTAATGTTAATGTAGATTTTATTTGAACCATTTTTAAAAGTTTGGACACATTTGTTGTGATAATGCTCCGACTCTGTTTGGTGGGCTTATTATTTTATAAACGTTAATACTGTAGAAATGACCTTACAGCTTTATGTACTCATTTTATGTCTCTTCTTACCTCATGTTTAAAAACAGTTCAAATGTATGCCAGCAGGAGGCGTAGTTGTACCACATAAAACCCAAGCGTCTGCGTTTGGACTGGTTTTTGCAGTTGTTGATGTTTGTTTGTTTGTTTGTTTGCTTCTCCAGATAAGTTTGACCAGTTCTGGGCCATGAACAGGAAGCTGATGGAGTATCCAACAGAGGAGGGCGGCTTCAGATACATTCCCTTCAGGATATACCAGGTAACATCCTTTTAGATACACCAGCAAAACAAGCAACACAACAGTTCACAAAAAAAAAAAAGGTCTGGATGTTTTGCCTAATTTCTCCTGTAGAGGGAGCCAGAGGTCTGCATAAAAAAGAAATCCATCAGCTGGAGAATTACCTGTCTTTGTTCTGTGCAGTGCACAATCATTTCGTCATGTAATATGGCATAGATATAGAGTCCAACACATTAAGTTTACCTTTCAAATGATAAAATGGAGAGAATCAGTTTTTTTATACAGCGTACAAGTTAATGATAAGTTGGCTGATATCTCCTCCAAATCACAACCTGTCAGCTCTCCTTATTGTCTGCCTTAGGTCCGGGGATCTCATCCCTAAACAAGAATAGTCTCAACAAATTCATGCTTTCAAACAACTCTTACATGTTTGCACCGTGTTTATGAGGTAATTTAAAGACTTAATCTCTACTAACCTAATCAAACATGCTTGTACTCGATATGATTAATGGCTGATTTAGCAATAACGCCTTCAACAATCAAGCGAAAAAAAAAAAAAGTGGGATTCCTTTTTGCTGGATGGTATTTTTTGGAAGGAAATTAATTTGGTACCTATGACTCTACATGTAATTCCATCGCCCCCAGGATGAGCCACTGGGCGAGCCCGGCTCTTCTGTCTGGGTTGCGGAGGGAACTAACGGCTTCAGGTTTGGTGTTTCCTCTCGGCAGTTTTTTATCCTGACTCAGGTAGAAAGTCCCTTCAGAGAGCAAAAGAAAAAAAAAAAAGGCACGATGAATAAGTGGGTTATTTTTTTTTTCCTGGAAAACCTTAGTCTGCTGCAAGCCAGACGGAGGGGGAAAAGCGAATTGAGTCAAGCATTAAGACGTTCTTGAGGATGGCAGAACCGTAAAAACGCTTACGAATTGAATCTTTGTTTTAATTTGGTCTTTTCTTTAAGACAGTCATCATAGCTCCGCCAGGCAGATGAAAACATCTCGATATTAACAACAAGACGTGTTGGAACTCTGCTTTAAGTCTCCAAATGCCTTGATCTCTAGTGGCTGCAAACAGAAAGCCCCCCCCCCCCCCGTCACTGTCATTGAATCTTTGTGAAAACATCACAGCCAGCCTGTCAAGACAAGTTAGGGTAATGGAAAGTAATGAGTTGGACCACCAAGCCGCTCCGACAAAAAGGGAAAGATTCAGATTTTGTTCAGAAAAACCGTTTGGATGTGCTGAGAAACTGAAGTGAACCTTCCTACCAAACATGTTCTTCCATCCCCGTATCTGCTCTGACAGCTGGTAATTTCCCAGCATGATGATTTATCATTCGGCAGTAAAAGTTTTAATTGGAGTTGGAGGGTGATGCATATGGATGCGTTTACATTTTTGCACAACAACTGGGGCAGAGCATCAGCTGTCAGTCACCGTTAGCCCCGTCTGCTTTGAGATTCTGGCTTTTTGTTTTCACTTTAGCATCGCTGGCACATAGCCTTGACAAAAGCATTCTTGTTTTTAGCAATAAAACATGGGCCTTTTAAAGTGGAGGACTAAAACATGTAGTGCGACCAACGCAGCCCGCCCTCTCAGACATTCACTTGTTGAAACTGTAAAGCCGTCTTTCGGCTGGTTGAGAAGAATCCAGTTTGTGGCGGTTTTCTTGGCTGAATTGAAAGTCTCCACGGTCATTTATGAGCTGCTCTGGTCTCATGACAACGGCAGCATCAAAGTCTGTTCCGGCCTCACGGGGCCGTTTCCACATCTACAGGACAAAAGGGTGGATAGTTGTGGAGACAGTTTGGTTTTTAATCTGAGACATTTATAAGTAACACTGGTCTGGGGAGTCTGACAAAGACTTTGAACTTAATCAGTTCATTATGATCATTTTCCTTTTTTGAAGTGTTAAAGACGACTTTCACTCTTGAACAATAAGGCGACAGAAGTTCAGGATTTGGACAAATTGGAAGAAGAAAAAAGTCCCCATGTTGATGTAATTCCTCTCTGTGCTTATTGGATTGTTTTTCTGCCACCTGACTGACTGAGTCCATTAGAATTTAAAAACTTGACCTAGTCTCTGTGTTTGACATTTTGACCACTATCTCAGCAACAATGATTAAGGTTAGATTTTATTTAGAAAAAAAATAAAAGGCAGGAGCTGGATTGTGTGATTGAAACACAAAGCTTGTTGTTTACTCAAAATGCAAAGCCTCGTTTAAAAAAAAGAAAAACAAACTTAAATTGATGCATTGTTTTTTTGATTTGAGAGATATGAATGCAGAGGTGGAGTTAAGGCCTTTAGTGATGCACCTTTGATTCAACAGTACAGATGCGTCTGCAAACTAAAGCTGGAATCATAGAAAATCAAAAAATGTCTATTTCCTTAAATTCATAAAAGTGAACTAAAGTTGCGTTGTGGAAAAACAAGGTATTTATGCCTTTAAATATACTATTAATGTGTTTGACATTTTTTTAACCTTAAATTGTTTGCAAAAACGCTTAAAAAAATAAAAATAAAAACATCTTCACCTGTTGGTTCCCAAAAGTGAACGTCTCATTTAACTGAAGTCATATCCAGACAGAAAAGCTTCATAAAAACATCAAAAGTCACAGCTTTGACTTTATAGAGTTGTAAAGTCAGAGCACATCATTTTTTTATTAAATAAATATAAAAAACCACAATCAATCAATCAAATCAATCAAAACTTTATTTATAAAGCACTTTTCACAAAAAAATATAACACAAAGTGCTTTACATTAAAACACAACAAAACCTAAAAACAAGCATGACGATTAAAAATAAACAAGCACAAAAATTAAGAAATAGGGCCCCCCCTCCCCGTACCTAGCCCCTCACTCCTTCACACCTCCCACCCCTTAACTGATGGGGAAAGACAATGAGAAACAGGCTGAGCATAGCACAGTATAAAAAATTCCATGCAAATGCAACATGTTGAGAGAAAAAACTCATTTTCTTCAGCTTTCAAGCATGGAAGTGGAGAGAGTATCATGATGTGGTGTTTGGACTATGATGATATGACGATATGATATCATGAAGGATTCTAGATTTAAAAGGTGGCCAAACTGGTTTTCCAGTTCCTCCAACAATGTTAAAACTCATGTCATAGACAAAAGTTTGATAGATGTTTAGTTTTGATATAATATGCAAAGAGCGAAATGTAAGAAATAACGTGATTTAGAGGTCATTTGAGTTTGCTCTTCAACATTTTATTTTTGGTACGCCATAACATTTAAAACGGTAGAACTGAAAGAACAGCCGGCACCATGAGAGTCCGACGCTTTTGTTCAACACAATCGTTTTTCTTCCTCCTTTAACGCGGTCTTTCACATTTTCCTCCAAATGTAGAATGACAAAAACTTTGAAGGAGAAACTCACAAAATCAAAATTGTGTTTTTTTTTCCCCCCCCTCTGAGTATTGAAAAAGAGGAATTGTATTCATTTATTAATTTTATTAATCTTTCTTGACTTTTCCCATTTATGGTACTTTATTTACATAGTTGATAGATCAAAAAGAATTGAAACAAAAAATAATAATAATTTGAAGCTGCCTTGCACACACACACACACAATCACAGAGTTCCTTGTAGCTAGGTTGTGGTATTTGGTGTAAATAGCATGTGTTGTGCTCGATTCAGAGGGCATTAATGACAACACTCAGCTCTAATAATGGAGGGCCGGTTTCCGTCTCGTCTGGTCTTCGCAGAGGTGGTGTCACAGCGTGAATTCCACTCTTGTTTGTTTCTGTGATTGTGACTTTAAATAAGGATAATCCTTTATCTGAAGTGGTTTATCTTCTATATGTGACTTTCGTAAATATTATTTTAACAAATACAAGAATAAAATCTGAAAATCTTTTCAAAAACTGTTTCCAGTAATTCTCACACAATTTCCAGTAAGCGATTCTGTTTTCTCTTTGTAAACATTTTCTTTTGTGTCTTTGTTTTTTTGGGATTGCTCACACTCAGGAACGTGGCTGGTGTGTTGCTGTGTGATGACGCCTCTCTGTGATTTAAAAAGCCAGAGGGGACGGCCGTCTCGCTGCACGGAAAGTGAAAATTACTATCTTTCCTTTAAAGATGGCTTACATTGTTGCTGGACAGGTTCTCTCCCGTGTTACCGCTCCCTGACTCAGAGTTTGCTCACCAACCCCCAATGCAAAGCGAGCGGTTCACCTCCAGCCCGCCAGCCGTTTATGCTGTGGCGCTCTGAAGGAGAGGTGCTTGTGAGAATGCACACTGCCTTCCAGATATCTTGTAATGGCTGACTGAGACGAGGCGGATGTGGTGACTGGACAGATAATTACAAAATGCTGGGAACGCTGGAAACAGTTGGATGTAGTCATGCCAGAGGATGCAGGTGATGAGCAGGGAAATTCTCCCATTTACAGTAAAACATGTTGGAAACTTGGTTTTGTGCAATATCTTTATTCTGTGGAAATTCTATGATCCAGACCTGAAATTATTTGTGTGCTTTGCATTTAATCTTTGTTGCATTCTTAATCAGAACTGAAACACAAATTCAGTCACTAGTGCTGAGTATCACTGTCAAAATACCACAGTGTATCTATTTATCTTTCAAATTCCCATTATAACACATTTTATTTCGTCAAAAAATACAAATTTTCATATTACTAGTGATATAAATGGAACAAAGATAAGAAAATGATCATTTACTACACTGAAAACTACCTGGAAGTAGTTTTTTTGCCTCACAATATATAAAAAATACATTAAAGGAAAACCAATTGATGGATTTGATCAACTAATTAATTTAAGGTCCTTTTGAAATAGATTTTTTTTGATCCTGCAGTTTTATTCAAAGAAGTTTCTTATTTTGTTTAAATAATGTGTGCTGTGGTCAGAAGTTCTCACTTTTAATTGTGAAGATTCTTCCAAAAAAAACGGTGTCTGACCTGAAAATAAAAGGAACTGAAAATTAATTTAGCAAAGGATTATCCTGGAGTTTGTGGCAAGGCTTTCTCTACACGTGAAAAGGGGGGTTAACCCCGGTTCACTCAGCCCCATTTCTTTGCCTCCAATTAGATGGATTGATTTGGCTCCATCAATTAGTTGGCATCTTGAGCTCCTCTGCTCTTTTCACTCGGGCCATATCTTTTCACCTGAGAGCTAATCACCTCGCTCTCATTGCGTTGCCATGTGCTGCTGTGCCAGCTAAGGTGTCACAGCGCCTAAAAAGAAAGTGTCTCCATCCAAACAATATCATGCATCTCCCCTGAAGGATCGATGGCTCCTGCTTTGTGCGTTGACCGCCTGCATAATTCATGTTTAGCCTCTCAACTATGCAATGAAGTAGCTGTCACTTAGTGCACTCTCTCTGCTCCGGGTCTTGGCGATGATCCTGCACGAAAGGCCGTGCTTCCTGTCAGTGACTCAGTTTTTCTGCGTAACCTGAGCAAGGCCTTCGCGCCTCCGCCGCCACCTCCTTGTTGCTGCTTCGCGCCTGGCTTGGCAGTGTGTAGTTACTAAAGGGTTACTTGATCCAGCTCGTCATCGGTTTCCTTTTCACAGCTTCATGATTAGGCCATATAGTGTGTCGGACTCTCCGCTTGACACCTCAGGTTGGGTATCAGCTTAGCTGTATCTGTCTTGTTAAGAAGACAGCTTTGCCATTGTCCTGTGATTCTCAGGAGGTAAGAACAAACCAAGTGTCTGAAATCGTCTAATCTTTTTCTCACCTTTCAGGAGAATTCAAGGGTAATGGATCAACAAGTTTTAGAAACAACACAAAGAGCTTTTACTGTTTCCAATTTGTAAGATAAATTCTCTGGTCTACAGTTGCCTGATACTCTTATTTTTAAATTTGTTTCAACCACATTTTAGCCCCAACTGCATCAAACACGCCACTGTATTTTACTCCATCAATTTGATCGTTTCTCTCAATGATGCACTACCAATTCATAAAAAAAAGGTTGCTGTATTGGGATAAAGAAAGATGATTAACCAAATGGCCCATACACAGTAGGTCACCAGCTGTCACTAACTCTATAGGATGGTGTCAGGCTCCCAGCCCTTTTTTTTTCCTGAAGCCCTGATGACATGGGTGACTTTGTGGCCACCAATGAATTTTTAACTTGATTCTTAACTGATAGGGAGGTGAGCGTTTACAAAGAGCATCCTTGCTTCCTTGCCAAAATCAGATTAAGGATCTGGATTTTAAAGGACGCCACACTGCAACTCAGTTTGCACAATAAAATACATGTGAAACGTTTGGGTTGTGGCCCAACATAGTAGACTTTTTTTTTTCCTTTAAGGGGTTTGCATCTTTGCAAAGGAGTTCTTTCATCACTAGTGAAAGTGGAATTATTTATATTTAAGGGGATACAGCATTTATTAAATAGTTCTTCCGTTGTTTTTGAATAATATTTTATTCTGATTTGTATTATATTAAAAGGAGTTGATTAAATGCAGGAAAAAATATAAATGAATACTTTTTATAGATAACTGCTCAAACAGTTTTTGTTTTAGTTTTGTCCTGTCCAACAGCTGAGCAGGTCAGAGCTGAAGGCCTCTTGTGTTAAACAGATTTTACTGTCACAACAGGGGTTTATGGATCTTCAGACAGACAGAGTGTATATTTGTATAAACCCCTTTTGTATTTGAGGCTAAGCTTTATTTATGGTAATTATATTTGTATGCATTCCTTGTTGGACTGGACGGAAGGAAAGAAGAGAAAAAGGAATAGAGTAGGATGTTAGAGATGGGGGGATAAGGGGTTAGAATGAGGGGAGATGGGGGGGGGGGGGCAGTCGATAATACGAAGTCAAAACATGAGACTATTATACGTAAAATAATAAATAAATACTGTTGGTAGATAATTGGTCAAAATGTTTAAATTTATGGAGGAATTCACTGTTCTCGTTTTATTTTTTGAGCTACTGAGGCGAAGTAGATGAGAGAGAGAGAGAGAGTTGAGTTTTAAAACACCTTTAATGACCAAACATCATTGCACAAAACAAATAGTCACATGACCAAAAAAAACCGAACCAGTTTGCCCATTTTTCATCTGCAGCTATGATAAGAATGTTGTTCTCACTATAGCTGAAAATACTCCATACATCTGGACAAGCTGCAACCCGTATGGACAATCATCATTTTTCCAAGAATGGCTTGTAATCTCGGAAAGAGGGACTCCCTGTACTCCTAAGTAAATGATGAAATTTGTGGGGGGGTTTTTATCACACGTTTTTAATTCGTTTTTTATTCATTTTCACCCTTTATTTAACAGTGAAATGCCTGAACTTCTGGCGTTTCTGCTGGAATTTTTCTCACAACCCACACAATATTTGATAGTATTTAACTAAATATTTAACAGAGGATAACTTGTATAACCGAGTATGAGGATGTTAGAGATTAAGTTTTTATGAGACCTTTTAATTACCTCATAAAAATGGTGCAAATATGTAAGATTTGTTTGAAAGCATGAAGTTTGTTGAGACTATTCTTGTTTGGGATTAAGATCCCCAGACCTAAGGTAGATAATTTATATCACCACGACAAAAAAGCTTGTTTTGTTTTTGTTTCTTAGGGTTTTTGTGATCCATGTTTTGTACTAACTTAATGACTTAAACAACTTTTTTTTTTTAACTTTGTTGAAAGTGAATCTTGCTAAATTGACTAAATATTTATAAAGCTAATAATTAAATTGTGTTAAATGAGTCACATAGAGGAGGGTCGTGATGCACAAATGTGTTTTTAATGGCATTGCAGACCAAACATCACAGAAAACCTTTTATTCGTAAAGCCCCCAGGTTAAAATCCATTACCAATTCTGGACATCATTTACTAGATGTTATTTTGTGTTCTGGTAATTCCCGTCATGTTTCCCGTACTTCTCACTCATGGAATGCTGCGGCAGAGTCTCCAGCGCTTAGTGTTGTCCTGGGGATATTTGCAGCATACGTCACATTTGTTTAGCCATCCCATCGTGATTTACTCCGTTTACATTTGAGGCAATTAGCCGTTCTCAAACCGAGCTGCACTGTGGTCAGCAGCAGGACAGGCTTCGCTCCGTAGATAGGGTGATGGCACAGAGGAAGGTCAGAGGTCAGGGCTGTGTCATCTTACTGTCATGGAGATGGCTCACGGTGTGGGAAAGAAAGGATTTTCGTTGATACGTCAGTCTCAGTATTTTCTGTGCAGTTCTAGTGACTCCTATGTGTAAAGCTTTAGATTTACATGACTTAGGAATTTCTGTTGCAATTAACCACAAAAAGCCTTCAATCAATCTGTTCCAACAGATCAAGTAAGGTATTGGCTCGTCTTTGAAGCAAAAACACATGCACTGCACTATCCTCTCTATCAATCTATCTTACAACCTCAAGGGGTGCCAGATGAGCTTTTAGTCTGGGTAGAACCCTTCTTGTTTGCCAAGTACAGGCTAAAGCAGCTTTTAATGACTTCCAGACTGATCCTGATCAGTAAAACATGTCAGCATCACATGAAACATCTGTAGAATTCTTGCAGATTGCTACATAACGCATTCTGAACAGTTGGGCTCATCAAAGGGCCACATTGTCAGCGTTTCATTCACAGGATTTGCGTGCTTAGAGTTGTGGATTCCTCCCAGTCCTTTAACCCACTGAACTCCATTTATGATCAAAAATATTCTAAAATTTTATCTCAGAGAAATAAAACATTTTTACTGGATTTTTTTTGTTCGCTCCCTAAAACTTTATTACTCTTTAATGTCTCCTATTGGCTTTGTTAAACATTTGACAGCTGCTGAAATCCAAATGCAAAAACTAAAATTGAAAAGGCAAATTAAATGCTTAACATTTAGATTTCAATTCTCCAGCCCATAGGTGCCAATCAGCTGTTTTTCTGACCTCAGCTGCCTTTTCCAGGAACAATCTGAACAATGAAATGTTTTTTGTTGTAAAACCTCACACTCTCACACAAGGAAAGAAAACGCTCACAACATAAATAACAGTCTGGCATTATATCGTCAGCCTAATAGCATATCTGCCTAACTCATTTTTTCAGGGTTTTTTTAAAAGAAGAAAAAACACCTTTTTTTCACCACTCACAGTCAAGTTAGGCCAATATCTCAATTCGGCAAAAAAATGAGTTAGGCAGAAATGCTATTAGGCTGACGATATGTATCCTTGCTTTAGTGTTGGCTCATATCCAAACAGTAAATTGACATTATAAAAAACAAATAAAAATGTACACAATTACATGTCATCAATGCAGTTTAATGTATATTTTTTTAAATATGCTAAAACTAGATGACAAAAAGCCTATTTAGTTTGGTACCTTCTCTATGATCCGCATGGATTAGAAACGCTTTAAGATCCGCTCCAATGAAAATCGTGTTAACAAGCTCTTGTTACATTTTCTCTGGTGGACATATATTAAAAAATAAAAGCTTAAAATTGTATTTCTGACTTTTTCTTTATTGAAATTGTTGTGAGTCAGAAGCAGACAAAAACAAAAAAGAAAGGCTGTTTGAAAAAGCTTGTAGATGTGACACAAGTACTACAACCAGCTGGCCACAAGCGTCCTGCTCTGCTCCATTCTGATGCATCCACTGTAGACGACTAGATGCATGTACGTCTTTGTTTACCTCATCTGACATGGAATCTGGATCAAAACTTCACTGCTGGATTGCGCCAATATTGTTCGCCATTTTTGTTGCACCAGTAATGTTAGGTTGGGGGTGTAAGCTATCGGGAGACCATGTAAACTGATGGATGACGGGAAGTGGGGGCGGGCTTATTCTACGCCAACAGTTCCACCCGCAACTCAGAGACAAATTTCTGATGAACTCCTGCCACTCTGCAGGAGCTAGTGGATGTCCTACATTTTTTTTTTTTTTTTTAAATTTTGGCTAAAAACGACATAATCATAATTAAAAGACCTCTGGGAGTGCTTTGAAATAGATCAACAGATGAATGGAGGGGGTCTTTAAATCACCTCTGACAGTTTATTTAACCTGCAACTATATTCTTCACATCATAATAAGGGAAAGAAAACGTAAAAAGTTTTCTTACTAACGCTTTTCATAGCAATATTCCAAAAGTAAATACATTTAAATGCAGTGCCAGCTGTTTATCACTGTTTCATCCATTTCCTTCTCCTTCTTTATTACACAGATTAGCAAGAGTTCTTCAAAATAACGGTTTCTAACAACATCTTCTATGCTTTTGCCTAACTACTTTCTCTTTTCTGTCTTTTGTTTCAAGACAACAAACGACAGACCGTTCATCCAAAAACTGTTTCGGCCCGTTTCAACCGAAGGCAATCCGCACACGCTGTTTGACCTGCTGAAGGAGATGTGCCCAGACGCTCTTACAAAAGATGGTAGGAACTGTCAAATACAAACACAAACTGGACAGAGAATTAATCATAATCCTTTTTTCTTTTTTTGCTCATCAAGATTTAAAATAAGGTTTGTCTCATCAAACAGTACCATGAGCTACTATCGAAGCAGCCCAAAGCTGTATTTTTTTTTCTTTTTATTTCAGTCAATGTTTTTTCCCACTTGTGAGAGGAGACAAACTTCTTTTCCATTTGTCTTGTTGTACTTATGCTTCTATGTGAGGCATATCTTAGATCTTTGCTGCCAGATAAAGCAGGCGGTGGAAAAGCTTCAAGGAAAATAGAGGCAGGCTGGCATAAAAAGTGAAAGACAATATGAGAAGACATGATGAGATGCCTTGAAAAGCCAAAGATGCAGATGAAATATAAAAAAATAGTGGTTCTACAGGAAGAATTAGACAATTATAAGAGAATAAGGTTTGAGGATTTTTCTGATTTTAGCTTGAAGCATGTGCTTATGCAGAATTTTGTGAGTGTCACAAGACTTGTCGTTTTCTCTATACCTTCACATTTGTTCTTTGCGTTCTTTTTTATCTGTCTTTGATGAGTTCAGTATAAAAAAATCTAATATTTCTTTTCATTCTCTTATATTTTTATAATTTCACAGAGTAGCATAATGCCTTGTCAGACTGCTGACCTTTAAAATCTTTAAAATAATCTTTAATAAGAAATAAATAGTTTGTCTTCCTGTAAACTCAATAATTTTGTACTAAAATGGTTAGGGTTTTCTTGTGTGTGAAGGTCTCTGTTTTTATTTGTTTTGGTTTTTTGTTGAAAAATGTTTTTGTAAAAAAAGAACTTTGTGTTACACATGCATGAAAAGTGCTTTATAAGGAAAGTTTGATTTGGATTGATTTATAGGGAGATACTTCTTTAAAACACAAAATCTGATTTTAAAAGCTTAGTTAAGAATTAATTATAAGAAAAGTTATTCTGCTGTTCAAATCCTAAAATGATCACTCCAAAGGGATTTGACTGACATCAAAGTTTTAGGAAATGATGGTTGTGTAAAGATTTTATTTTTCCACGAGGCTACATCCACAAAAATTGTGAAAAGAATCATTTGAACTGTGTCCTCCTTTCTTTAACTAATGCTGAAGGTACTTTTCCTAAAAACATCCGAAGTTCTTTCCTTGTCTTCTTTTGTACTGTGTCATGAAACGTCCAGCTCACACTCAGGTGCTGTGTTCAAACACACAAAATCACACAATTTAAAACTGGAGTTGAAAACGAGTTTAAGGAAGGAAAAACAATAACGAAAGTAATCTAATTTATCCATGACTAGAGTGACAGAAATGGTAAAATCCCACAATGCATCTCATTGACTGAGTGTACACAGAAGGAGGAGTCATCACAATGTCATGTTAATGCACCTTTTTGTCATTTTTATTTTTTTTTTTACCTGTCTGTAAATAAACTAGCTCCTGTGAAAGTGGGTTATGACATGAAAAAAAAAAAGCGGTGGACTCCTGCTCCACACGATGATGCGTGCGACTTTCATTATGAAGGATTTCCAGCGTAAAGCTGTGTGAACTACTTTGTTGTGGTAACCTTTTGAAGCAACCAAACCCTTCAAACGATTAAAAAAGGCCAAGTAAAGAAGACGATGGTGGAATCATTTCTGTAAGTTGAAAATATTCATTTTTTTTAGCAAACAGAAGGACAAATTTATTTTAATAGATGGTAAAAATAAAAGCTCAATATGTCCGTCTGCACATCTACTAATTATTGCTCGCTTTCATTTTGACTGAGGATAAATCACAAGGTTCTTTGGATCTGTGACTTGCAGTTGACTTGCAGCTTAAGCAAAGAACGATGAAAGAAGAGATGAGGTGAGAGGGATAAAGAGAGGGCAAGCTGCAGTCTAAACAGACTGAGTCTGCAGAGGAAGAGAGGGGAAGCAGATAAGCACACAAAGGTGAGCTGGTACAGAGAACCCGCAGGAGATTCACCTGCAGAGAAGCGACAGAACCATTAACGCCTCCCCTCTTTGTCCATCTGTCTGCCTGCCAACCCGTCTGTCTAACAGGCTCTTTCTCTAGCACAATCTTCCTCCTCTTTGTTTATCTGATGCTCCCTTTAAAATCAAAGGCCGACAAGTTGTGTATTGATTTTGAAGTCCTACGTAATATTACCAGTCTTTTAAATGGGGGTAATGTAGGAGGATTTCGACTGGTCTGTGATGCACTTCTTCCATTGTGAGGCAATTCACAAGTGTTAGCCGTGTTCTATTTCCGTGCGTTCACTGCGTAGAAGGCTGTGTGATAAAAAGCAGAAATAGTATTCAAAGAGAAGAAAATGACTAAAGGTTTCATCAGAAAAACTCGGTTTTTAAAAAATAGGGGGATCCAATATCTTACAAAAGCAAATACAATCTTCTCTATATCGTAACTTTTGATAGAAAAGATATTCTTGGAAAAAAACACGGATGTGTAGAGCTTTTATAAATAACGCATGAAAAAACAACAATGACTCTTAGCTATGTAGAGTTTTTTATCAATAAATTTACTGATGACAAGTAAACTTAGTAGACTTTGGCTTAAATAGGTAATTACTGTTAAAAGCATTGAGTTAAAAGCTTTATAAAAAGAAAATACTGTCCTAAATCTTTTTTTTTTTCTGATAACAGTTCTGAAATTATATACTGAGATATTTCAAAGGTTGACTTGTAATCAGAGAGGCAAAGAGAGGAGAGGAAATGTCTTGTATTTATTAGGTTTAGAGATCAGCCCACAATATACATTTGAAAAATTCCTGTTTTATAGAAAATAGCATATCAGGAGAGGGTGTATTTGGATGATTACTGAATTCAAACTAAACTGGGCTTCTCAACTCCAGACTAACTCTACCAGGTCAACTCTGTTTCTATCGAGTTGCGAAATAACCGGTCTGAGAATGGTTCTTGTGTTTTCGTTCCTGGGTTTTTACCCTGATGTAACACAAAGTTGATTTAATAAATTTTACTGGAAAGATTACACATACAGCAGGTATGAAGTATACGGAGACATGAGTAGTACGTTGCCAGTTAAGGTACTTGAGAAGGAAATCATTTTGGCAATAAATCAGTTCCCTTTTCATGCTTGATTACTGAAACCACAGTGACGGTTGATTGTGCAGGAGGGGAATAGCTGAAGATGTGTGTGCTTTAACATTTACTTTATACTTGCTTTTTCAAACCAAAGTCCATTTTACAACAACGTATAAACCACTTTAATGTAACTTTGTGCTCCAACAAAAAGCTCAAAGGTTTTGGCAGATTTTGTTTGTTTAGTGCACTGGCTGAGATACACTTTTTTTTACTTTTCATTTAAGCTGTCATAAAAATCATCCATTCACCAGGAAGTTGGGTTGTTGATTAGCATCAAGTATAAACAAAGACAAAGAAATTAAAAATGTTGTAATAGCATGGAAGTAGGGTCTGAATAAAAAGATTTTTTACAATATAGATTTGGAACCAACAAATCTATTTGAAACTGTTTTTGGTGTTGTCTCATTCACAGTTTAGCCACCTAGGTGCTATTTTTTTCTTTTTTGGGAAATAGTAAAAACAAAAGGATGATGAACTAATGTTACTTTCACTTTACTTAAGTGTTCTTTTGTCATTTAAAACACTTTAGAGGGAAATTCGAAGGCCGTACAGATGTTTACTGTCTGGATTGTAAGACGTAAAAACTTGGTTGTGTCAGAATTTCCTCACTACTTAGAGCACTATATAAGCTTTCTGCTATTTTGTAGTGGTGTCCAAATCATTAACTGTAGATGAGAATTCAACTGAATGACCCCTGCCCCCCCTGGCTCCAAGAAGATAAAATCCCATTGACTTCTATTTTTTGTAACTATTTTTTGCTAAAGCTATGTTATTATTTCTTTAGTGCAAGGTATTCACGTTATAAACTGGCCAATCAGATGCCTCTATGAAAGTAGGTCGTCCAACATTTGAAATGTTTGATTCTCCTGAGCCTACTTTCACGTGCTAGGGGTGTGGCCTTTCAAAAAACTCACTCCTGATTGGCCAGAGTAGTTGCAGCAGAAATATTGATTAGACCAATTTGGTCCCATCACTGCTTACTGACGTCGTCTGACTCCAACAAGGCAGCGTCCGTACTGCGAAACAGTGGTGACTGAATTGACTGCATTTTGTTGAAGGCATGATGTCACACTCACTCAGTCCAGTTCTCATATACAGTGAATGGTCCAAATCTACAATTCCACAATCCAGTGCTCTGGAAATGTTCCAGATGTCTGCAAAAAACTAGGGTGCATCGACGTCCAATAGATTAGCAAATATAGATCATATTGCATTGTGTTTGAATGATTTGTCGTATTTGAACATTTTTTATTTTAATTTATTTTTGATAACAAATCTAAGTTTTCATTATCAGATAACCGTGGTTTTATAAATAGTTTTTGTAAAATGTTTATATTTATTAGGTTTTTACTTCAGCAAATGGATGACGTCATGTTCAGTGTTTAATATGTGTTTGAACTGCATTAGAATCCAGGGCACTACATAGTCCAGCTCTATAGTCGTTTAGCGGTTAGGGAGTAGTAAGGGACTCCGGACATAGTCAAACTCTTTTTTTTTGCTATCTGCGCAAAAATTCTTAACGCTACACTTTGAATCGGATGTTGGAAAAATGTAACGGCTAAAGAAACATTTCAGAGTTGGCTCAAACGTATTTTTCCTAACATGGAAATGTTCCGGTCTTTCCCTTGTCTGATGCTCTGTCATGGTTTCCCGATTTTTGGCAAGTTTACTGCCGTTGGCTTCAGGCAGCGTGGCAGCCAGCCAGCACTGTGACGTTGCTGAACAATAAACGCTGTCAAACTCTTAAGATCTTACTGAAAGATTTTTTTTTAACCATGTTGAGGGCACTGATCCATTTCAGCCCACTTCTTCTAAGTTTACTTAATCACCAGTGAATTTATTGCCAGATTTGAAGGTTTGCTCAAAGCTTGCGTGACAATATGGTGGAGTCAGAAATATTCTCTTACCCTTTTTTTTTGTTTGTTTCCTGCCGCCTGTAGTTTCCCTGATCTAAGACTCGTTGTTTTTTGTACTCTTTGATCGTATATGTTTGTCTGGCAGGTTGTCTTCAACATCTTCCCTGTCTGCCGTGGACGTCTTTCATGTCTTTGACTTTAAATCTCTGCTTGTCTTCTTCTCCTCCCCCCAAAGTGGAGTCTGCCAGCCTGCTTGGTTGATCAAGGTGAAAGTGCCCCTTTTGTCTCCTGTCATTTGTTTGGTTTCCTCGAATGGTAGATGAGTTGGGTGATAGCCAGGGATTATGGTGGTGTGTTTGGATTAGAGATCCTAAATCGTATGTATGCTCTGGGCCCGTGTGAGGTGGTGTGTGACCTTGGGTTTTTTTTTCCAGTCCTCTATAACAAAAAGAGAATCAGGGGTCCCCTTCCTCTCTGTGATCTTTGAAAGATCAAACGACTTTTTCTTTTTCTCTTTCTTTTTATTTTAAGAAAAACTACCCTCTGTTATGTCTGAGGGAGGCTTGGGGTTGACCCTGCGGGACCCAGAAAGCAGTCGCAGAAAACAACTGGAGTCTTGAATAAGGAGCTAAAAAGAAGGGGATTCCCAAAGTTGATCTCAGGCTTTGGCCAAAAAGTCTCTGTTGCTGCGAGGCTGTCCCCACGCGATGGAAAACTAACCCAAACATCAGGTTCCTGTAAGCAGCGGTCAGCGCTGACGGGTACTGGAGCTGCTTGGTGTTTGTCATGTTTTCTCTCTGAAACCAGGTGCGTTCTTGAGCAAAGGCTTCGGTGGCGTGACGATTGGCGCAGCCCACGCAGGCTAAAGGCTCGTACAGTGTCTTTGCTTGTCAGAAGTTTGCCAAATCATGAGGAAAAAAAAAAAAAAAGTCCCACATTGATTATTGTGCGTGAATAATCAGAGGAAACCCCCCACATCACCTCGACCCCCCCCCCCCACTCACCCACATAGCCCCACCCCGACTCCTCCCTTCCAGCTGAAGGCAACATCCACACGGTGCTCCTCCCACGCGCCCCCATCTCAGTCGCATCTGTGGTGCAGCCCAGTCACTGGCATGCTCCCTCGTATGAGCCAATACGGCGCTCTTATCAAGCTGTACGGCTCACTTGAGAGGCTGCACAGGTTTCAGTGGCTGTTTTGATACAGCAGACAGGGGGTTATGGTTCATGTGTGGAGGCGTGTGAGATGTGCCCCTGCAGGGGAATTCAGGATGGCTCGAAAGCCTGGCTGATGACTCAGATGTTGATCAAATGTAGTCAGTCTTTTGCTTTCTAATTCTGTCTGTATAGTTTAACCGTAAAAAGGCTATAAAGGTTGGCATTACTTTGGAAGAAATAAAGAAACTTTGTTGAGAAAAACAGGCCCGATGTATTTGTGTACTGTTCCAAACAACCTAATGGAAACCCGTTACAACCAACACCGGATTTCTTCTAATTCAGGTTTTGCTTTGCAAGAAGGCCTTTAAAATGATCTGCAAACATAACAGCTTCAATCAGTTACAGGTCTGGTGACTTTGTTTTTAAAATATATTAAAAAAAATATTGCAACAAAATTTAATTTACTTTGAGGAAAACATAAAAAGAAAAAACGCTTGCGGACTGGTAGATCAGGGGTGACAAAATCACTCACTAATTATATTTTATTTATTCCCTTTGCTTTACTTCTAATAATTTAACCATTCCATTTCCACAAAACAATAATTAGTAAAACACCAAAAATAAGCTGTTTTAAATAAAGGTTTTTAAAATATGAATTATTACTATAGATCTACTTAAATTTGTATATTTAGACAATTTGAAAGTGATGTAATAAATACAGTATGAATAATGTCCCAGATGATAATAAGTACTTTGCAAAAGAATAACAGTATAAATAAAAAGTCAATGCAGTTCCGAGTCAAAGTTTTAGAAAAGTGTTTGACTATCAGCAATGCAAATGTGTCCCACCAACCACTGCATACTACTGAATTAACTCTTTTTAGTGTCCACAGAGGACATTTTGGGCTTGTTGAGTAAACCAAATGTGAAGGAGTGGGGCTCTGGGAATTTAGTTTGTGGGGGAATTTTAAAAAATTGTGGACTGGACAAAATTGTTTTTTCTCTGGTATACAACATGGGTGTAAATGGTGGAGTTTCAGTTTGAAGAGTTCTAAGGAACTTTATAACACATTTGGTCTGGATGATGTCTCGTCTCTCCTTTTTTCAATACCTTTTGAGAAAAAGTCAACTGGATGTCGCTGGATGCAAAATGTTGGAGACCGTTACTGAAAATGGCTTAAATTATCTAATTGCTCTGGAAGTTATGTCAATTCTACTAAATTGTTTTCTATTAATTTAATCCTCAAATGGGAGCATTGGCTCCTTTCCAAGCAAATTTGTGTCCAAAGAGACAAATCGTTAACATTTGTCTCTAGAAGTTTTTTGTCAATACTGTCAGACAGTCCGTAAGAGTAGCCAGTTCCTCTGTCAGAAACTCTTTGGCTGTTTGGAAAGTGAAGGCTTGTGGTTTTTCTAAGCAGTGTTTGGCTGTGCCTGACTGTAAAAAATGTCATCTTGGCCAGCAGTAGTGTGCCACTAAACCGCAAGGCGTGTGTGCAAGTCAGGATACTAATTTGTCCATTTTTTTTTATAGCTGCAGTGGAAAAGACAACTTATTAATGATGCAATTATGGCTTGGAGGAAGGCCACCGATCGTCTTCGTGTGCGGCCCAGTTGGCGCGCCGGAACAGTTTCATGTATCTGTTAAACAATTACAAACGCTTCTGAGGGATTTAAAGCTATTTTCAGTTACCTCTAAATTTTTTTTAGATTCAGAGTTTTTTTATTTTTTTGCACATATCTCAGGAAGTGGTTGGAATCTTGAGCAAAGATGCTATAGGTAATAGTTTAGTTGTAACAGTTACATATTTTAACACTTTTTTGACTATATTCTGATTTTGATTCCGATTTTGATTTTCCATCTTTCTCTGCACAAGCTGAACTCGACATTCTAAACGCTTCATATTTTTTTCTTTTTTATAGTTTTTATTCAGAAATGTACCAACCCATGTGTTCAAAAACATGCATGTGGTAGGAATTAGCCACACATATAACTCTTAAAAGGGGAGGTGACACAAGTGTGCACAGTAACTAAAATTCTGTCTCTGGTATTGGTTGCATTTTCACCCTCTAAATGCTCCAGTGCTGGTGAACGTAGAAGAATTCAAGGGGGAGCACCTGCAGCATATTGTGGTCACACAGCACTCAAAGAGGTACACTGACTGCTCTCAACCATTTCTGTTCCCTCGCAGCTTTTCAACTTGTGAGAGTCTTGGGGACAATGTCTGTCGTCTCTTCTTCTATGGTTGACCTTTGTTTTGAGGGTTTTTCAAAGACTTATCAGCCACTTTGCTGTTCTTACTGCATGCTTAAGCAGAAAGTGGTACGCAGGGCTCCAGACTGCGACCAACTGGTCGCATTTTGCGACCAAAATTTGAGTGTGTGCGACTGAATTTTACATCCAGTCGCACATGCGCGACCAGTAAATTTGCCTCCCCCACCCTACGTATTTTTTTTATACATTAAACGTGGAAGGGGCACGTCAATGATCAATTAAATAATCAATGAGACGCGAGCGCACACGCACGCAGGCAGACACACACACTCGCGGACATACTCATGAAGCGCGAGCACACTCGCGTGATGCCCGTCTGTGAGGCGTTCACTGCGTGTGAGAAGATTTGGGAAAGCCGCTGTGAGTGGCTAAAATGCGTGGAGGGGGAGGGGCCTAGAGACAATCGAGCGCGCGTTAACATCTGTGGGAAGGAAACGGAGACAAATATCATCACAACCTGATATGTGCGTCTGAGCTATCTTCCGACCTGCGGCTAGTGTACCGGTGACAGAACTACAGCAGGGGTCTCAAACTCGCGGCCCGTGGAATATTTGCGGTCTCCAAGATGATATGTTGCGGCCCCCGCCTTAATATGAGAGTTTAATGTTACCGTAGCCCGCCAGTTTTAATGAATGACACTTTTTCATTGTCGTGCACGGAGCTGACCAACCAATCACAGTGGGGTATATGACTCTTGGGGGCGGGACAATGACAGGGCTTGAAAGCAGGAAACCTGACAGCCCCCCCTCCCCGGACCACATTAAGGAGTTCCTTACTTTCCTTTTTAGAACGTATTTATTTGCTCGTAATTTTCTAAATATATGCAGTCCGTGCTGAACTTTTCTCTGGGCCGCACAGAACCGGAGGAAGGTTAAGTTTTGGATACGGTTACGGCGGAGCATCAAACGGTTTATGCGCGGCTGTTACGGCAGCACACCGCTCCCGCGGGAATCGGGTCAGCTGAGGAGAATGAGCTTGAACATTAAACACACTCAAAAACACTCGAGCAAAAACAACATTAATTTTAGACACACTGAAAAACCGTGGGGAAAATGCAACGATAGACGTGCTTGAGATGAACCGGCACCTCGCCTGGATCGTTGGGGAGACCAGGCGGTTGGGGGGGGGGGCTGTGAGATGAATGCGAATCTGCAGCAAGGCTGAAGGAGAACAGGATGTTGGAGTTGTCCTTAACATTCAATTTAGTTTTAATATTCCTCTCCCCCTTAGTGTGATCTGTGTTATTATATATTTTATGATTATTTTAATGTTTTGTAATGTATGTAGCCTTTTTTTAATGAATTGGTATTTTAAATTATTTTAATTGATCACTCAACTACAAAAACCATCAGGACACATGTCCCATAATGCATTGTTTTGTAGTCTGTAGGGCAGCTTTCAGTCAGTTCAGTACTAAATTTCCAGCTGTGTTCGGGTCGGTTTGCCCCTTGCTCCCACCCCTTTCTCGTGATATTTCTGTGATGATTGACAGGTGATGTTCGAGCAAAAACAAAAATATGTCACACACCAGGTGATCTGCGCAGCGTTGAGTTCACCTGGGTGATCTCAAACACGCTTATTGTGCATCTTGGCTGCACCTATTTGGTGTCACAAAAATACATTTCCATCCGTTTTGTTTACTATATGTACGGTCATGACAGCGATGCTGCTGTCAGTTTACCTTGTTGTTGCATCTTCAAAAGTGCAGAATAAATTGTGACACTGAATTTGAAACAGCACATTGTAATTTCTGCATCTATTATTAAATTATTTATTAGTAATACAGTGGAAATTAGTAGATTTGGTTAGCATGTTGATTTACAGAATGCGCCCCTAAACTTTCTGGTTGTGCCCCTAAAATTTTCAGTTAGGGGCCACTGTGCTCCTGGTGAAAAAAGTTAGTCTGGAGCCCTGGTACGATTGTGTTGATGAGAGAGGAATGATACCTTTTCTACCACAGCTGGGGGCTTGTTCGTCTTATTAGTTAAACCATTACTGCCTCCGCGACTTTTGTCTGAAGGCAATTTTTGGATGTGTACTGTTTCTGTTGCCATGTACGGCTAAGAAAGGGTTTCTTAGCTTATGTTGTGTGGTCTGGTTGTGTAGTCTAAAACTTATTACACATGTAGTGTTGGAAGTATGACTTCCAGAACACATTTTAATCCCATTAGACTTTCATAACTAATTTAAACATCAACTGCTGCATGGTTGCTGTGTGTAATTTCCGCGAGATTGAGGTGTGGAGCAAAACGTTGTCCAATCAGAGAAGACGAGACATCGGACACCGTCCCTGCCTCCATTTTTCTCCGAAGTAAAGACAATAAGCAACTGTCAGTTGAGATGCATTAGAGGATAAACAAGGAGAAAAAAATAAGGGCTTGACCGGAAAACTCAGTTTACCACACAAAGCTGTACTGTCTGAGTTTACATATATATATAAAAATGAACACAGTTACTACTAGTTATCATGTTTAATGTGATTTTAGAACATTTTCCTTTGTTTCTTGTTTCTGTTTTTCCTGTTGATATTTGTCACAACTGCATAACATTATTTATAATGGGTTCGGGACACTGGTTTTTGAACAGTCACACAAATATAAAAATTTTACAGATTACAGCACAGAATCAGCAAACACGTAGGATGTTAATATTTAATCTATACAAATCTAGAAAAATAGAAAAGGAAAAGATCAGTATGGCACCATTTGGGCCGTTTTGTGACTCTTTCATGATTACCATCAACCAAATTTTGATAAAATATTAATCTAGTTAGAAAAAAAAGTTCAGTTCCTAATGCGGTAAGTGTACTTATCAAGGGAAAATAGTAGGCCAAACCTAACTAGAGCTGTGAAAAAAAACTTGATTTTACTTTATAATTTTTGGAAAGTGTTTATTCCTTCTGTGAAATCAGCATATTCTATGTACAGATTGATTTTAGGTACATCTAGTTTGCTTTCCTCGAAAGGTCAAACCAAGTTGCTACTACAACAAAAAAGCTGGTTAGTATTTTGATCAACGCCTCTGTTTTTTGTTTTTGATAATTACTCTGTTTAGTGGTACAAATACAGTATTATCTGGCATTTTTTGGCAGGGGAAAGCAAAATTTTAACCTTAATAAGCTGCCAGGCATACGTTTAACATTGTATGTTTTGGTCATGTAAATCAATGTTTACAATTTTTAAATCACATCTTTCAAAATCATTTGCATCATAGATCAGTTATTTCTTTCTGTGGTCTTTTTTTTTTTTTAGAATTCAAAAATAAGTCAAACTCTCTTAAAAAATGTTCATAACTTTCAGTTAGTTTTACTGTTCTCATTATTTTCTTCCTTTCCCATACCTACCCTATCATGAAAATACCTTAAGATGACTAAAGTGGATTTAAAACTGACAGAACTTGCAGTCTTTTCCCCCATTAGGGTAAAACAAGTGTTCCAATCCTCCTGACACACTGCCACATATATGCCACAGGGACACTGAACTCCTTCAAGCAGCTTTTTCTCTTTAACATCTAAAGAGATTACAAACGTCAATTAAAATCACATTACACTGAATTTATTTTTTCCATTCCATTTCATATATATATTTATATTTATCAGAGAAGCTGTTCTGTATTTTGAAATGGAATTGAATAAATAATGTAATTTGAGACGTTTAGCATGTCCCCAGATTTTTCCTTCTCTTTAGTGGATTTTTTTTTTTTGCTTAAGAAACTCGTCAGAAATATGATCTACAAAGTCTATCGTAGCATTACTTGCTGATTGACTTTAAGGTCTTTAGCATTACTGTAAACGAGAAGATGATGCAGCAGCGGTACAGTCTGACAGCATGTTAAAGGTGTCTCTGATTGTTGTTTTAATGAGTCCCAGCTGTTCTAAAGTTGCACAAACGCTTTTTCTCCTTCAGCGTTCTTCAGATCACTGGACGGATCGCCGTGGGTTTCAGAACGAAACAAATGTGTGATTTAGGTGCAAGAGAGTTATGTGATGACCCAGGCAGATATGTATTTGAGTGTGCTGGGGGGCGTGGCTCATCATGAATTTCCCACAGTTTCTCGTAATGACACTGTAGTACACCTACTCCACCCACGTCTGCCTTCCTATTGCCAGGCAAGGCCCAAAGGTTACTGCTGGGTAACAATGTGTGTACAGGTGTGTGTGTGCGTGTCAGTGAAAGTGTTTTCTCAGTACTGCCATCAAAAAAGAAGAGTCACGCCTTTTACTTTCTGCTCTTCAGAGCTGAATGTCATGATCTTTCAGTGTTTTGCTGATTTTCTGTTACAAGCAGCTCCAGCTCAATGTTTTGACAGGAAAGTGTCCCAAAAGGTTTGAGAAGAAATGTACATATTATCTTATTATTTACATATTATCTTCTACTTTATTTGAGTAAAATTCAATGCCCTACTAATGCACTAGTGCTTTATGAGTTTTTTCTACTTTCTTTTACATTTCTAATACATTTTCATACATTTATACTATAATTTAAATAAATAAAAACTTTTTTATTGTGTGGGTATTTCTAAACGTGTTCAGGTAGTTATCTAGAGTTATTCCGCTTGTGTTTGTATTAGTTTTTCTTTTTCAGCTGCAAGGAAATAATCAGTTTTCCTTTGTTGACACACTAACTTCAACACCAAAAAGTTTTTTTTAACTTAAAATAAAGAAGGTAATCGCCCCCCTTTCTGTCATCAAATGTCTAAATCTTGTCACACGCATGCGCTCTCACTTAACTGACAATACATCTGCACAGACATGTCCCGCTCTGACTGGCAAAGGCAGGCCTTCGTCGTCCTCTCCATGTGCATGGCTGCTGTTGTCAGGGGAAAGCGTTTGCAGAGAGCGTGTCCTTTCCCTGGCCTCAGCCTCTGCACATTTCAGTTTGTCAGTCACTCGGCAGGTGTGGGGTGGAGCCCTCTCTCAGACCGTCAGTTTGCGCTCTGCCTCAACTGTCCTCTTGATATTACGTGGAATTAAAATGGCGTGTGCGCTCTGAGTGAATCAGAACAGCTTGCAGATGGATGTGCGTGCCAGCGGGTCCGTTTGTGCGGGTTTCGTGTGAGTGAGGTCAGAAATGGGTAAACGGTTAAGGGTCTTTAACTGTCTCCCTCTATGCATGCACGCTTCCATCTAGATGTGAGAACTCTAAAAATACTGAAAATATAGTTTAAAATGTCAATAAAATTATGTCTCTATTAAGAACACAAATTAAATGCATAAGAGCTATTCTTTCCAAATAAATGCATTTTTATCAAGTGGATTTTTAAGTCATTGAGCATGTTTTGGATTTTGGAATGATCAAAATATATATTAAAATGTACAATGTGAACGTTTGAATAGAGAAGCAACCCTGTGCCACCCAGAGCAGAACATACCAATAAAAAAGTCTAGTGTTTTTTCAAACTTTGAAGGCCTTTTTATGCGTTTTGGGCTGATCAGTACTGTACAACCAATGCTGGAGCGCTGTTAAATCCACAGACAAACTCGTTATTTAGCCACACATCTCTTAAGATTTTATAAAATATTTAGATTACAAATATTGTTATTTACCTTATAAGGAAAACTACAGTAGTTTGGTTATTTGAATACAAAAGTAAAACAGAGGTGGTTGCAAAGACTTTGCATGCATGTCATGAACGACTCCCCTTAAATTATGCACACTACATTTCCCAGAATACAGTGCAGCAGACTGCACTTCCTCCTGCAAATGTGCACGTCTCTGTGACTTCATTCCAAAGTTGAACGGCCACTGTTCTCTACGACTCCATGTCTTTGTTAAAATTTCACGTTTAAAGGTTTCAGGTTCTCTAGTTGTTCTTTCAAAAACTCTGACGGGATTCGCAAACATGGAAACTTGAAAGGGTTAAAGCAACTTGTTGCTTGCAGCTGTTTTCTTTTTTTTTTTTTTCTTTCTGGCCATTACCATTTGGCGGTGCATGCACACGCACTCCCACGCACCAAGAGTCAGAGTGAAAGGTAAAAATTCAAATCTTGGCACCTTTTCATACAAAAACAATAACTGTCACTTGATTCTGCATAAAAACTGAACACAGACTCATTTTCACACTTGTACTTTCCTTCCTCTTCCTGCCATCCACCACAGCAGTGGTATTACTGTCATGTCTGATGTGGTTGCTCTCACCTCATGCAACCATCTCGTTGCTCTTTACTGTAGCTCCCTTGGGTTTTGGGTTTTAACCCTCTCTTTTGCTTATTTTTTAGAACATACTTTACTCTTTTGCTTGTACTAAAATCAGATTTTCAGTGTTGTTTTTTTGTCTCCTCACAATATCGATTTTTTAGTTTTTTATTGACACGATGGGACAAAGTTACAGTTTTTATTCAAACCTCCCTCCCACCGTGAGTTAACCGATGGTCTCCTGCCTTCTGTCCAGGCGAGGAAAAGCGTTTCCAGGTCGTGATCCACGGAATCGAACCTCTGCTGGAGACTCCTTTGCAGTGGCTCAGCGAACACCTCAGCCACCCGGACAACTTCCTCCACATTTGCATCATCCCCGCTCCCACAGACTGAGGCCTCACAGCTCAGTCAGACCCACACAGGGTCGCTGCCCCTGGTGGAGACAGTCAACTGAAGTCTCCAACCAGAAGAGTCGGCCTTGAAGTTTGGACATGAGGTATTTAACAAACCTCCTTTCCCCCCCGAGCTGCTGCTTTACCCCCTTCTGTCAAGGCTGCTCCTCTCTGCTGCTCCAAAAACTCATTAAAAGACAACATGAACTTCTTTAAGCAGAGACGACAGAATGAGAGGACCACCTCTTCCTCTTCAAGCGGCACATCTTCTGCCCCTCACCTTATTCTTCCTCTAAACAAAGAAACCCTCACAGGTTAAAGGAAGTGGAAGGTTTTCTCTTCCCTGCTGAGCATCTTCCTCCTGACCTTTTCAAAGAAGATGAAGACTACTGCTTGTGATGCATTAAATCCTGCTGACGTTGCCTTAGTTACTGCACACTTGCATTCCGATTTACATCAACCACTGAGTTTATACTGCAGCTCACAGAACTGTGTGATTCCATTAGCTGTAGCATGAATGTTAAAGTACTTTATTTCTCTTAAATCACCCTTTTTTTTCAGCATACCCAGAAAATGATTTGTTTTATTCTAAATATTTGGATTTCTCTTCCTAAACTTGATTACAAGCGGTAAACTGTGGTTTTAGTCTTAATAAGCATCGGAAAACTGTTTGATGTTGAACACAATGTCCTTGAGTTTCTTTTTTCTTTGGGAATTGTTCTTCAATCGCTCACATGACGCTCACATGACAGTGTAAACCCATGAGTATTAAAAACAACACAAAAAAATGAGAAATGTTTGGCTTATGGGCGAAAAGGGAGCTGCAGTTTTCTGTTTTGGAAAAAACGAATAAAGCAAACATGGTGAAGATTGAACCAAACTTCAAGCTGTTCCTCGGCCTCAAACATTGTTAATGTGGGGATTATGGGAAACAAACATGTTTCCAAACAGGTGTTGATTTCCCTCCATCTCTACAGCACCTCCAGCTGGTTTACTGTCTGCTTTTTGGGAGATTTGGCTCCAACTTGTTTGTCTGCTGCCAAATTGAAATGAGCATCTGCTTTTGATTTATCAGAGAAAAATAAAGCTCAGCTAAGATGACGAGACTATTAGCTTTAATGCGCTGCAGCCCAGCTCTGCTCCTGCTGTGTATGCTTTTATTTAAAGACCAACTCCGATCATCTTTCGATGTATTGCAAAAACATTCCCAGTGGTCTTTTAATTATGATTATGCCATTTCTACCCATATAAAAAAGAAAACGGTGTCTTTTTCTAGGACTTAGTTTCTGCAGAGCGGCAGTAGTTCATTAGAAATACGCCTCTGAGCTGTGGGCGGGACTATTGCATAAATTGGCCACGCCCCCTACCTATCTGTCGTAAACAAGCTATCAAGCTATTTTTCATACAGCATTTTATCATTTGCTCCTGATTCACAACTCGGAATACTCAGAATACTGAATACTCAGCTCAGAATAGATTCAATACTCAGAAATGCTATTTTAAGCTTAATTTATGTCCTCTATTCTCCAAAAATACCACAAGAGCATGTTAAAAACACCAAAATGGGATTTTCATTGGAGTGGGGCTTTAAGTTTGTGTTAACCAAGAGAAATAACACTTATAAACAACAAAGTGATATTTAAGTGATGATTTTATACTGTTTAGGCAAAACTTTATTAACACATTCAGGTAACAGTGTGATGATGTTGAAGCCGTCGGTTCCGACATGAATAAAGTTTAATAAAGTTTCTTTACACTTTCAGCTACACTATATTTTTATTTTTTCGTTGGCTAAAGTTCAAACATAAGTACACACTGCAAAGACAGGCCCCTAAAAAATAAGTCAATAACTCCTAGAATTTGAAAAATGTTTTTAGATAAACAACAATATCTGCCAATGGGGTAAGAAAAATGGTTATACAAGAACTCTAATTTTAAGAGAAAGATCTAGTCACAGGTTTTGCTGAACTCCTTATATTTCGATAACTTTCCTACTAAGATTTTTCTTTTAAGACATTTTTCTTAAAACAGGAGTCTACTGTTTAGTTTAGTTTAGCCGTTACCTGTTGTATTCTATGACTTTATGTTCTTTATGATTCATGTTTATTATACAATTACAGGTATGAAGCCCATTCCGATGACTATTGTTTTAAATATTGGGCTATATAAATAAAATTGAATTATGACTTTCTTAAGGTTCAGTTTTTGCAGTGCAGGCTTTTTTAACTAATGGAAACAATTAAGACATACATTTCTCCTTCTGAATTATATTACGCTTGAAGATTGAAAAACAAAAAAAATGTGTTGACTTTAATTTATTTCAGACAAGTCTTAGTCGCAGTCAAAGATTTCCCAAAGTGCAGCAGTGAAAGTGTTTTTGTCCTGTTTGAACTGTCAGACTGAACCAAACCAGACTCTCTTCTCTTGCCTCTGGTGTTTTACCGCCTTTTCACTTTATTCATCTCAAAGAGCATCTCTTGCTTTTTATGTGTTTTACGGCTGACACTCGCCCTCCTTCTCGCTCTTCATCTCTCCTGGTTAATTATCTGTTGGCATCCACTCGCTGCTAATGAGACCGCTAAACTGTCCAGACGGGCCTCGGGCTGCTGTGTCATTCTGTCTGTGTTGTGTTCAGGGAGTTCAACTGTATGCTCCGAGTGTGTGTATAATTACAGACATCATTTATAGCCCCCCCCTCGTCCCTCTGCAGGTGTGTGTGTGTGTGTGTGAATGCGCTGAAAGATTTCCATTCCTGTTCGCACACACTCGCCAGTCTGCAAATTTAAAGAATATGTTGTGTGAGTGATGTCACACATCATGTCATTCCATCAGGCTTCCTCACCCGCCGCCGAGCATGATGGGACGACGGGTTTATGGCATTGACTCGAGAGCTGGCGCTGGGTGTTTGAGTGTGAGAAATTGTGCCTGTGCGCTCGGCTCGAGGCGCGGTGATGAAGAGTCTGCCTCGCTCTGTCATCTCGCTGACACACGCTTTAATGGGATTTTGTGAGCCATCATGTAACCCCCGTACTGTACAACACGCTGGGGCGGCCGCCGCGTGGGACGCTTGCTGAGGTGTGGGGGTGGAATTAGTTAAATTGCAAACAGAGATCTATTTCCATTTCTGGTTGGCGTGTTTGTGACCTGAATTAGGCCTGAAAACTTCACTTTGTTGAATTAACTTTTGAATAAAAGAGAAGAAAAAAAATGTTAGAAGAGTCTACTTTACCAAAAAAAAAAGAAAAAACAACCCATACAATGTTTAATGCAGATACACATTTTTATACATCTCTGAAATTTAAAATACTTTTTTTTTTATTTGACACATTTCAATTTTCTGCAAAGTTCTGCTGTTTGATTTTTGGGAAAAAAAATAACCCATGAAGTATTACTTAATCTGAAACTTTAACATGCTATTTTATAAATGACTTTTGTTTCAGATTTGAAGAGGAAATTCTTAAGAACCGTCGCTTTTTGCGATATAATTAGTGATGATTAAGTTTTGCACAAGGATTCAGAATTTCTAGCATACAGCGTAAAATAATTCAAAGGAGTTTTGACAAATTCAGATATGACAAAAAAAAATGTTTTGAGACTTTAATGCTGCAAGAAAAGTAGTTTGATCTGGTGATCTACATGTTTCATGTATATCTGAAAGACAGATGGAAAAGAGAAAAAAACCAAAGAAATGTAAATGTATTCTTAGATTTATCCGTTAGGATAAATAGTCCTGAAAAATTTCACACATAAATGCCTAAAAACCCAAAACCTCATGAAATCTCTTGTAGTTTTTGTACTAGCAATCAAGAAAAGTTCTTTGTCACACTCATGTCAAATGGTTTTGGAGATGCTAAATGCTATCATTGTCAGTAATCCAAACGTTTACCTAATCTGCTAGCTTCAGAGTTCAGCTGTTGGCACACAGGTTACAGCCACAGATGGGCAAAATAAAGAGAAAACATTCCCCAGTTTGTGCCAATAATTATCCAATAAAATCCACACCAGTTACCGTATGACTGACTTCCACCAGATTCCGTGAATCCCTCTTGTTTCATTCAAGACACTTTTACCGTCAGCTCAGACCACAAATTTTGCTCCGCATCTTCAATCACTCATCAAGTGATTCTGCCGAAAGTTGGTTTTCAATCGTCTTTCCATAACTAAATATGAATAAATAGTCATTTAATTGGTCTGTAACTTGTAGGAACCAGTTTATTTAAATAAAATCTATTAGGATAGTTTCGATAAGCAGCTTCAGGTTATTTTTGAGACTCAGAGCAGCTGAGTTAAGGTTTTCTCCACCTGTTCCAAACTTAGACTTAATAACCATGAACCAGATCTTCAAAGGTCTGTCCCAACTCAACCTGGTGCTGGGAAAGGACAAACAAGTGCGAGCACAAACACACCGTTCAGCTTTTTTATGCGTCTCATGGGGCCGCGGAGCTCTGTTGTGGATCAGACAGCAGTGCAGAGATCTGAAGATGAACACATGAGAGCGATTAGTGATGAAGAGGAAGTCACGATCGCATACCTCATCTGAGGACGACAGACGTGTTTGTGCAGAGACGACATCGTTCTCAGCAACCACTTCAGACATCTTTAGAAGCAGTTCTCCTGTCTGTTGCCCAAATGTAAAGCACTTTTTTCTCGGGTTGAATCCGGATCCAGGAACTTTTAAGTTTTGGTAAAACAGAAGCTGCAAGAATTAAAACAACTATATTAAAAACTTTTATAGAAAGGTCTAGCTTACATCCTACATTTTTTTTTCTAGGTAAAAAAACAAGACAAATTAAAACAGTTCCACATTTTGAATAAGAAGCTTAATTAAAGTTGTGTTATAGCCACTTTAATTGATTTGTCTTTGCTTTGTTTTGCTTCAGAAAGTAGCACAAAATATTGTTTATTTATTAAAGGCAATGATGTTTGTAATTTGTTGATAAACTGCATTTACTATGTATTTTTCATTACTGTATTCACATTAGACAAGATTACATTTTTTCTAAATTTTGGTTAATTTAATGATGTTAACTAAATTTTAGAGTTTATGACATGAAAGTATTTTACATTTATAAGGCAAAGACAAGAACTTTAGTTCTAAAATGTCTGTTTAGTTTTATTAGAGCACATAAATAAAGCCCTTCTATGTATGGAAATAAGTTTTATTCAAATGTGTAATATTTTTGGTTTCATGCATTTTTTTGAATCTAAAAACTATTTTAGCTTGGTTAAACTTATTTTTTAAAAGGTTTTTTTTAAGTCTATGAGCATTTAAAATGATGTCCACTGAAATACTTTTTCCAGCATGTTTCAGATTGACTTTCACTTCCATCTACACTTTTCCATGCAACAAAAACATCGTAATGCAAAAGTAATTGAAGCTGACGCTGCTTGACTGGGTTTCAGCGAGAATGGAGTTGAGTTTCCTTGAGTAGATCCGGTAAACAACCCGAAAACCAAAAGTGTGTGTGTGTGTGTGTGTGTGTGTTTCTTTGTGTCTCTGTTCCTGGCAGAGTGACACACGCTCACGTCTTCCTCTGTGGTTCTCCCTCTTTTGAGGTTCAGAAGACAGGGGGCCACAAGTCCATTTCATTAACAAGATCAACGGCCTTTGAAGTTTCTAATGATTCAAAGGACCCGGATCAGCGCCCCCCCGCAGCAGCCCACTCAAATGACACGCTGAAGTCTGCCATGTTATGCATCTCTCTTTTATCTTTTAGGTCGCTTTTCGATCCTTTTTCATGCAGAAGATTCAATCAATTCACCTCCTCTCATTTTCACTATTCATATAATGGTTTTTTTTTTTTTTTGTGCCCCTTCTGTAAAGACGCCTAAAATCTAAAATTTGTGAATTATCCTAAAAATGTGTGAGGAGTTATGAGTCTGAATAATAAATAATTGTTTATTTGTACTTTTTTCTGTAATATTTTCTTACATCCCTTCCATAAGATAAATGCTTTAATTTGTACAAAAGACGTTTCTCTAACTTTCATTTGCATATCTTGTCGCCTTCCCAACTTTTCAATGCTGAATGAATGAATACCTGACTAGATTTTAATATGGTATGGTGGATTCTGCTCAATGGATTAAAACATTTCCACATCATGGTGCAGTAACAGCAGCTTCCCATTAAGGTGCCAAATTGCCCAAAATGCAGCAAAATTGATCAAAACATGCTGTAAAGTGTACCCTCATTTATCGCATAAATGCTGTTCTGAAAATAACTAACGTCCCTACACACACTTTTCTCAGACAGATATGAATATTTTCACACTGCCTAAACTCTCAAAGATCAAATCTTAGCAGAAAAATAAGTCCAGTATTGTCAAATGAAAACAGAGATATGCTCACAATCTGAAATCTGTGTAGATTTGTCTAATTGAACGCATTCTGTACAGGAGACAGGAACATAGGAGATTGGTTGACAGTGGTATACAGCCAAGCAGTGGGCTGTAAAAAAAATAAACACAAAAAAGCATGAATAATTGCACTGGAACATAATTTGCACATCTGTGATATTGCAAAAGGTGAACCGCAATGACCCAATAATAAAATCTGTTGCTTAACACGTTGTAGAAGTACTGCAATGAAAGTAATAAGCCCAAATAGTAATGTGACAGAGACCACTATATATTTGACAGCCTTTAACATATTACTGCATGGATGCATCTGTTGTATGTACTTTATTTTAGTTTATTTGAATATTCAATAGTTTTTCATGTAAAATGTTCTCTTTGCAATCAACTTTTTTGTGTAACCCAAAATAAAACAGGTCGGCTGAAACAGTTACTACTGACTTTCAATATCTTCTTCTTCAAGCAAGTGAGTTTGGTTATTTTAGCTTCTCCCGATTGAAACGGGGTTCTTACTTGATGCACCGGTGAACATCCAAGGAACTGACATGGACACGGTTTCAGGAACCTGGGTGCTTACTTCAACAATAAGCAGAGTTTCCTTTATTATCATTGTATGATCAAGATTAAGATGCTCCCAAGGTGTTTAACCCTTGTGCTATTCTATGACCCCACCCTTACATTGAAGTGTTCTCCCTACCATCACAAAGGTGGATAAAGGTGAAGAGGATTTCATGTAATCCATGGACACGAGTGAAGATCACAAATCATTGAAGAAAAAAGGTCCAGCGCACTGTCTGATGGGTCTAGATGACCCAACTCCCAATGTTAAAGTGCCTAGGATAGCACAAGGGTTACAAGAATATATGAAAGTCAGGATTAGACATAAAAATACAGTTTAAATATTAAATACAAAAAATTAAATGATAAACTATAAAAACAGAGGTGTCAAAATTCAGGCCTCAAGGGCCGGTGTCCAATGTGTTTTCCAACCAACAATCCATTGAAGCTCCTTATTGGCTAAATACTACCTGATCCAGGTTATCAGCAGCAGGAGGCCGACCCTCAAGGCCTGGAGTTTAACACTCCTGCTCTAAAACATGTAAAGTATATAAATATGTATGTAAACATGTACAATATATACTATCTAAACTGGACTGGTCCCAAAACACAGATGTCCTGTACAAGAGGGGCCATATTTGTCCCCACCTTCTGAGCAGACTGAGGTCCTTCGAAGTGTGCAGACCTCTGCTCCTCTCTATGGTCGAGACAAGAGGAGACAGAATAAGCTGTTCAGGAGGGCCCGCTCTGTTGTGGGCTGCTCGCTGGACTCTGTGGAGGAGGTGGGTGAGAGGAGGACCAAGCCTTAGATTCAACATGGACAGCAGCTCTCACCCACTGCAGCCGACAGGACTGAGAAGTTCCTTCAGCAACAGATTTAATGTAGGAACTAGCGTATTTCCCACAGCTATCCCACTGCACAACTCCTCTGTATGACTAATTACCAAAATGTACTTATTTATTTACTTAATTGTTTGGATATTTGGTGTTTTGTAATTTGTACTTGCGTGTGTGTGTGTGTGTGTTTTTTAGGTGAATTTCTCCTTTGTGAGATCAATAAAGTTCAATTCAATTCATATAAATGTTTTCACGGCACCATCTGATGTGCCTTTATCATCACAGTGTGTCATTCCTACGCTTTGAAAGTCAGCTAAGTTGAATTTCTCGTCTTGATTTGTTAAAAGTCTGTTGAAAGCTCCGACAAATAAACGGATGAGCTTAAAAATGTCCTGTAAACTTTAAGATGTGCATTATCACACGCATGTCCAATAAAAACAACCACTGGTGGCCAAGGTGGTCTGACAAGACAACAGACACGCTGTTCCCTGAAAAATGTCGTCTCCTTTCTAGTCATCTCACACACAAATACACACTAACCTGTTATTAACCCTGCTGGCCTCTAATAGGCAGGTGCTGAACAGACAGAGACGGACAGATCCACAGAGAAGCAGAGTATGACAAGAGGATGTGGCTGAAAAAGGCAGGCCGGCTATTACACTTTGATCTATGCCATACACACACACACACACACACCATTAATAAGCAGTGTGTGTTGCTTTCCGCTCATAGCCTTGAGGTTGGGGCATCAAGTTTGCAGTGTCTGAGTGTTGTTTTGTGTGGCTCCTTACTGTCTGCAATTATTTGTCACAAAATGGTTGAGGGATAACAACGGGTTGAAATTGTCATGGGGTCTTGTTTTGTGTTTGTTCCGTGAAGTTTTCTCAGACAGGAAGTCCGTTGTGTGAGACTGATTTATAGACTCAGAGAAAGTTGAACTCACCTTTGAGGTGAAGACATTAGTAATGCCCAGAAGAGAAGCTGAGCTGGTGTTTTCTCAGGAAGCGCCTGTCTTACAGACCCACTTTGATGAACGTTTATAAAGAAAACCTGCATTTCTGTTTTTTAATTCAAAAAATGTATTTGTGATGTAGAAAATACACTGTTTTTTTTTGGGCCAAAAACATAATAATTTATTATAATTTATAATAATAAAAAAAACATCATAATGTATAGTAATTTATAATTATGACTTATAAAAACACTAGGAAAGCCGATCTAAAGATGATCAGAGTGGCTCTTTAAGAACTATCTGCAGTAAGTCTAGACTTCATTGTTTAACCCAATAATGAAAAGTAATTACTCGGTTAATTTCTTATTTTTTTATAAACACTTGTTATTTATGAACATGAACAATAACCAACTTTTTTCAAACAGCAAATGTATGTCATTTATTTGTTCAACATTACAGCAACCTCTTAAACCTTGTACCGTAGTTTCCAGATTATAAGACGCCACATTTGTCACACGCTTTTAACCCTGAGGCTTATTCAATGATGCGGCTAATTTATGCATTTTTTTAACGACCGCTAGGGGCGCTCGAGCAGAGAGGGTAAGAGTGAGACAGGGGGAATACGGTAGATGTGTCGAGGAAGACGCAAATTTAATGTCAATTCCTGCTTTGTGAATGAATAGCACGAACAGATCCTCATCATGGAAAATTCAAGAAGAAATGCAAATGACACAGCTTTCAAGTTAAAAGCAATCGTTAAAAGCAGTGTGAAAAAATCCACCATCATCAACAGGTTTGGAAAAGCCGGTCTGCTGCGTGACGGAGAGGACAGCGCAAGCTCAGGAGAGAATTTACCTCAGGATGAGAGTGACAAACTGACAGCGACAACAAAGGAGACACTGAGAGAGTCTGTGGTGAAGACTATCTGACACTGAGGAGGAAGATTTCCATGGTTTCAGTGCACAGGAGGAAGATGAAGAAAGCCTTACAGTGACTTTTACGTTTAAGTTTTTTAAAACAGCCCTGTTAGTGCTGTGTTACGGTGTGTCACCGTTGTGGAAGAAAACTTCCGGCGCACGCCTTTACGTTACTGCTGCTCTCAGTGACTTTTTTTTTCTCTCAGTGACTTTTACCGGTATGTTTTTTTTAACCAGCCCTGTTAGTGCTCTTACTACCATATTGCTGCCGTGCTACTGCCGCGTCACAGGCACTGTTTGGAAAAAAAAAAGCTCAGGTATATGATTAAAACTCTGAAAACTCTTTCTGTGTGCCGTCTTTCTTTGTAAATATATCATGTGTTGAACCTTTCCTGCGATGGAAAATGCAGGAGAGATCCTCTGCGCCGATCTTCCTTCGGGGTTCACTTCCCCCGTTGGGACTCTCAGAGCCTCCAGAGCGGGTTAATAAAGAGTCATTCACTGTTCTTCTGGGGAAAACCTTCTTTTATTACAGTTCCCCTTCACTCTGTATATCAAAGCTGCATGCTAAAAATGTAATCGGTGCGTCTTATAATTAGGTGTGCTCTAGTCCGGAAATTATGGTCGATAATTTTTTAAAATCTTGTGTTGCATATATGATTATTAGGAGAATGTTATTTTCTAAAGAGGTAATCCTGAAAAGAACATAGAAAAACTTGCTTTTAAGAATAGTTTTTCTTTTTGCATTAAACTCAATTATGCTATGTAGAAAATGCCCGATATGTCCAAAAAAAAAAAAAAAAGAAATTACAACAAATAATAAAAACTCAATTCTGCAGTAATAACTCAAATGAACACTTTTCTGGAGCTGAAAAAAGGAGAATTGCTGTCAGATGGGCTCACAAACACTCTCAGTCAACGTAAAAAAAAAAAAAAAAAAAAAAAAGCCCATCACATTTGACATGAGAGCTGCTTGGATGAGAAGAGCGGTTGATGTGGATGTTCTGCAGGAGCGAATCATGACTTGCGGTTTGCAGAAGAAGAAAAGAAGGCTGAGGTTCCACATGTGGGAGATGAGGAAGAGTCTGCTGAGTCACTTCAGTCCCCTCTGCACATGTATTGCCGTGTGTCGGAGAAAATTAATGACATTATTTATTTAAAGTTTTTAAAACTTACAAAGGTGAAATACATCAAGTCGAACTACTGAATTTTGTCCAAAAATTGTCAAATTAAACTTGTACTTGTGTCTTAATACTTTTTGAAAGAATTTAAAACATTTAGATTATGAAGCAATGTCACTAATTTAGACTAGAGTGGAGAAAATAAAAATCAGTTAAAGTAGGATTTTCTTTAATACAATAGAGACATCTTAAAAAGTTAACGACATAAAAAATTCTTGATAAAAAAGTCTAAATTTTATCTGAACAAAACACAACATTGTATATAAAAAATTAAAATTAAAATGAAAAAAAGAAAAACTTTATTCGTCTTTTTTACTGGAAAAACAAAAAATGAGGAGTCAAATTGGTAAAACTTCCTTTAAAAAGGGTCTCTAAATTAATAGATTGAATTGATCCTCAGATCCTCATATTTATAACTGAGACATCAAAATCAGAACTCAATTAAAAATACCTGATAGAAGTATTCTAATCATCTAGAATTATTCTATTAAGTAAACTGACTAAAGACGTTTTTTTTTTTTGTCTAAACTTTTATCTAAACGCTTTATCTTTAAGCCAGCAGAGATAACGTTTGTGTGTGGGTGTGTGAGAAGAAACTCTTTAGGTTTTCATATTAAGTGTGGGTGTCTGGTACATGTGCTTGTTCATTTGGTTAACATCCATCCAGTGTGGTGTGGTGAAAGATTGCAGATGTGCTCGCAAAGTTATTAACTTGTGGTTCTTCTGAGCCACATTAATCTTTTTTTAATGTTTTCTTCCTGTAACACATATGAAGTGGAAATTAGAGCTCATTGCAGGTGAAAGGTAAACCTTTTTTTTTTTATTTTTTTTATTTCTTTTCCATGTGACGGCTGAGGGTTAGAACCTCTGTCTGAACAAAAGCTGGTTCTTGTGATGAAAGTCTTTGAGCTCTGCAACAGAAGTAAAACTCAAAAATCCACCAAAACACAGTACAACTCAGCATCTTGAGAGCATCTTGCTCCTCAAACTTGTGCAGCACAAACCATCTGGAGAAAGTCACAACATTCACTTTAAACAGATGTGCTGCAAAAGTCAGCAATAAGGTGAGCAGCCAGAGGAGAAGCATGCAAGCCAACTGTCAATCCCAGCTGTTAATTAAAAACCACACGGCAGACATTAAAGCTTTCCACAAACCTCAAGATTTTATTAAATAGAGCAATAATTTCCTAAATGACCACAAGCACAATAACTCAGAGAACCAGAACCAGTGATTGATTCCATACCGGCTGACCATCATGGGTATTTTAGCTGCCATAAAGAAGATGTTCAAAAAAAAAGAAGTCGAACAGAAACAAAGGTTTTAGCCAGCATGCTCTTTAATGAGCTTACTGTAAAAATTTCACATGACTCAAGCAGAGGTCAGACACATATGTTTGAGTGCTTTAGGTCTAAAAACAGTTTTAGGACACTTTTATTGAAAATGCTCACTATGTCCAAAAGCCATACTTTAATGTGTCCTTATTTTTAAGACTTCACCACAAAAAGAGCCAAACAAGAGGAAAACAAGATCCAAGCAGGAAAAAGTTGTCATTCATTTTACATCAGTTTAGTCCAAATTTAATAAATGAATATGAAAAAAAACAAATCAAAACAGAAGTCTAAAGCAGTTTCAGAGCCTACTGCTCAACACTGAATATGCACACATATGTATAACATAGTCTAAGAAAGAAAAGAGGCACAAATATACTGAAGGAGTAAAGACAAAGACAGATAGTTAAACAAAAAATCTTTATACTGTGAGAGGCATCAAAGATCAGAAAAGTACACCATTTAGCGAAAAATTCCAAGAATACTTAAAAAATCAAATAGAATGTAGTTTAGCTCAAAGAGCCTGCAGAGAAATGAATGGATGAATGCTTGGCAGCATTAGTTATTGACTCCCATAACAAGAAAAAGCACCACAAGATTTAAAATTTCGTTTTAATGTATTGTTTTCAGAGGATTGTGGCCAAGACAGACCTCAGGGTCCGCGAGGATTCATATCTTCAAAGCAAATAATCTAAATAAGAAGGCTCAAGACCATTAAAACATTTGTAAACCACCAAGAGAACTTTAAAATCAGTCCTGAAACGCACAGGGAGCCAATGCAGGGATTTTAAAATGGGTGGAATGTGTGCCCGCCCTCTGGTCTTCTTCAGAACCCGCGCTCAGAGTTCTGTAATAATTGCAAGTTTGAAAAAGACTTTTTGGGTAAACCAGAGAGGAGGGCATTCTAGTAATTTAAACTACTAAAAATAAAAGCATGCATCAGCACCTCTGTGCTGGCAAGAAAGAAAGCAAAGGACGGACTCAGGCAATGTTGTTAAGATGGTAAAATCCTGTCTTAATGACACTTTTAATGTGCGGGATAAAAGTATGCCCAAGTTTCTCAGACATTTAGTAGTTTTTGTTATTATATTGATATTTATAGCTGTTAGTCAGCAGTGTCGAGAGCTTTTCATCACAACATCATAAAAAAGACAGCAGAAAATACAACTTATGCCATTTAAAACAACTTTAAACCCTTCAAAAGTTCATTATGACATGACCAAACTAGATTTTACTTTAATTGTTTTATTACTGCATCTCACAAAAACTGAACAAAATAAATTTTAATAAGATTTTAATACAAAATACTTCAGAACAGAGCAAAATGCACAATCTTTTTTTTTTCCAGTCAGACTTATAGATGATTTTGCCCTTCTACCAGCAAAATATTTATTATTTTAAAATGTAATTCTTTGCTGTTAAATCTTATTTTGCCCATAACTCCTGTGCACCACAGGGACATTAATCTTTATAATTTTAATAAAACTCTGAAAGTATTGCAAGAATTAGCACATAGAGTTCAGTGGGTAATGTCAGAGGAACACCTGGTGGATTCACAGTTATTTCACACGGCAGAAAACAAAGTAGTGTCGAGTTTTGGGGTCTCTGAAACTGAAGGGTAGGGGGTGAGGTAAAGCAAGAGACCAGCGGGGCATAATCTTGACTCTAATCTTCAGTTTATTACAATAATGACATATCAAACCAAAGCTACTGTGAGAGGCAGTAACAAGACCAGAAAGAGTTAACCTCGGGGAATAATAAAGTAGTTGTCTAATGAACCAGTGGAAAGAGGGATTCATAATAAGGAAAATTTTCAACTGAAAATACTCAACGTTAGTACATGAATATTAGTACTTTTGTTTCTAATCAAATGAAATGCCGTGCTAACAATGTTATTACAAGCCCACACCTTTAGTTCCTGTATCAGACAGAAACCAGGAAATACCAGATGTTGCAGTTCCACCAAATCCCACTAGAGGCAGTTTTCAAAGAACAACAATTCTCAATTTAGATTCCCATCTTTAAAAGTCAGATTTAACAAAAATAACGCATATATTTGCAATCTGGTTTCATTGATATTTTCAATGCATATTTCTTTATTTCCTTAACTAGCTTTTGGATAGCTCACTAGGTTAAGCGCAGGACTGACACATGAGAAAACCAGGATTTGAACCCCAGGGGGTGCGATGTATTTTCATTCCTCCTTCAACCAGTATAGCTGCTTTTGCGTTACTGCCTAACAAGTGAGCTTAAGTGTGGGTCTCCATGTGCCGGTCTCCAGCCTGGATACTGGGGTTGTGTCAGGAAGGGCACCCGGCATAACGATGCCTGCCAAAGCACCTGTGCGAACCAGAGAAAGCTGATTGGCTGTTGCGACCCCTGAGGCCATATGCTGTAAGATGAACAACATTGCTTTATTTACATTAAATGACAACTCTGGGGAAGGGGGGGGGGTCACTTTTTAAATCAAACATTTTAATTTCTATTAGGGGCTCATCCGTGCTCCTGTTCCTGACCGTGTACCTCGCCTTTGCTCCCGCTCCTACACCTGGTTGTGGATCCTGCGTCTCGCTCGTCTCTGCTCTGTACCTGGTCGTGTACCTCGTCTCTGCTCCTGCTCCTACACCTGGCTGTGGTTCCTGTCTCCGGCTCAACTCGCGCCCCTGACTGTCCCCCCAACCACGGCTGGATGAAGCTCGTCTGCTGGACTTTATATATGTAGTTGTAGAGTTAGATAAGTTAATTCTTCTCTAAGAGTTCTGGTAAATCGCCTGTCCGTCCTGGGGGAGGAGCCCTCCTTCATGTGGGCACCCCTGAGGTTTTTTCGTTTTTTCCGGAATCTGTTTTTTTAGGAGATTTTCCTTAGGGGGGTCTAAGGGCAGGGATGCCAGTATAGCTTAGTCAGTTTGTTAGTTCATTTTAGTATTTTCCTATTGAACTCTTTGTATTCATGATCCTTTTGAGTTCATGTTTCACTTCGAAGCCCATCGAGACGACTGTTGTTTTGATTTTGGGCTGTACAAATAAAATAGAATTGAATTGAATTGAATAGGGCCCATATTTGCAAATTTAGCAGTATAGTTTCTTTAACTGGCAGGTGGATGGGCCCAACTGAGCTTTTACCTCTTCACACCATATGTCACCAAATTCCCAACATACCATTGTATCCAAGACTCCACTCATTTGAACAGGAAAAACACTAAAGATGTTTTATTCACAGAAAAATGGAAATACATTTAGACATGAAGGGGTTAAACCTTATTCCATCCGGTTTAATTGCCAAGAGGTGGTTGGGTCGGGAGGTTCAGGCTTCATTTTTGCCGTGCAGAATCCAACAGACGTCAGAAAATTGTGTTGCTAAATCAGGTCTGATGAAGTTATTGTTATAATTATTAATATAACTATGACAAAAAAGGTAAGAAAATGTTTTACTTTTCCCTGATATGGGAAAAGTATGATCGAATCTTGCTTTCAAGTAATAATCATGATGGCACTATAAAACTATAGATACAAATCAGAGGCTAATGTCAAAGCATCAGCTGGTGGGCTCTTAGTCATATCAAACAAAGTGAAGTTTGGTTTTAGGGTGTCTCCTCTTTTGTTATGAGAGCAGGACGTGGGTGGATGGGTAAAGCCAGACACAGATGAAAGATGGTTTGTCATTAAATTCTCTGTTAGACTGACTTCCTACTCATGTCTTATGGCAGTCTGCTGTAAGTGCAGAAATAACTTTGACCTGTTTGATCCTAACCTACATTTGTTCTCTCAGATACTCCGTTTTATTTGTGTGAACATGTAGATGTAAGTATGACAGCATGTACTAAATCCAGGATTCACCAAACCCTGATACGCTTCAGTCTTTGTCTATTTGGAAGTGAACCCTGATGAGATTCAGCTCAAGGTGTGAATGCAAACAAAACATTTAGTCAGAGAAAGAAAACCTAAGAAAGTAAGTGACATAGTCATAAATTTCAGTTTCAAACGCAAATCTGAAAAAGCAGAAATGTCAAAAAGTAAAAAATATTTCAGGGACTAGGTGTCCATTATCAGAAATGAATGGCGTCGTCCAATAAATTCTGATAATGACACGGTAAAGGGCATCATACCACTTATGACCATGGCCACTTATGAAAGAAATGAAAATGTAATAAAATATTTGTACTTTAATCTTGTTAATTTTGACTTTTAATCTTTTTATAGAGGAGGTGGACCATTTGATATGTGGTGGAACACGTTGTCATGGTAACGGGTACGGAGCCTTCACCTCGCTCTGCTGCAGCTGATGTATAAAAACTAACCTCCAGAAGAAAGTGCTTATGGTCATGCTAAATGATATAAAGCATCATTTCAGAGGTAAAGTTTACCTCTTTCCCCTTTTTTTGGCCAGTTTCCCCAGATCATTTTTACTGCAAGAAATCGAGTAAAATAAAAAAACAATTGATGTCCATCAAAGAGCCAGTTGAAGGACAGAGATCTTTTCGACTGTCTTGGTTTTTAGTCCACTATCACTTTTTAGTCCACACAGTGTAGCCAATCAGAAACAAGTATTCATCTGGACTGTGGTATAAGTCTTGATTAAACCTGGGTTGGTAAGGAAGGTTACAATAGTGGAAATATTCTATTTATCTCCTTTTTGACGCTAAAAAGAGCAGCTCCTGTAACTGTAAGATGGTTTCAGGCATTTTCATCTGTTCCATTTGACAACAAACCAATCAAAATAAAATCCTGGCTCACTCAGAGTCATCAGACAATCCCAGGTCTATTCCCCCTGCTGTGGTTGACGTGGGCTTAGATTCTATTAATATTGATATGCTAAAATTGTAGATTTTCTATTATTGTTATTAAAATAACGTTCCCCTATATGTGCCATAGTGCATGCAACTTACCATTAACATGCTCTTATTAAATATTAATAACAATAACAATTAGTTGTTAGTCAGAATTGATTACCTGGATCAGGTGTGTTTAGCCAATGAGGAGCTTCAGTGGCATGTTGGTTAGAAAACATGCAGGACACTGGCCCTTGAGGCCTGGAGTTTGACAACTGTAGTCTGGCAGATCATCCAGATGGAGTTGTGGGACAGCTGGGGGCAGGAGACAAGCCAGAGGTGAGGTCCACAGCCAAGGAGTACAGACGAGCCAACTGAAATTTGGAATCTCACCCGTTCCCCCGGAGGAGAGTGGGAACTAGGGACAACACATGAATCGCACTGCACCAAACAGAGGCATGGAGAACTAAATGATGAATAAATGTAAGTAAATGAGAATAGAGGACAAAACCTCAATGCAACATACTTTCTCCAACTTCTAACTTCTAGCAGCCTACTAACAACCAATGAATTAGATGTTCTCTCGTTACTAGCTAGTATAACAACAAGCCTGTTCCATGAGGAATGTTTTAAGCCTAACTTTGAATGTAGAAACTGTGTCGGCCTCTCTTACATTAGCTGGGAGCTTATTCTATAAGACAGGGGCTTGGTGGCTAAACGCTCTACCTCCAACTTTACTTTGAGAAATTCTGAGAACCACAAGAATTCCTGCACTTTGGGAGCGAAGTGTTCTGTTTGGTTGGTCTTTAATATAAGATGAGGTCATACCATGTAAAGCCTTATGGGTAAGCAGGAGGATTTTGAACTTAATTCTACATTCAACTGGGAGCCGGTGACGTGAAACTAACACAGGAGTGATGTGTTCTCTTCTGCTAGTTCCTGCTAACAGTCTTGTCAGGCTGCAGTGGTATTTTGGGGAAATGTGGTCTTAATCTGAAAAAAAAAAAAAAAAAACTTGGCTCCCAAAAGTGTACATATTAATCTAATTTGTTAACAGCCTCTTTTAATATGTCAAAGATGCTGTTTTTTTTTTTTTTAAGAATATGAAACAAAAGTTACATTTTTCATTTTTATGTGTCTTTGACAGAACTTAAGGAACTGTTGAAGAGTTTGCCAACCTCACAGAAGATGTGATGTGTATCAGCAACAGTGAAAAGGCATCGAGAGTAAGACGAAATTCATAGGAAGCTGGATATGGCTGCGTGGGGGGGGGGCATGAATCTGAGTCACCAAATCTGACCAGTGACTTTCCACAGCAGGGACACGGTGACACGACCCTTGGGAGCGTTTACGGGAAAACAGCCGGTGGGGATGCTGCTCAGTTTCCTGACACATCGTCAGTGGCGTCACACTGGAACTGCATTTGGATGAGATTATGTTTGAGAAAATGATTGTGGGTCTCTGTGTGCTTGTGGGTGTTGAAGGGCTTGTTTGGCCTGTGGTTTACTTATGCTAGAAACTAATCACAACATGTCAGGGGAAACTCAAATATCTCCCGAGAAAACAAATGATTAATCCGTGAATGCAGTCATGAAAAATAGCAGAAGTATCTCTGGGTTTCTGTGTGTGTTTATATTTAAAAGTTCATATCATCATGTATTGTAAAGTGCGTATGTGTCTCTGATTGTGTTTATGTGCAGTTTGTTTGCTTACATGAGTGAGAATGTGTGTGGGTGTGTGCATTTGTACGTGCATGAGCCTTTTCACAAAAACAGCCGTTTTATCGCCCTTTGCTGTTAACCGTCTCTCTAACAGTTTAATTTCTCTTAGCATGAATGCTGTTCATTTTGATGAACTAGCCACCAAAAACATACATTAAAAAGATAAACTGTGAATACCTTTATGCTACAGAAAATGCCAAATTTATCTTTAAAAATGTGCTGACAGATTGGACAGTTTTCTTCATTATCTGAGCAGAGATGATAATTCTATTTACAACTCCAACTCAGCAACAACAGATCCCTGAAAAGACCTCAGACATCTCAGTCCAGAAAAGCGCAGTGCTGTGAACAGCTAAGATATTGCACAGGACCCTCAAGCTCCCAGGCTTCTGGCAGAAGACCCGGGCTTGGGTGAGAAACCTACTTTTTTTTTTTTGGTAAATAGTTTTAGTTATGAGATATGCACAAAACTAAAGACTGGTTAGGGTACGATCCTTGAAATTCATGAATTCAATAAACTATTTTGAAAATTCTCTGAACCTCCAAGCTCAATGTTTCCAGCAAACCCATTTCTTCTCTCCCACCGTCCGCTCTGACTGTTTACTCCAGATTTTATTCTGGTTCACCTCAAATTTCCTCAAGTTAAACAACAGTAAACATCATTTGAGCCTTAAATTGTTAGAGTGTGCTCTAAAAAATATAAAACCTTTGAATAAAGATTGAATTCCTCTTCAATTGGAATTCCTGTTACTTCCAAATCTACACTATCTATAGTAAAGTTGGACAATTCTCTGTCAGTTTTGATTCCTCCACAGTCTCCTCCTACAATCAGGTTAAAAGTGTCATCCTTAATGAGAATCCATAATTACAATCCCACATCAATAACATCACTAAATCAGCATATTTCCACCTGCAAAATATCAACTGTCTTTGCCTCTTTTCTAACCCCTTATTAGCTTCTGTCACCTTCCAGTATTGATTAATGCAACTGTGTCCTCTGGTAATCCAAAATAATTCTTTCATTAAACTCCAGTTGGTCCAGAACTCTGCTGCCTGCAGAATCGCCAAGCCTCCTTCTTCTCACCGCACCACCTCCATCCTGTAAGATCTTCACCGACTCTTAGTTCATTTGCAGAAGTCAGTTCAAAATAAATCTGTACACGTTCAAAGCCGTTTTACCACCTCTGTCCTCCATCTCCACCCACACTCTCAAATCCTGGTCTTCCATCTGCTTTACCTCAGAACCATGGCAAGTTTTTGGAACTTACTGCCATCAGAACATTGATTAACTTTGTGTCTTTAAATCAAACCTCAAAACTCGTTTGTTTAGAACTGCTGTTTTTTTTTAAAAACAGCGAATCTTTTAGCAATTTGTCTCTACATCTCTTCTGTTTTAAACTTTTTAAAGCTTTTTTTTAATTCTGTGTGTTCAGTAACTTTGAATGTTTTAAAAGGCGCTCAAAGAAATATGTCACTAAAATAAAGTTTTCCCTTTTTTTTAACCTCAGTGTTTGAGGGATTTGTTATTATATTATATTATTTTAAAATGATTACATGAAAATCAAAAAAAAAAAATCAACTTCTTTAGTTTGTCAGTTCACCATTTCAAAACTTTTTTATAATGAACAAGATTTTCTTCTTATATTGCTCGGCACTGAAAGAATTGTTGCATGAATTGTTGCATGAGACATTAACATTATAATATGCTAAAAAACTCCAAAAAGTTGATTTTGCATGGTATAGGCCCTTAAAGAAAAAAATTAACAAAAATATTTTCTCAAACTAAGATTATTTTGCTATTGAAAAACTTGTTTTTTCTTGCAAGACAGAAATAAGAATTTTTTTCTTGTAACAAGGCTCTTTTCAAGATTTATTTTCTATAAGATTTAATTTTCGCAGTGATGAATCCTAAATTCTCAGGTAACAGAAAAAAGACAACAAATGAAAAAAAAAATTCTTTTTGATTTGATTTATAGTCACAAACATGTTAGAAATAACGGGTTTCTTGACATACTAGGGCTTTTTCTGATGCAAAAGGACATGGAGTGAGGTGAAATCTCTCAACTGTCAACTATTCAGAAAATAAAGAATGTTATCGTAATTATTTCTGCATTACATGTAAACTCAACAGAGGAAAATCTGCCCCCCCCCTCCCTGCTCTGACATAATACACAAGTGATGTGACATTTTCTCTCATTAGAAACTATCCCACAGTTAGAACACGAAGTGAAGCTACTTCCTTATCTTCTAGTCCTGACTGTACGACTGACAGTTACACGAAGACTGACTGAGTAGTTCCACTCTCACTGCCCAAACCGATGAAACCACCCCTTGTCCTGAAAGGGGATTTCTTTTCACATGAATTATGTCCTTTTCCAAAAGCCCATTTTAAGCCTAACACCAACCAGTCAAATTGTACTTGTTAACTTCCTGTGAACTTCCCACTCATTTACCCTAACCATCCCACCCATGCGCTCTTGCTTTAAGGCAAAAACTAACCACACAGTCAGTCAGTTGAAGTGAACCTTATCTTATTTTAGGTGGTGTGTTTCTTGCACCAGAACAAAACCTGGGGATCCTCGTGCCGTGACGGCACAGATGATCTTTACACACACAGCATATCAGCGCTATCCGAGCAGATATTTTAGAAGAAGACATTTATTCACACAGCACTTTTCACAGGTAAAAACCAAATGATTTAGAGGGGATGATTAAAAGGCAATCTAAATTTGATAAAATAAGACAAACATCATAGGTAAAATACAGTAAGAGTTACAAGAAATAAAAGAAGTCAGGAGAAAAAATGAGCTTAAAGCCCATCTGAGTAAAAATGTCTTAGGAAGCTTTCTAAAAGAACCAACAGATTCAGCCATAAAGAGGAGTAACGATAGAGACAGCATTCTAAGTCTTAAATGCTATGTTTACATACTAATAATTCAAAAACTACACAGTAAAAGTATACAAATTTTTATGAGGTGACAGTGCAGGATCCGTAGAACAAGGCGTTACTAGTCAAGTCCTGAAATTATGCACCTGAGTCACTTTATTGAACTTCCAATATCATTCATCATTCACTCATCTTCTTCCGTTTTATCCCTTTCGGGGTCACGGGGCTGCTGGAGCCTATCCCGGCCACTTATGGGCAAAGGCAGGGGACACCCTGGACAGGTCGCCAGTGTGTCGCAGGGCCACAATCACACACCCATTCACCCTCACACTCACACTGACATCTATGGACAATTTAGAGTTACCAATTGACCTATGGAGCATGTTTTTGGAAGGTGGGAGGAAGCCGGAGACCCCGGAGAGAACCCACGCATGCACGGGGAGAACATGCAAACTCCACACATCTGTTCTGTTTCAGGTCCCCTAGCTGGGACTTGAACCTTCTCGCTGTGAGGCAAGAGTGCTAACCACTGTCCCAATGTGCAGCCCCAACTTCCAATATCTTCAGTCAATATAGCTATGTTTATGCTCTAATAACTCAAAACCTACTCAGTAAGAGTACATAAATCTTTGTGAGGAGACAGCTGTGTCATGTGTATTCTTGTTATTGTTCTAGTAAAATGTAATTAGAACAGATAAGGTGTTTTATTAAGAAAAGAGAAATCACTGAGAATCATGTTTCGTGCTCTGCTTTAGACTGTGTAATGTTGGGGGTGCGTTACATTTCTGAGGCAGGGCTGGCTTAACCACGGCTGTGCCTGCTCCGTGGGCAGGGGTCGAGAAGCTGGGGCTTCTGGAGAACATTGCTGCCTATAAGTGGGTTTGGATCCCTCGGGCGGTAGCCACGGACCGGCAACGGGAACAAGCTAGCTCAGACGGGGGTGTCTCGGTCTCGCGAGGAGGCACGCAGGCCCTGGGGACCCTTAGCGATGGCGGAAAGAATGCGCGTTCAGTGTAGTTAAACATGCATGTATTGTGCAGTGACGTATGGATCAGAGGACGTTCGATAGGCCGTTCTGCATGTGAATCAAATGATGGACTTCATGCTGAGGATGATTATTTGCTGATGGATTTTTTTAAAAATATATTTTTATTTTTGTGTTAATTTATCTTTGATGGCCCGCCATCTACTCACATGTCCTTAGACCAGTCGATCGTGATCGATGTAATGAGCACCCCTGGTCTAGGGCTACAGCTTGAAAGGACAAGTCTCCACAAATTTTAAACTTGGTTCTCTGGACATTTAGGAGGTTTTGGTGTGAGGACCATGGAGATAGATTGGAGTTATAGGGGTTCAGCAGATCGAAAGTATTACTGGAAGCTTCTCCATTTAGGCCAATAAAAGTGAAAGCTACGATTTTAAAATCAATTCTAAATTCAAGCCAATGTAACGAGAATAAAACTGGTGTGTGTCCTTCTACTGGTTCCTGTTAAAAGCCTAGCTGTAGTGTTCTGGACAAATAGGAGATGGGAGACAGCAGATTTAAAAAAAAAAAAAAAAAGATAAGGATATTTTGCGATATCAGAATGTCAATAAAATGTAAGAAGAGTTGTGCATGTATCAGTAAGGCTTTTTACTGATATGAAATTGCAGTTAAAAGGAACATGTTGCATAATCACTGGTTGAAAACAGCAGCAACACAACTCCTCTTCCTTTTTTTTCAAAACTCATTTAACATTAAAGGGTGGGCGTCCTTGTTCTTCAAACCCGTGGGCGTCTTACTTTAGATCAAGGGTGCTTGCTTGAAACGGAGGGCCGTGTTAGATGAGATTTTATCAGAAAGCGCATCAAACTTACTGGAGAAACTGAATGGAAGATAAACAAACATTACCTAACTGACAGACAGGTCTTTAGTTTTGATATAACATGGGATATCCCCCCCCCCCTTCTTCATTCAGAACTGGTAGGCGATGTCCTCGTGGGTCAGAAAAGGGCTGTAAAACCCCGACGCCATGATGCAGATGTGGAACTTGCTGTGTCAACGGGTGACTTGAGAAGTTTCCCTCATAGTAATAATAAGATCGAACAAACAGGAAAGAGCTGTGCTGTGTGCAAAAGTGGAAGATGCTGAGTCAAAGGGTGGGGGCGCACCAAGTGTTTTTAGTTGGGTGATGAGGGTTTAGATGATACTGCTTTCTCAAACTGTGATTTTATGATGTTCTGTGGGATCCTTAGCATGAAAATGGAAATAGTTTTATCACCTTTCCTATGACAAATGTCAGCTTACACAGCTGTCAAGATTAGTTTCAAAGGAAGTCTGCCTTACTTAAAAAGAAAAGCCAGATTGAAAATATGCTGCAGTTTTGACTATGGAATACCCACATGAATACGTAGAAACTCTTATATTGTTGGTTTCTCTCTTTGCTAAATGATTCCATTCATGCAACATTTTAACACCAATTATGAAATTCAACTAAGCCCTTACTGTCACATTGGAAATATTTTTTCTATAATAATTATTTGAAATAAATGTTTAAGTTAAAGTTTCTTCAAAATATTTTTAAAGGTTGAGATCTGGTCCTCTCCTCGACTTTCAAAACCGTTGAAAGAATCTTTAAACCAATTAAAATCTATGCTTAAAAAGCAGGAGGTGTCATTAATTATCAAAACTTTACTAAAGCATCACCCCCCCCCCCCCACTCATTTATGCACCTGAACAGTTAATTATAAATTAGGGATGTTTAAAAAAAAGAAAGATACAAATCGAAAAATCAATCAAGGCACAACAGTGTCTTTGGAAAACTATGACATGATCAAGGATATGCTGCTAAAATAGACAAAAATCGATCGGGAAGTGAATAATCGTTTTCTGTCAAACTTTGTCAGTTTCTCTTGCTGTTGTGTCTTATCCTTTTTACGTACATGTGATGCAAACAATAAGACGTCCAATCACAAACGTGCTACTACCAAGTTGGGTCAAAAATACAACTAGCTGGAGGTGAACCACAGTGAGTAATGTGTGTTGTTTGCACTAGACTTGCCTCCTTTAAAGTTTGCTCAAAACTCCTTTTTATGTTTTGTCAGTCTGTTGTTTTCAGTGTCCTGTTTTATGTGTATGTGTTAAAGGAACAAAAAGGACATCATAAAATGGAATTGCCTGAATCAAGAGGACGGGCTGTGTGGTGGGGCTAAACCTGCAGGCGGTGGAGGCGGTATCAAAGTTGAAGATGAATAACACTGGTCACCCCCTACACGGAGTCTTCGCTGACCAAAAGGGAGCACCTTCAGAGATCGCCTTCGCTCTCTGCCATGCTCTGCAGAAAGGCTCAGGAAGTCCTCGCACCAAGTGCAACAAGACTTTTCAATGCAGCTGGGAGGGGAGGGGCCATGAGTGGGGTCAGTGAACGTTCAATGACTTTTATTCTTTTTTATTCTGTTCTTAGTGAGGTTGATTGACATTTTTTATGCTTTTATGATTATTATTATTACCTTTTTCAAATGTTTTTAACATCATCTTATGATCCTCATGTATATTATTATGTATATTTGTAGCAATGGATGGACTTGTTCCCTCTGGATTAATAAAATAATCTATCTATCTATCTATCTATCTATCTATCTATCTATCTATCTATCTATCTATCTATCTATCTATCTATCTATCTATCTATCTATCTATCTATCTATCTATCTATCTATCTATCTATCTATCTATCTGCATAACTTTTTTTTCCACAGCAGTGCAAACAGACAAAAAAGAAAACAGTCTGAAGGACCCACAATGTCAGATTTTTATGTTTGAAGCTGTTATGTCAAAGACATTTAGTTGTGGTTGCTTAAAATAAAAAGTGTCAGTAAGAAAACAAGTTTCTCTGTTAAAAAGCCTTTTTCATGTAGTTCTAAATGCCAATTGAATGATAAATATTATAAATATGTATGTACTGTATTTAAGTACTATAATGTAACTAATTGTACAACTGTAAATATTGTATCCCTTAAGGTTAAAAATAATAGTTAGTTAATTAATTTAATCTTTTGTGTATCAGTTTGTAGACCATGTATTGAGATTTGTATTGAATCATGTGAGAGGAAAAGACACACAACCCTACAATAATAACAATAACAAATTAAAGGTCAACGATTTCTGCTTACCTCTTATTAAAATAATTAGCATCCATACATCTAAACATTCAACACATCCTCTGTTTGTTTTAAAGTAAGCCAGGAAGGATTTGAGGTGATTGGTCACAATTAGTGAGTGCTCTGATAAATGAAATGTACAAATGTTGACTTAATGAACTGTGCAAATGTTAACATAATTTGGGGCTCAACAGAGGCTCACAGTACGCATCACTCGCATAACATTCCCTTATTTTGAAAATCCATCCATTTTTATAAGGGGTAAATCTCTTTTTGGGTCAGAGGGCTGCTGGAGCCAACCAAGTTACTGTTGGGTGAAGGCGGGGTCCACCCTGGACGGTATCCGGGGTTTAATGTGTTCACAACCCTCAGCTTGAGCCGCATGGGGGCAAAAATGTAAGTTAACAGGTATGTCGTAAGTCCTGCTTTGCATCAGTTTCATGTTTATGCTTACTGCTATCACATTTTGAAGTGATTCAAATTTAAAATACATTTAATGGAATGGAATTTTTATCTGCCATTAACATGTCTTATTTTTGTTTTTAGTTTATTTATTTTAAAACTATTATTAAAACAATAGTAGTTCAATAATGCTTTTTTCAGTCATGCAAACCTTTTCAGTTGAGGAAAAAAGTTCCATTTGACAGAACTTAAGAAAAATAAGATCTTTGAAAAGGAGATAGACAGAAGCTTTGGCTTATTAATGCCCACGCCTTAACAATGACACAAAAACCTTTAATGAATAAAAAATCAAATTGCTGGAGGTTTATCAATCACCTACATATCATAATCCCATTATAAATACCATTACAATCATCATGGGACAACCAATGCCCATATCACTGGTATCTACTGAGTTTTGGTTGAAACATTAAAAATAATTTCTTTTTATTTATTTTTAAACTAACACGTTTGGACATTTTAGTTCTGAATGTAAATAATTCCACAGTTTTACACCAGTTACTGTAATGCAGAATCTTTTTAATGTTGCTTAAGTTCAGCTGTTTTGAAGTTCAACGTCCCCCTTATTCTGTATCCTCCATCTCTTTCAAAAAATGTTTTGTTAGGAAATTATAAGAAGGTGGTATCTTGTTTCATATAGAAACTGAACCGTCTTGAATGCACTCAAGTCAGATCATTTCGTGTTTAAGAAATGGAGGATGGGTGTGTTTGCAATATTTAGCGCAAATTGGTCTGATAGCCCTTTTTTGTTGTATGTACAGATGACAGATGGACAGCAGAATAGTAGAATAACCCTTGTGCTATCCTATAGGGTCCAGATGACCCGATCTTTACATTGATGTGTTCTCCCTACCATGACAAAGGTGGATAAAGGTGAAGAGGATTTCATGTAATCCATGGACATCAGTGAAGATCACAAGTCATTGAAGAAAAAAGGTTCAGCGCACTGTCTAGTGGGGTCCAGATGACCCAACTCCCAATGTTAAAGTGCCTACGATAGCACAAGGGATAATATGTTTCCCCAAACTTCAGTATAGCATTGAAAATGTGTAGATATCAGAGAGTAGTACAAAATATGCACTGATTTTGAGTCCAGGATGTATTTGACTTTATTTATCATAGAAATACTTAATGATAACCCCTAGAAATGTATTCCATATGCTACAGTTTACTTCATTAGTCTGTACCTGTGTGGGGGAAAATGTCTTATAGTTACTGAAAAATAAGAAGTTGGTTTCTCAGTTTGATTAAATATTCATTTTAAAACTTATTTGTTTTTGTTTTTTTAAATGCAAAAGATTAAAACTTTATTTCCTGGTAAAAATAAGGAATTTTGGTTCACATTTTGCACAATACACCTTTCATTGCTATAGGTCAATGCCTGAATGCTCCCATAACTGTGAAAATAAGAATCCGGGGTATCAGTTTCTGAAAGAAAAACACCTGTAATGGAAAACGTTTCGATCGGTTAATGTCTAAAATTAACTACTTTGGTTGCAACATTAATTTATTCCTTCATTTAAAACTTGGAATCTTGTCTTCTTTTTTTTATTTAAAAAACAACATCAACATAAGGTTCTTTGGTTTCACAAAGATTGTTTATTTTTTAACATCTACAAAGCACGCCTTTGTATAAATGAGAACTCAGTGTTAGATTTCAGTGTTCCAGGGCTTTTCTCATTATCTGGACATCTCACACTTTGCACTAACGGAGTTTAAAACCATAATGTTTCGGCCCAACAAACCATAGGCTTTCCTGTGAGAATGGGCTGTTGGCGTTGATGCTCTTAAATGAGTAATGTCGTCTCTGTGCCTCCTGCATGGCGAGATAAAAGACAGAGCACATTCAGAACAGATCACGAGGCAGCGGGAGCCGTGTTCCCATTTCCTGCTCCAGTCCTAAACTTTGGTTTTGCACGGAAATAGACATAAAGATTCATGACTTTTCACCAAAGGCAGTGGTTTACTGCAGGGCTTGAGATAAAAGTTGGAATATGTGAGATGTGAGCTGATGTGTTGAAGGTAAAAAAAAAAAAAAAAAAATTTAGAAAGTGCACACAGGTCTTAAATTAGGAGGGACATTAAAGTTTAAAAATACTTATGTTAAAATTGTATTTTAATACAGCAAACTAATAAATCAATAAAGTCATATTTTGAATTCAGATAAAATAATAATATTTTTTCTATTTCTCTTGTTTCTTTCATAAATAAAAAACTAAAATTCTAGGGTCTTATACCAGTCATTAATAATCCTAAGCCAAATTGATCCCAAGGACAGTTTTTCTGAATATACATCTTATAACTAGCTTCAGAAATGTAAAAAAAAAGAAATATTTTTGGAACCAAACTGCAAGGACGTTTGTTGATATGTTAAAGTTGAACTAGTTTCACTTAATGAGAATGTGTTTGTTTTTGTGAGAACCTCCTAGGGGTTATTTGGTAAACTACAACTGACTCCAGATTATTTTATCTTTAAACAAGCTTGGGCCCATGATCGTAAGGTTGCAGGTTCGATTCCTGCCTTGCACGCCCATGTGTCAAAGTGTCCTTGGGCAAGACACTGAACCCCACCTTGCCTCTGGTGGGAGGTTGACGCCAGTGTTCAGCAGCGGAGCCACCATCAGTGTGTGACTGTGTGTGTGACTGTGTGTGTGAATGTATGGGTGAGTGGGACTGTGACTGTAAAGCGCTTTGGGCCTTTGTAAGAAGGTAGAAAGCGCTATATAAGTATACGCCATTTACCAAGCTTCAGGTCAGAAGTCAAAAGGCTGCCTCTTAATTTTTTTATACATCGATCTAATCTAAATATACCAGCTATGTCCGCCGTATACAAGTGTGGTGATAAACTCAGGTCTGCATCTTTACAGTCTGAATGTGAAACCGTTCCGAGAGCTGTCTACTATAACTCTCTAATCAAAAGGGCATCTTTATCTCCACCGGTAGCAACACAAAGTTCCTTTTTTATGTCAAATCAAACAAACAATCTTAAACGTTTTTATCTGCTCTGATTCTTAAGAATACTCTTTCTGAGGGTGTGCAAGCAACTAATATCCAGCTTTAACAAGCCACCAAGACGCTACATTTCTTTAATTTTTTACTTTTTTGTTGCTAATCCATCATATAAACCATTGCAGTTAAATGAAAAAAGTAATATTACGTGAGCAGAAAAAAAATTAGTGTTTTTGTGGTTTTTCAATGTGTGCAGCAGTTTGTTAATTCAGAATAGGAAGTTCTGTTATTTTTTTATTAATTACAGTTTAATGTGCTTCAAGATTTTTTATACCGATTTGTCCCTACAATTGTGTTAAAGTCAGTGTTTTAAAGAATGCTTCACTGCACAGTGAGAACCTTTTGAAGTGATTTTTATATCCCACAGTCAAAAAGAATCATGATGGAAAAATGTGATCAAACTCAAATGCTTTTATTGTTAACCTTCAAAGGCCAATGTAATTTGAAGAGCTAATTTTGGTAATCCAGCAGTGTCAGTGTCCTATTATCCTCCTGGAAGATACAATTACTGTGTAATGCATTATGTAACACTCTTTGTTTTACCTTTGAGCTCGGGAAATCTTCACCTGCAGTTTTTTTACTATTAAGGGGATGTTATGTATGCGAAATTTCATCTGAAACTTTTCAAAGGTGTTAAAGTAGGTTAAGTCATTTCCTCTTGTTTTACAACTAAGATACACATTGATGCATTGACAGCTTTTCTATTTAAAAGCCTAATTTTCTGATCAGAAAATGCATAATCTTCCCTAAATAAAAAGATCTAATGTACCAAAAGAGAAAAGAAAGACACAAAAACAGGGTTTTGATTAGGACTGTGAACATTTATATAATAATTTACAGTTTTTGATATTTTTTGAACATAAATAACTATGTAAACCAGAATGTAAACACAGACAAGTCTTTGGGGATGTTTCTTTGGAGTAAAGCTGTGACCAGAGACAGATAAGCTTTGGTGTAATGTTAGAAAACATAGAAGAAAGACTTAAAGCTTCAGAGTTTCAGCTGAAGTTGCTGAGCTGCTACGGAAAAAATTATACTTGCAGTAACATCAGGTGGGGCCTTAATGCAGCTTTGACCTGTTTCGTGGATTTTGGACACAGTGAAGTAAGAAGAAGGGAGTCAGTGCATAAAAGAAAGCTGAGGTGCTCTAATGTTCTTAACAAGGCAGCGGATGGGCGGGGCTTAAGAAGATGCTACTGTTCTATAACTAAACCATAACAATTCAGAACAACCGTAAAACAAAAAACATACACAAAAGACCTAAAAAAAAAACATTTTATACACAAAAAGTACATCTTATCTTCAACATTTTTATCCCTTAAATCCTTCTTCTTTTGTCCACCTTTTTCCATTTTTCAACCATTTTGTTGTGCATTTCAGTTTTGGTTTCATCATCACCTATTTATATATTTAATTCATCATTACCCAAACCGATTCACATCCCTGCTGGGCAATAACAGTGTCACAGAAAAAAAAAAAAAAAGTAAGAAAAAAAAAAAAAGAGGGACAAGAGGAGGCGGGCCGGGAGGCTGGAGGGGGCATCCCTTAAGTCCCAAGTTCGTTATGTGCTACATGTTAAGTGGGATTTGCCACTTCTTTTTGGACCACATGAAGAACAGTTCTGTTTTCCTCTTTTCAAGTAGCAAAAACATCAATAAATAGAAAACTCCCACCTTCAGCTGTCCCTTGAAACAAACACAGTCACATCATCACATCCACACTGAGGTAATCGTTGTAAAGTATACAAAAAAATGCCCTTTTCTGTTTCATTAAATAAATCAGTCATCAGAAAAAAGAACAAAAAAAGGGCTTTAGGAGAGCTACAACAAAAGTCCGCTCTTGAAATGAACATGTGCCGTACTTTGGCAAGTTTTCCCACTTTTAAACTGCTACTTTGACTCCTGAACATAAATAAGTAAGACCCTGAAGAGTGGACGCCTCTGCTTCTGCTGATCAGAGGCCACTGGACTTCAACCGACGAAAAAAAAAAAAAAAGGGGGACTATGTGCGGTGAAATGGCAACAAAGAAAACCCAAACATCTATGTTCTTACAAAGTTTTCCCCCTGTCAGTGTTACAGTCCCATCCACTTATTGCTTTTGAAGACAAACGAAACGTATAATAAATTAGAATATGGTCAAACTGGGTAATCAAAGAAATAAAGACAATAAAAAAGACAAAACCACAAAAGAATAGCAAAATTATATTAATTACATAAAAAGTCAGTCCTTTTTAGATGATTGTCTAAAAATGATAGACACTCAAAGTAGTCATGGGACAGTGTCTCTTGCAGCCCTGAGTTCATGAGTCCCTGATAGATTAAAAACCTGCCGTAGTTATGGTGTCACTCCTGATGACAACTAAGGTAAATAACTATTTACAGTTGTTGCTCCTGGCAACAAGCCCCGTCGAGCAGACTCGAATGCTCATGAAGTCCTTTAGGCATGATCGTCTGACTCCTGCTTGACAGTGACACTAACAGGAAGTGAGGAGTCGGGGCTGCTGCGCCGCATTTTGATGACGGAGGTCTCTTTCGCAGACTCGTACGAACCGTAGCCTGAACACAAAAGCTCGGTGGAGCTGCCTTTGTGATGGGGGTGAAAGTGGAGAGACTTCATCTCAGTGTCTCTCCACAGCATCCCCAGCACTTGCTTCTCCAACATGGTGTCTATCTCCGCCCCACCTGGCAGCTGGTCCAGCCGCTCTGCATGCTCGCTGACATCAAAGCGCTCTATCTCTTCATTGGCGCGATGCATTTCTTCCAAAGCAGCCTGGCTGGAAACAGTCGGACTGCGAGAGCCAGAGTTTGCCGCCAGGCAGTAACCCTTCAGATGAAGTCGCAGGCTGCACAGGTGGATGTAGTGGCGATGGCAGTGCGAACATTTGTGGGGACGCTCGCGGGAGTGCAGGCGCTTGTGGAGCTTGAGGTGGACGAACTGGGTGAACTTTGCCGGGCATAGTTTGCAGTGGTAAGGCTTTTCCCCTGAGTGGAGACGCAGGTGAGTTTTCAGGTTGCTGGTGCTGCTGAAGCGCTTGTGACAAACCTGAAAGAAGAGAAGAAATAAAAGAACTTAGTGACCAAGCTGCAACACGTCACATTTGGTTGAGAATAGTTAGAAAGGCCTCTCACCTGACATTCGTGTGGCTTCTCGCCAGTGTGGACCAGGTAGTGTTTTTGCAGATGAGCAAGCTGAGTGAACCCTTTGCTGCAGGTCTGACATTTAAATGGTCTTTCTCCACTGTGCACACGTAGATGAACCTGCATGTTCAGAAAACCAAAAAAAAAAAAAAGGCTTAGCTTGATTCAGTTAATGAACTTAAATATTTGAAGGTGTGAACATCTGGTGACACTCTGTTTTCTTTTCAGTCCTTTTAACTATCTTTAGTGCCTTGTGATTATACTTCAGCCGTTACAGAGTGCAAGAATGATAATGGGGCAGTATAGCACACAAGTAGACATCATGCTGCAAGGAAGAAGCAAAACAACTCCAGTCTCACCTTCAGGTTTGACAGTTGCCCGAAGGTCTTACTGCACACGTTGCACTCGTATTTGATTTTGCCGTTCTGCTTCTTCAGAGGGTAAGGCAGCGCCTTGTAGCCTGCAGAGCCGGCTCCCCGCTTCACCTTTGACAGGTTAATGGCCTCTTCATCAGTACGATGTTCGCTGGTGTTGCCCAGGAGGGCTGAGGTAGGCTTTGTGGGCACCTGCTCGCTGGGAGGTGCGGTGCCTGCAGTTGGGGAGCCACTTGAGGGGGTGCGGGCCGGTCCGTGTGGGTTAAGGAGTCCAGAATAAGGGTTGTGAGGCCCTGCTCTGTCTATCAGGGGACTTTTGATAGTGAAGGCACTGGTGGACCCAGGTAGGAAGAGGTCTCTGTGGGAAGAAAAGGAAGAGGGGTGCATAGGTTCCGGCATTAAGAAGTGCCTTCCTGGGTCAGAGGACAAGAGGGGCACATGAGGGTGCAAGAGTGGGTACATTCTAGGAATCATCCCTCCAACTGTAGGGACACCACCACCAGAAAGAGGGTAGTGATGTGGTAGGAGGTACCGTGGGTAGGGGCTTGCTGGAGAATAAAATTGTGTGGAGAGGGGGGCAGATGGTGGTGAGTATCCAGGGTAGGAACTGAGTCCGGTAGGGTAAAATGAAGCAGGGGATGGGGCAGGACCACAGGGGCTCCCCTGTGGGGTGCTGTCTGGACTGCTCCTTGCAGATGGACTAGGTGTAGCTGAAGACTGGTTTCCAGGGGAGTGAGTTGAAGGGTAGCCAAGGTTGCTGGGTTTGTGACTGAGGAAGTCATCCGACATGTGTGGGTGGGGCCTAATAGCCGGGTAAAGGGCACGAGGGTACAGGGGTCGCTCTGGGCTGTCAGCACAAAGAGGGCGGGTGACAAGCGGCCGGCTGGGCTCCCTCTTGCTAGACCCAGACGAGGTGCTGTTGGTGCCACGCAGAATGGAAAGGACGCTGTGCTCCCTCTTTGGTGGCTTTGGGGTAACCCTGACAGGAGATGGGCTGGATGCTTCGTCCAAATGCTCCTCGCTGCTCACCTTATGGTGCTTTCCCTCCAAAAGTGACTCCTCTGAAGAGACACAGAGAAATGAGGTCAGGGGGAGGTCATCAGAAAAAACCAAAACACTGAGGTCACCTGAAAACTAATGTGATTTTGGGTGTTTAAGCACCTCAGTGGGTCTATTGTGTGACACAATTGATGATGGCAAGGGGCAAAAGACAGAAACAAGGCATGACATTTACCACTTGTGTGTGTATGTGTTCGTGGTCCATGTAGATGCTGTGTGACTATCAAATCAAGATAAAATCAAGGGAGGTGGCAGACAGACAGACAGGCCTGATGGAGTGTTTCCTGCTAAAGAAATTCTGAAGAAATCTTGGCCTCCACCTGCCTTACGCAAACACGCCCACACAATGTGACAAAGTACACACACATAGAGACGCCTGCACACAAAAGACCTTGTCTGATTTGTTGACTCCCCTACTTTTGGACAACACGCACACTTCTGATCAAGCTGCTGCTCTCCAGTTCTGGCCGATGTCTATTGTTTCCAGGGCAGAGGTGAAATCGGAGAGCTTCCTCCTCAGTCACTCACACCTACTGTCTCCTCTCCATGATGAAAGAGTGGATTAGGAGGGGAGCTTGTGAATGTAAAAAGCCCTGGGATGTCAATTAGCGGCACATCTTGGTTGTTAAATTGCCACAGACAGGGCCTTAAAATGCAGACGTTTATTATCAATAAGCTCATTAAGTGCCCGGTCAACTCTTTGCTGCGAGGTCGCTCAGAGGGGAGTGTGTGTGAGAGATATGGAGGTTGTCAGAGTTAATCCCAAGTGCAGGCACTGGGGAAATTTTCCTCCTCCTCCTCCTCTTCGCTCGCACAGCAACAACCGGTGACCCTCTCTCCAGTAGTATAGCAGCATTGTGTAAACACAAAGGTTATCAATTAGCCTTCCTTCTCCTCCTCTTCCTCCTCCCAGTATCCCCCCTCCAGAAAACAAACAGGGCGGCCATCTTGCAGATATCAATCTGTCAACACGGCCCTTCTGCCAGGAAGTTCAAGTAGTCAACTGAAGGAGGTGCTACTCTACCTCCTCTCACCCACTCCTCCACCCCTTTTCTGGTCTTTTTAAGTGGCAAATATATCACAGCGATTGGCCGACATGCTACTGCACACACACATGCACAATCTGTGCGAGCTTGCATGTGTCCGAGATGAAAAGAGGGGTGTAAATGTGCTGGCATGTTGTGAATGTGAGAGTGTGGGAGGAGAGAGTGCGTTTTTTTTTTAGTTTTTTTTTACCAGAGTGGCTTTGAACACAACACATGCACACACATGGATGACAGGTGCTGTTAAGTGCTAATACTTAGAAAATGCTAAACGGAGGGGGACTAAAAAGAAGAAAGGGGAGAAAGTGACAAGCAGTCATTTTTGCGCAACAACCCAAGCACAAAGTTTTGCAATGACTGTGCTGGAGAAAGCTCAAAAAGTTGCTCTCTTCAGCAATATCGCACCTGGTTGGGACTAGAAACTTTGCTGCCCCTCCTATAGAGCAACCGGTGTGCTTTTTTTTTTTTGCTTAAAGACACATTGTGATTATTTTTTTATGCATTTTAAAATCATTCCAAGTGGTCTTTTAATTATGATTATGCCATTTTTAGCCAAATTCCAAAGACCTGTTTCATTTTCTAAGACATAGTTTCTGCAGAGCGGCATGACTTTGTTAGAAATTTGGGTTGTGGGTGGAACTGTTGCCACGGGGAAAACCCGCCCCCCTTCTTCTCCCCGTTGCTGAGAGCTCTCAGTTTACACTCTCTTCTGCTACCTTACAGCCCCTCACAACCCCAACCTAACATTAGTGGTACAACGAAAATGTTGAGCAATATTGGAGCAGTCCACCTGTAGAGTTTTGAGCTAGACAGCAGCTCAGAATTTGAATAAAGAATACGCAGAAATGCTATTTTAAGCTCAAATTTCTTTATCCATGTCCTCCATCATCAGAATAATGCTACAAGTCCACGTTAAAAACACCAAAAACAGCATTTTCCTCAGAGTAGGTCATGTTTAATCTGCACACAAGATCAGTAGAAAGTCAACTAAATCATGAAAATTTATCCTTTCTGGGTGTCTTTTAGGTGGCAAAAAAGAAACTCTTTTGAGTGGAGTGACCTGCTGAGGTGCATGACAGGGAGCAGCTTTTTCCTCATGGCCTTTAAACCATTTCATGAGCTGCAGCAACAGAGAAAACGTACTCAGCAGACCTTCGAAGCTTTGCTACAAAGGGTACTAATCCATTACAAGATATATGGCATTTACACAATGTGCTGGTGGAATTGGGGGGGCTATAGTGAACGGACTGGGGATTCCTCCTGCCCCTTAGGTCATGCGCATTTTTTCCCCTGGCAGTGGAGTCGCTTTGGCTGGCCGGTCCCTCTGCCACCCTCACACTACTATTAGGCCGCAGTCACACCTGGAAAGCCCTGAGCTCCCACTCTGTCTTTGTTTTCCTCCCAGCTTGCTCTCTTTGATCCGCTCAGCCCGGAGTGGATAAGTGCCGTTGTAGCTGCTGTGTCGTGAAAGTGCATGTGGGGGAATTTTTTTTGTGTGTGTGTTTGTGTTTGAGGTGGAATGTAAGGAAAGTCATACTGCAGAAAAAGTGATAACAATTGTGAGTACAGGGGAACATTAAGCTGTCCTCATAAAAAAAAGTCAGTGAAGCACGGAGTCGAGCAAACACACTCTGTCTCCGCTCCTTTTATTGAGCTTGAGCAAGGTTGTGTGTGCGCCAGCTTTTAAGTTAAAAGCGGGTCTTTAAGTGTGGAAGACTGTGGCATTAGGGGCCGTATCCCTCTGTGTGTAATTACACTGTCACAGGCGCGCACGCAAAAATACAACGATGGCACTGACAGAGATGAAAGGTTGTTGCTCTTGTACTTTTGTGTGTGTGTGTAAGATAATGACAGGCTAACATTCAGAGAGGAAGGAGACAGAGCAGCACACAAAAACAGTAATGCTTTACCAGCGCCAACAGGACACACTCAGAGGACATGCGTGGGTTCACTATTGATTTTGTCTTTGCATGCTCCTGCCTCCTAACGTGTTTTATCAGCAGAAAAAGACATATCCTTAGCGCTCCTCAACAGCCCGATTGCTCAAAAATACATTTTCAAAACTTCCTGAACTTACTGAGCTTCTGCATCATCAGCTCCCCTGAGGATGGGTACCGCAGGCGACGGGCAAACTCGTGGCAGTACCATACCAGCAGCTCGGCACCGGCGGGGACAGGCTTCACTGTGTAGAAGTATATCTCCATGCCGTTCTGACACGCTGCCAGGTTCTGCTCTGCGGCGGAGCGAGCCGGGTTCACGTAGCGCATCCAGTTGGACCGGGTCTCGTCCAGGCCGTCCACAAAATGGTGAAACTCACCGTCTGCATAGATCTGGAACCAGAGAAAAGGATCCATTTGAATCATTTCAACAAAAATATGCTTCTAAAATATTCTCAACCATCTGAATCTAAATATCTAAAATGTTTGCATTTTCTGTCTGTTCTTCAGCAAATCCTACCACCTGCATCTCTTCACCTTCATCACCTTCAGAGAGACAGCTGAAGAAGAGGAGTCTGTAAGGGAGGGAGATCCTCTTATATTGAAGAGGGAAAGAGCAGCTAGTCTTTCATTCTTCATCCAAACCCTCCACTCTCTGCTTTCACTACGTGTGAGAAGTTCTGATATGAGCACTAACGGAACACCTTTATGACTGCCTGCTTGTGGTTTAACTCTTTTCATGCAAGTCCACCCCTCCACGCATGCACACACACACACACACACACACACAGAGCGGCGTCAGGCAGGTTGCTGGTGAGCGTCTCACTCAGTTACCGGTAGTGATGGTTCTGAGTGTGCAAGCATACGTGCGCTTACAGGAACCCCAGTGTGACAAGCTATTTGTGTGACGATGACATCACATCCCCGTGCCTTTTCTTCGTACACACACAGAAAACAGTAGGCCCAGAGGCTTCCTGTTCCACTGACTGACTTTAGATGTGCGTGACGTCACAGGAAGGGGTCCCTCCGGGTTCTGAGGAAATGTGTGTGCTGTTGTGTGTTTTCGAGCGCTGCACTCACCCTCCAGAAGTATTTGCGGTTGGCGTCTTTGGGTACGCTGTCGGCCGTGTAGATCTCGCCCACCAGAGGGCCAAAGCGTGTTCCTTGGGGGATGTATTCTCTGCTGCACACGCCGACCACCTGCACGCAGACGTGCCGAGTCATTAGGAAATTTGCAACTTAAATAGGGCGATAAGGTATGCCGCAGGGGCCATTGTTCCTCATTCGAGTGTACCGAGTGTTGATATTGATGTGCACATCCATCGTCCACATTAAGGCTCATTTTCAAATACGCCATCAGGCAGCTGAACGAATGAAGAAGCACACTTCAGCTCATGACGAGCGTCTTTACCCAATTGAAGAAAAGCTAAAATCTCTCCTCTCTTGTTCAAGTCACGCCTACACCGTTTGCCACATCAAACCAAAACCACTGCCGCTTCAGACACCTCAAGGGAAGACATCAAGATAATCAAAAAAAACTTTTTTTCTCTTCCTCATCTGATACAATCAAAGATGAAGGGGTGAGACTCAGACAAAGAGGAAGGGGAGAAAAGCGAGGGATTATGCAGTGCCTGCGATTCAGGCTCCAGCCATGGAGGGAAAGGAGACACACGTTTCTTTTTTTTTATGCTAAACCCACACAAACAAGTCTTTTCCAAACTGTGATGTGGGAAATCCCCCTTTCCTCTTTTCCCTCAAAAGGACCAGACACAAGTCTGCAATAGCTTGTGTGCTCAACTTTTTTTTGATCATTAACAGGATTTTAACAATGCTCTCCCTCTTCCTTTGAACCAAAACAGTTTTCTTTGATCAGCTTTTCCTTCTTCCTCTCCTCCTTGCGACAAATACGAGCTGATAGCATATCAGCTTATAAAAAAAGGACTCCTCTTTTTATTTCTTTCTCCCTTTTTCTTGCTTCGGTTTCCCCTTGATAAAACCCTGATGAGAAAATCCATGTGATCACGCCGTTTTTCCTCCACAGTGTCAAAAATTGACAGATTTGCAATCTCTTAACCTGCAGTCAGTCATGCACCTCTTTTTTTTCAATCCAGAGATGCTCAGGAAACATAGAGCATGCATGCTGGCTTTTGTACCTCAAGACTTTAGCAAATCAACGATGAAACAGACAGCCAAGGAAAGTTTATGTTTGCTCTTTTAGTCACTTGATTGATTGTGAAACACTATTCAGTGTCACAGCAATCAAAGCTGTGGAAAAGACTCATCTCCAGATGTTAACGTCAAACCCATTTGTCTGCTCAGACACTCGACACCCTCTGTTTTTCGCTTTATCACGTCGCCACTGCCATTTTGATTCTGAGTATTATCTCGCTGTTATCCAATCTCGGGTTCAACCTTTGACTGGCTGACATTTTGACTTTTTCACATCCAGTTTGATCAGGAAGAAGGGTTATCCTTTCCTGTTGTGGAGATTTAAAGATGTGCTTGTCAGGTAAATTAGATCAAATTTGATCAAAGCTGGAAGGAAAAAAAAACTTCCTGAAGATATTGTGCAGCTTAAGATGTGTGAGAGAGAGAACCATGAGAGAGAGATGCAACAAGTGAGTCAACATGAGCAGATGCATCTGTTAAGGTGCTGCGGAGCGCCCCCTGCTGACTGGAATCGGAGCTTAAGGTGTAATAAAAGTGCGCTCCTGGGACTGAGCCAGCTTTTTCTTGGATGATAAATGGGTTTTCATGGACGGATGCAAACCGATGAAGAGGCATTGTTGGTGTGTTTGTGTGCAAATCCAGCTTCTTTCACCGACACACACATATTCCCATGAAGGTGCTTTGCTGTGTGAGTTTGTGTGAAGACTTTACGAGATGCGACCCCCTCTTCCTCCATGACCCACAACTGACTCATTTGAGTGAGAGCGTGCAGATGGCTTTCTCTGCCTGTATGTGTGTCAGATGTTGTGACTGCAGAGAAAGTTTACCGACTCCTGTGTGTGTTTGTGTGTGTCTGTGTTATATTCTGACCTCTTTGCTGCCAGCCTTGTGTTTGAAGGTAAGATTTCGCGGCAGCGACACCTCCGCTCTTGTTGTCGTCATCACGCCATCGCCTTCTGGGGCCGCCTCCCACGGCGTGTCTTGGACGATGTACGTGCACTTCTTCTCAAACTCTGTGTCGGTCCATGTGCTCATGTCTGTCTCCTCCATCTCCACGTCGACGTCCGTGTCGGTCATCGTCTCAGCTCCGTCTGACAGCATGCTGGTGGCTGTGGAGGCCATCTTGGGGTGTGTGTCGTCTTGCTCCATGGTGTGCGCCCCCTCACTGGTCAATGTGGCCGAGCTATGAGAGGTCGCCTTTACAAGAAGAACACAAAAAGAAAAGCTTGTTATTTTTTGATCTGTTGAAAGTCAAAGAGTGAAAGGAGAGCTCTGACAAAAAAAACAAATAAAATAAAAAAAGAGAAAAAAAAAATCCAAACAGAAGGTGAAAGCAAAATCATGTTAAAGCCAAAATAGAAGAGAAGGGTGTGTTGAGATAAGAGCTAAAAATGGGAGAAACAAGAATAAAAGAGATAAAATCAGTGATGAAATACGGAAAGCCAAACAGAAGGAGAGACAGTGCAGTGATTATTGTGTAGTGACTCAAAGGAAAGAGTCACTAATGTTAATGTCACACACAAGCACACACACACAAGCACACACACAAAGAAACGGGCAGGAAACTACTCGTCTTGTGAACCATTTAGACTAAATGTTAACTAATTTGGGAAACAATTAGGGGATTCATTCATGACTTCAGCAGAGGGTTAATTCCGTCTGATTACCATCTAAAATGAGAATAATTGTCTATACAAATATCCAAACCCATGATCCTATTTTTCCCTGCCTAATCTAGTCTTTTATTGGATTGTGGGACAGTCGATCCGCCGTTACTTTTAAGTCATAAAAGAAAACACGTTTGCATTTGAAAGTAAAACATGGTTTGGAATAAAACACAAGATCTCACTTTACGAGAACAACTTAAGAACTTCTAAACACAAATTTAAGATTTGCTTATCTTATGAAAGCCTGGTAAACTAAAGAAATCAAAATAAAGAGACAACTACAGCCTCAAAAAGGATTTTCTTTGGATTGAATTGCTTACAGTTAGCAAAGATATGCTCAAAATGATTACTTTTTGAATATTTCTTTCCATATCTGCATTTTTTTCTTTTTCTTTCTGTACGTCTTGCGGAGGTTTTTCACCTCAAAACCTCCTATTTATGCAAAAACACAAAATGTACTTCCAAATTAGAGATGTAATATCCCCAGTGTTTCCTTGCTCTGGACCCCCCCCCCCTCCTCATCTGTCCCTGGGGTTGAAGACAGAGGAAGGAAATGCTGTCTGTGTCTGAATGAAGCTAAAATTGGAAGCAGAGTGGCAAAGCAGCGGAACCGGCAAATCATCCCAACTCCCAGCCTGTGTGTGCGTGTATTGGTAATGGACAGGGGGGAGTAATGAGGAAGGGAGCGTCAAAACTTTTCCATTTGGGGGGCCACGGCAGCGCAAACAAAACTTCAAACATGATCCCACCCAAGACAATCCCACACACACACAGCCAGGCAGATTTCCACTCTGGGATAGGAGCTCGTCCCACGCAGGCGAGAGGGGAGCGTCACTGATCACAGTCTGCAAGGTCTACTTGAAGAACAGAATGATTTCATTTTCAACTGACTCAATTGACTTTTTATTTTTTTAAAGATGTACGACTAAAATTGACCCCCCCACACAGAAAATGAATATAAATTCTTTATAGCGTTATGAAAACTTAATTTAGGCTTTTGCACAAATAAAACTCACTCTTACACACCTGCAATGCTAAATTAATCCCCACAAGTGTTTTAATGAACTATTTTAAACACTTTACCAGAACCAAACTCTGACTTTATCAGTAAACTAAAAGAAAAAATACCAGACAATTACTACAAAAGCAATAAAATGATGTGGAAAATATTAAACTCAGAAACGGATTTGCAAACGTTTCCATCAAGAAAGACTTTTTTTTTTAAATCAGCATCTTCAGCTCCATCTGCCATTTAAATGAGACCCATTAAAACAATAAACTGAATATGTTTTTCTGCTCTGCAGAAGTCAGAAACTTCTTTGCATTACAGCTGCAACATCGAAAACTAATACTGAAACCATCAACCAAGTAACAATCCAGCTATCAGACATCCTGGCCAACTGAAAAAAACACAACAGCTGAGGGAGAGGAATAAATAAAAAATAAATAAAAAATAACACCTTCAAAACTGCGTCAAAGGGGAACAAAAAGAAACAAACAAACACAAAAAACAGCTTTCAGTTTCATGTTTCAGTGACCTCTCCCTCTTCACTTTATGTCCAGATGTTAAACTTAAAACATATTTTTGAAAAAGTATTTAAAGAAAAGTTTTTAACTCCAAGAAACCATTTTATATAATAATAATAATAAAAACAACACTCAAATGTTCAAAATTTGTGCAAAATTCTAAATCTATTATTTAAAACGTTAAAAAAAAGTTAATTTAGAAACAAAGGTTTTAAAGTGAATACATTTAAACTCATAATTGTCCTGAATTTAAGTTACATAAAAACTTTTTGTCATAAAAAAAAACTTAAATAAATGAACCGAAATGAAAAAAAAAAGTTTATATCTAAAAGAAAACAGTAAATAGTTCTTTTTTTTAAGTCTTTGTATAAATGTGGAGTCTCCCCCGGACTCACCGTGTAACTTTGATCCCATCCACACATAGGGACGAGCCGTGGGATCCTTCGCGCGCGTGGGACAGGTGCAGTTCTCCTCTCGCTGATACTCCACTCAAGCCTGAGCGTCCGTGCGCGAGCGCTGAAGTGAGCGCAGGAGAGCCAGTGATCCACTCAGAGACTTGTTTGCAAATGCCTCCCAGTCTACATGTCTCTGCTCTAAGACTAAAAAACTTAACGCCACACCCACTCCCTCCAGACTCCGCCCAGTTGTGTGTTTTTTTTTCCCCCTCGTGCGCTTTCACCTGAGAGCGCGAGTGTTCTCCACCCCACACAACCCCACGTCTCCAAACGCACACTCTTCCTTCAGCGTAAAAACGCAGATTATAGTAACCCGCTGTGATAGATGTGGGAGTCTGATCAGGAATGCCTTTAAAATGAGCCTCACTGGACGTGCGTGTGCCTGTGTGCGCGTGTGTTGGGAAGAAGCACTGAGTCACTGTCACAGGATGTCACTCTTCCTCAGGATGCTCACGCGCACGCGTGTGCACCCACGCTGATGGCCTGTAGGGGGCAGAGCGGGTCTGTTCAGGGCCCCGGAGAAATCTGACTGTTTGAGTCGAAAGCTGTTGTGTCAATTCAGTGTTTCTCTCCATTTCTGATGCTGCGTGTGATGTAACCCGCTCTCCATGTTCATGTCATCCCCCCTCCCTCATCACTTTGCCCCCAAATTAACACTTCAGAAAAACACATTTTCATCTAAGGCTTGAATTCCAAATATTCAAATAATATTTACTGCAATACGAAGATAATTTTAAGTAGAACACATTTTAACACTTTTATGATATATTTTCTATTTTTAATTGATTGAAGAAGCTGGGAGAAGTGCTTTTAATATGCTTTCTTGTTGATGGTTTACAGTATGTTTCTCATCAAACTGACACACAAAGAAGTTGCACAACAGATTCGATGCACAGAGCTGAAGGAAGAAAATTTTGAAGGACTTTCGGATGTTTCTCTTTGCTTTCGGACCTTGAATTTTGAAGCACTGTTTCCTTTTTTAGGAATAATTTCCTTCCTTCTTAAGCATCAGTTAAAAAAATGAGGGGACAAATATCTTTGTAACATAAAGTTAAACATAACTTTGTGTTTATCAAAATTACAGTGGTTTCACACCTCAAATGATGTTTTCTTTTTAAAACAAACTGGGGATATGTAGGGAGCAGTTATACACGGGGTCACCAAATGAACTGTAACCTCCGGTTGATCATCGAATAAGCATCTATCTGGAAGAAAAAATGCATCCAAAATGCATGACTGGGCCCTGTCAAAAAGAAATAAAAAGGAGGTTAATGCCAATTTAATCTCTATTTTTTTTTTTTTACTTTTATCTATATAATAATATAGTAAAAAAAAATCAGCAAAGTTATTTAGATATTTCATGTTTTGAGAGGTCTTTGCAGCTTTTACACTTGTTGAACTCTCTGCTTTTATGATCTTGTTTCTTTCCTTATCTACTGCATGTTTAAACTGTTTTGTGTGTCTGTTTGACTCAGTCACGTCATGCAGAAAACTCAAAAACTCTCTCTCACCCTGTTATGACAAAAGCTCCTTCTCTTACTAACACTGGAAATTCCCGTCTAATTGTCCTCCTGACTCCCTCAATTTACTTCCCACTCAGTCATCTTCCTCCTCTCCCCTCTCGTTGCTCCTTCCCTTTGATTTGCACATTTTATTTACAAAAATGATATTCCACAATGACCCCTCACTGCAGTTTCCATTACCTTCCTTTCAGTCTTTTTCCAGATTGAGGAAAACAGAAAGCAGTTTGTTATGCACCCATCGTTTTTCTGCAGAATTTGAGCTTTTTTTTTAAATCATGTATTTGCTACACATAACATGAATGAAAAGGTCATTACAGCTGTTACAGGGGTTAAAAATAGAAGACAGTTGTTTTGAAAAAACAAACAAACAAAAAAAAAGTTATAAGAAATAAAATGCAAAGAAAAAAAACATGCAAAAAAAAGACAAACTTTGAAAGTTTTTAAAAGACAAGACAAGTTTTTTCTGTAATGAATAACATCCATCAGCAAACATAAACAACAAACAGGAAAACGACAGAAAAACAGCGAGACTGCGCTTTCTTTTTGGTGACAGAGGGTCTGACCACATCACTCGCAGCCTACTGCTTCCTGCCAACGGACGACCCTGATATACACACACACACACACACACACGCTCACACAGAGCTGCAGATGTGTCCCACAGCTGTCGGACATGTTGGTGTTCAACAAGCAAAGGATTTTCTCAGTGCAAAACCACTAGGAACAGAGACAGAAGAAACTTCCTGAGGAAAGAATAAAAGAAAATGTCCAAAAAGATCGCTTATTATTTGGAGATGTATTTGGAAATAGGATATGGAGCTCATCAAAGGCCATGAATCTCCAAAGAAAGCCACTGGCACACAAGTGTCACTGACTGAGAAAGAAGACCGTTAGAAAAGTTGCCAAGGGGGGGATAATGCAACAAGTTTCAAATAACTCCTGACCCAAGTCAGAACTCGGATGCACTCTTGCACATATGCAGATTTTGTTACCCACAAATGGGCAACTTTCTGTGGAAAGTGTGATAACTTTTTGTAATGTGGACCAAACATGGGAACACTGGCCCACCTGAAAAAAAAAAAAGGATTTTTGTCTATGGAAAGCTTATCCAGCTGTGGGGTATCTGCAGCAGGTAGAGTGGAAAATCTGTAAAGAGTCTTTAATTTAGTGTTTTTTTTTTTTTTGTTTGTTTCTGCATGAGCCCTGCACGCAGATCTACAGGAGACTTAAGTGGAGGAACAAAACAGGGCCCTAAGATCTTTCTGTTAGTTTAACAGAAGGCCTCTATCACAAACACACAAATATACAAGAGCGCATGGACACGCACACTTTCCTTTCACATAAACTCTCTTTTCCACAAGCATGTCAGATTTAGTGAGTTTTCCTACCATCTGTGAAAGTTCAAGAGGAGCGGAAGAGGAAGGAGCAGAAACCCAGAATGGAGATGGTTGACTGGACTAAAGAGGCAACAGGTGATATTAACACCTTACATTCCTCTAAAGCAATTCTCTGCATGAGTTCAGAGCTGGGAGCTCATTGACATTTTTTTATAGTGACAGTGGATGTATGTGGACACAGAAGCAGAATTTATTCTGATCAGAGGAGTTTACGTTCATGGGGCCTCGAGAACTTATTTTTTTTACTGAGGTTTGTTTAGATTTATAGAGTATTTAATTATTTTATTTCACTTCAATTTCAATTACTAAAATGAAACCCTATAAAAATATATATTCTTTCTCATAAGCCTCTTACTGTCCATTTTTATTATAAGTGTCAACAAACATTATATATTATAGATATGAGAACATATAAGTACTTATGATTACGTCTTTTTACCTCCATTAATTACCGAAAAAAGCTTTTCATGATATTTTCCGAATGTGCCTATTTATCTCAGAAGCAATTGCTTAAATAATTTCCTCCGTTGCTGCTTCACCAAGCTAATCATTTATCTAAGATTGGATACATTTTAGCTACACCACACTCTTAAAAGGAACTTCCTTTTGCCTTTCAGAGACTATGAAGAAGTGTGTTTTTTTATGAGTCTGTGCACACAATGCCCCTATGCTTTACCATAACATGACACTTGCTCCCTTTCCCGAACAGTTTTGTTCTCTTATGTATCTCAGCGTATAAGAATCTTTGCAAGATGGCTTTCCAATAAGAGTAAAACTACACAATGGTTACAGCTTTTTCTTGTTGTGACATGTAAGAAAGCTTCAAAACAAAGATGTTTTCTAAAAACATAATGGTATTACAATAGGAGAAAAATTCATCCGATTTATGGAACTTGCTTAATTCCTTTTGGGGTTACAGGGTCACTGGAGCCTATCCTTGTCACTGTTGGGCGAGAGTGGGGTACACTCCAGACAGGACACCAGTTGGTCGCTTCTGTGCATGCGTTTTGAAATTCTTGTGGACAAGTCAAAAGTTCATTAAGTCCATGTAAAGATAGGCTTAAAATGTTTTTGGCTGCCTTTACCTGTTTAGAAAAATCAGTAAATAATTGGTAGCGGTATCATGGTTTGGGCTGGCTGTATATTGATCTGTACTTACGAATCGTATTTGTCCTTCATCCTGGAGCCAGCCTATTTGAACCAGCAAATGACACTAGATAAATGCTTCTCAAATCAAAGAGACCATGTTTAAAGATTTAAACTGAGGACACAGATCAACATGAGATGAGGCTGTTTTGTGTTTAAACCTTTGCGCATACATGTTCAAGATATTGGAAACATGTAAACCTAGGCACTTTAATATTGGGAGTGGGGTTATCTAGACCAGTGGTCCCCAACCTTTTTGTCACCGTGGACCGGTACAACGCAAGGTACGTTTACCACGGACCGGGGGGTGGGGGGGGGATGTTTGAGGTGCAACGCAATACACATTTACCGTGGAAGTTTGTTTTTTGCTCATTTTGGTTGTTTGGATTTAATTTTAGCGGGGTTTATCACCTGATGTTTGGTGTCGCGACTTTGACGTGCGTTAAGTGTGACAGATGTAACAGAGAGAATCCAGGTCACTTTTCAAAATAAAACATTTTTGTCGGGAAAAAAATAGAAATTATTTTTTCTTTCTGTGCGTCCCGGTGCCAAAATTTCCCGCGGCCCGGTGGTTGGGGACCACTGATCTAGACCCCACTAGACAGTGCGCTGAACCTTTTTTCTTCGATGATTTGTGATCTTCACTGATGTCCATGGATTACATGAAATCCTCTCAACCTTTGTCATGGTAGGGAGAACACGTCAATGTAAGGGTGGTGTCATAGGATAGCACAAGGGTTAATTGCAAAACATTTTCATTGAGCTGCATTCCAAGCATGGGTAATGTATTATATAGAAAAGTTTCTGTATAAGAAATATGAAGACACAAATTCAGACAAACTCCGGCAAGCTTATCTAAAATTTAGGGGTTATTCAGACTGGACACATTTGGTTTGCTTAAAGTGGACCAAAGTTCCAAAACAAATTTTCAGTCTGAATATACCAAAACAGATCCTGGTCCGGGAGCAGGAACTGCTCTCCGACCCATCTTTTGAGGTGGTCTTGGTTTGTTTACAATAGGACTAAGCTCTGGTTCACTATGAGTTTCCTCTGTCTGACTAGGCTCTGTACTCGGAGCGGAACAACTGGACCGAAACAGCCACCGTAGCCGGGCATTGTGGGATGTAAACAGAGTAGCGGGACAATAATGACACAGTAACTCATTGAAATGTTTTTCCGCTACAACACATTGCTTCTTACACTGTTTTCTCGACATGCCTCTGCCGTACCAAAGCAGCAAAAGCAATTGTTGCACATGGTCAGAGAAATATAACGTTTGAGTAAGTGAATTATCCTGACAAGGATTGCAAAGCGAAGGACTTCCATTATTCTTTCTCTCGTTGCTTTGCCCCACCCTCGTGTTTCCTGGAGAAAGACCGAAGAAGAGATCTTTGATCACGTGGTTTTGTTTACAAGCCACTTGACCAAAACAGGAAAGTCTGTTTGAAGGCAGTATGAATTCAGACCAAATGCAAGGTTCAGGACTCGATTAAAACTAAGTTAAGTGGATTCAGTCCAGACCAATGGACTTTTTCAGTCTGAATACACCTTTATCTCAACTAAAACCTAACCCCAGACTCTGTTTGAAGGAAACCTCCTTAAAGACCCACGGAAGAGATTTGGTGTGTAAATGTATGAGATGCTTGTTTTATTAGTATTTCTTTTATAAGTACTTCTATGCAACATTTCATTTCAGTCAGGCAACTCATGCAGTAAAGAAGATTTATTTCCATAATTCTCCTAGTTTGGCATAAGGCTCCATTCAGATACATAAAACAGAGATCTCCATAGAAAACTTTGGGTATTAAACTACCCCTAACGGAGCTCACAGGTGGAAGCCGGGGAGGAGGGTGGGGTGATGAACGCAGATCTCGCGGAAATGGAAGAAAAGGGATTGGACCGCACACCTGGAACTTAAGTAGGACGCTAAACAGGTGAGTTAATTGGACTGAACCGCCCACGGGAAGGAATAACCAGGTAAACACACTGCTCGAGTTGCCTGCCTGAAATACTCCCAGGGTCGTTCATTTCTTTGAATGATGAGTCGCAGATTCATTCTCAGCAGGGCAGGATTTTCATTAGGTGTCGATTTCTGCGGCCTTAACAGATGCCACCAAGGAAAACTACTCTCTCCACCTAAGGTTTGTGAGAGACCTGGAGCATGAAAAATTACTGTTTAACTTCTCACATCTTCTAAAATCCACAATCGCCTCTTATTTTTCAACACATAATGCGGCTTTACTTTCCATTTCATATGAATAAACTTACGGGATTTAATGTGGGGGACTGCCAAAGAAGGAGAGCTGATATGGAGCTCCCGCTTGTTGAACTCTTTCTTCTGTCTTGCTTCTCCTCCTCCTTCTTTCCCCCCATCGTCTCCCTCTCTGTTCCCCCTTAGAGTCCCAAACATTTTAATTGCACCCCACAGGCCATTTGAAGGCTCACCAAATCACTGTGAAAAGATCAGCCATTGTCCATTTCCTTTGTGTGGGTCTGAGTGTGAGTCAGGGCCTGTGTGTTGCTGTGACGGTTACACTGTAAGCCTGTGCACGTTGGACCCTCCGTTTGTGGATTTAGGGAGATAATCCCTGAATAGAGAAGCCATTAGGGAGTATTAGGCAGGTTAGACTCAGCCATGATCCCCTCATCTGTGCATGTTTGTGGGTGGGGGGCAGCAGTCAACGCGTGGCATGCATCAGGTCATGGTCATCAGGTCCCTAAAAAAGGAGGGTGGAGGTGTTTCAGCGGTGGAAAGGGAAGGGGTATATAGCAGCTAACCCTGTTAATCATGCGAGTCCAGTCCCGTGTTCCCCACTCATGATTTCATTTGGAGACCCTCAGCAGATGGCAGAGAGTAAACGTGTGCGATGCCCAAACAAGACACCCTCCACGTCACCTTCCCCCAGTGTCTATAGCTAATCAGTATGTCATCAGCCTGCAGTCAGTCGCTAAATACACAGTTGTCCATATAGCATTTAACTTAGTAAAACGTTTGGTACAACATGCTAATACAGAGTATTTAAAGAGCAGCTCCAATGTACAGTAAAAATACATGGGTACAAATATTTTAAATCAGCTTGGTTTCATGAAGTTATTAGTATATAAGAAGGATTTTACAAAGAATCTAACAAAGAAAGAAGCCACCAAGCTGTGGAATCTACACAAAGAGGATTTTTCATTTAACAGTTTGGCTCCACCTTACTTATTTTGCCTTCATTAAAATTGTTTTCTATCGCAGCTACCTCAATATTGGCATATTGGTTGAAAACTGATGTCCCTGTTTGTGACACTTCGATATTGTTGAGAATCTAGTTGATGGTGTATCTGTGGCTTTCTTTCACATTTAAGATGGAAGAAATCCCATCTGGTTGAGTCCTGTGAAGGTTGTTCTCGGCATTTGAGAAAGCCGGCATTGCAAAAAGCCTTTTGGTGGTTTAAACCCCACCACCATCCAACCCCTTAATAGTGAGTGTCAAGCAGGGTTCCATTTTTAGGAGTCTTTGGTATGACACAACTCTGGATTCAAGTTGACAATCTCCCAGATTTATTGTGAACACTCCACCATTAGGACAATCAGCTGGTCAAAGATTGGAGGAAAGACCAGAGAACTATGAACACGATCAAGACCAAACACTTGCCAATACAGTTTAATTCAATTTTATTTATAGTCCAATATTACAACAATAGTCGTCTCAATGGGCTACATACCGGTAATTGTATAATAAATATTAAATCATAAAGAACATGAAGTCATAGAATTCAAAAGGTAATGGCCAATAGATCTATATCTGTCAGTTTACAGTGTTGAAATGACTGCATGATATAAATAGAGAAAGTTGTGATACTCTTGAGCCAAATAATACTGATGAACACCAACATGAGCCGTACAAATTTACAGCTGACAATGACATTATTTCATGATTTGTGATCTTTTTGCTTAATATTTGCATCAGCTGGTCTTTAATGTGTCTAGTGCTGGTCTGAATATCACTTTTTAACCCACTTTAACCCTCTTTGGTGAAGGTGGAATACACCTTGAACAGGTCTGTTGTAGGGCTATATCTCTACACCTAAGTGCAATGTAGAGACACCAATCAACCTGTGAAGCATGTTTTTGGACTGTGGGAGGGAAACTGGAGTGCACGGAGAAAACCCACGCATGCATGAGTGCACTGCAGACTAAAAACTGTGGTTTAATGTGCACAGAGGACAAAACAACCAACGTTTTAAACCTTTTTAAGCCCATTAATTGCTGTGTATATTTATATAAAGAAATGTTTTTGAAATCCTGAAACGTGTGTAGTCTAACAAAGAAAAGGTCCCTTTTTCATGTGATTTTTCTTTCCTGGTGTTAGTAGATGGCGAGTTTATGAAACATCTAATGACTACCGTTTGTGTTCATTTTTGCCACATTACAAATCTGTCGCAGAAGAGATTTTGCCATTTTTTTTAACCTAAATTACCTTTTCAGCTCTTTTTCTCCAAATTGTTTCATTTTTATTAAGTGCAGATAAAAATGAAGCTACATTCTAGTCAGGAAAAAACAAAAAAGGTTTGATAAAATTATTACAACTTCTGATATGGAAAGGGAAAAACATGAGTTTGACCAGTAAATCTTATGCTGGCGTATTTGTTGTACTTTGTCCTGACTGAATACCGAATAATTTTCCCCTAGTGTGCGTCACTTTCAGTCCACAACAAGCGTCAGTCCTTAAACAAGCTGAGGAGCCCTTTTGAGAGGGAAAATAAAATCGAGATTTATTAAGTACTCCAGTGAGGCAAAAATGGGACTCTGAGGATTCCCGCACTCACTCTCAGGTAGCCATTAAAAACTCAAGGGCATAAACATCTTCCAGTAAACAGCGGAAATGTGCAATGAGTCACTGAATGAAACAGCAACGCAGAGATAGCACAAACACCCACATATACACACACTCGCCACTGATCAACCCCCTCGTCATGGTAGTTTTCTTTATATCAAACCTCCGGACAAACCGCTGTGGAGCAAGCGTTATACAAAACATCTCACCATTTCTGTGGTCGACAAAATCCAGAGATTAATGACTGTAGTGTTGTCCTGCTGTGTCACTGTGACGTTCCCACAGCATCTTAAGACTCTGAAGGGGTCATGCCTAATACCTGTGGTAATTCAAAATGAAGTAACTTAATGCCCTCAGGGATTGGCCAGACATTTTATTTGTTCTTTGTTTAGGTAGCAACAAAAATCACAAATTACAAAACCTGTTTGTTCCCTTTTCATGCAGTTTATTTTCTGAAAATGATGAAGACATTAGGTGCAGAAGTATCATCACACTGTCAGCGGTGAAACCACTTAGTTAAGAGACAGTTATGTTGTCAAATGATCTCACTCAGAAAACGAGTTCCACGGCACTTTTATCCCCTCACTTTCCCCCTCTTTTCAAGAGAAAAATTTCTTCTACCCCCCCCCCCCACACACACACTTTCCCCTCCCCCTCCCCTTTAAAAAAAACTATCTATATTGTAACAAACACATAAAAAATAATAAAAAAACAAAAAACACAAAGGGGTTTACACAAATTTACACCCTGGTTATCTGAAGACACATAACCTCTTTTTGTAATAGAACCTGTCCAACACAAAAAGCCTTCAGCTCTAATCTGTTTGCTCAGTTGTTGGACAGAACAAGTTAGAAGAAAAAAAAAAAAAAGAAAATGAGTACCTGAGTTCCAAATTTCATTAATGCAAACTGGTTGTTCCATTCCACCACCCATTTCTTCTATGTCGGTTTCCTGTCTAAGTGGACTAGCCATCAAAATGTTTCGGCCATCCCTCAATGGTATACGGTCACAACATTAGCCACGGAAACCCTCCTTTTACAGATCCAGACTGAGCTGGGAAAAGGGTACTTCAACCATCTCTGGGCTCAAATCAAAACGTATTTCATCCCACAATAGAACACAACACACAGATTCTTGACCAAATTCTCTCCATCAGTGGAGACCCAGGCCACTACTGTGTAAATGTAGGTTACGGGAGTGCAAAACAAAACAACCAAAAACCATTTGTGAGGTTCAAACTCAATTTTCCATTTGGATAAATTCAAATAATTTCTTTTTTCAATCAACTTTTAACAAACTGGAAAATTCAAGACGACCCTTAGATTTTAGAAGCAAGTCCGGATCAGAGATGCTACCTGAAATGTTTGTGCTTTGCCTTTCTTTTTCAATCAAAGGCCGATTATTAAATTAAGAAACAGACATTGTAGACCCCTAAACAATGTGGGGCTCTTATAAGCTCCTCATTCCTTTAGGGCCCAGAGCCTGTTGTGACATCCCCGCATGCAGCAACTTCCTACTTTAATGCAAGCAGTGTGAATCTTCCTGTGGAGGAGGGAATTAAACTGCTAAAAAAAGCAAACAAAGTTTGAACATATTTTTCAGGTGTTCTTCCTTCAGAACGCAGAGATTATTGTAGAAAAGTCTTATAAAATCCCCCCAAAAAAGGAAAAAGAGTGCTAAAAGTCAGCACAAAGTAAAAAGAAAAAGAAAAAACAAAGTTTACATATGTGTCCCTGCATTTTAATTTCAGTGGAAAATCTTGAGACCATCCTTACAAGTTCATGTGTTCTTTTAAACAGAGAGAAAAAGATGATCATGCTGGAAACACCAGTCCTAACGAGCATTTTTCCATTTCTTGTGGTGCTCGACACGCCCTGCAGCATCCACACTCAAACAGTCTTTCCTCAGACAAAATGACACAACCGTACCACAGGTATAAAGCGCAAACCTCTGCGTCAATGGTCTGTCAAGACATGCTCAAGAAATATCCCCTGGGTGTCAAAACCACTTCATGCCTCTTGGAGTTCATTGAAAATAATTCCACGTATAAGTAGTTGATGTCAACAGGGACCTCCGACCTGCTGACAAATTACTGTGCCCATATTGTTGTGAGGACTGTGCCCTTGGGTTGGGTCTTGTCAATTATATTTCCCGGTTTTGGTTATGTTCTTTTTTTGAGCTCTCCTGTCAGTAACACCACGTTCAAGTTGATGATCTTCTACTGTTTTCATTTCAGTTAATAACCATCAGTGTATTTTAGTATCTTGGTTTCAGTTATTTATTGTCAGGTCATCTGCTTTGTCACTGTTTAGTTTCTCCCTTAATTCATGGGTTCCATCAATGTTTAAGTTTTATAAACCTTTAAGTTTCTGCCACAAGCCCAGTGGTCTCCTGCATTTTGAGTACACTTCTACCTCAATTAGAAATGCATTTTCAAAAAAAAAAAAAAAAAAAACATAAAAAAAGAAATCAATCCAAGGTTGTAAGGAGTTTGATGGATGATGCGTAAAATGGTTGGGCTTACACCACGTCAACAGTCCCACCCCCAAATTCAGAGATGACTTTCTAATGAACTCCTGTTGCATCTGGACTTCTTGCTTAAAAGGTTTCACCGTGCATATATTTGTGTGAAAGTGGTGAAACAATTCAAGGAATACGATTTTAGAAGTTTTGACTCAACTTCAAGACAATGTCCCCTTGAGAAATGAGAACTTTCAAAGACATGGGCATCAATAGTAGCCAGCCTCGTGTGGTCATTTTAAGAACTGCCCATATAGTTGGCTTTAAATCTGGAATAGAAGTGGGAGCTTGGGTCTTGCTGTTCTGTTAGTGAATGAAACAAATAGCAACAGGAAAGTTGGATGTTTTTCCATAAACCTGTTTAGATTTGCCATGCCCATGAGTTTGCCAAAACACTTAAATGTGTTTTTAAGAAAAAATTAACATTGTTCTTCCGTTTAACCATGATGTTGAGTTTCAAAATCAAAGTTTGGTCAAACAACAGTTTTTCTCGTTACATCATTTTTTAGTGTCATATTGTCTGTGTGGCAACTTTCTGTAGAAGTATGCAAGCTGCAACATCTGAATCAGCACCCAAAATAGTATGTTTTTTTCTTTTTTAACTGGAACATTTTTTGGCTGACTGAACAGTTTTTATGAATCTTTTGTCACACAGCCCCCCTCTTGTCAAATGAAGCTTAAATAGGACAATGGCCCCCCCAAGAAGTGGGTCACTGTAGGTCTGTATACACTCAACTGACAAGAGCTGTGTAAGCTATACACAAATACACATAAACTGCAAACGTTTGACTTAAACACCAGTGCAAACCAGGTAAATATAACATGCCTCCTTCTAAATGTTTCTCTTGATTTAATGTTCAGATGTTGGGGGCAAAATGTCAACAGACATCGTGGACGTCTGCTCCAGGTCGGTGCAATCAGCTGTAAAGACTTAATTCAATTATCTGGGGAACAAACAACTCTTCAGTTGTTCCTGAGTTCATAAAGAGAAATCAATGAATAGATGCATGGTTGAGCAGCAGGCTGCCACTTGTAAACGTGCTTTCATTTCCTTGTTTGTGCTTATTAATTTCATTTTCCACGTCTGCATCTTTAGACATTTATCTGGCTTTATTGCCTCACGCTGTGCCACGGCGTCCTGCTTTTGCCTGTGTGCTCGTGTGTGCGTTCAAATTGAGTGACCAGTCATTAGGGGGTTAAATGGGGTCTGTTGTCTGAATCCTCTGCTGATTAAGCTGGACTGGTTGGGGCTGTTGGGCACCTGCCATAACCAGGCCTCATCTCATTCATCACCAACTGACCTGGCTACAGCCTCACCCCCTGGACATCCCAGAGGCCTGAGGGCGTCAGTGCCACCCCTTATCCGGAACTGACCACCACCATTACCCTCTGGACCCGGAGCCACTGTGACCCACAGAAGCCCTCTCTGCTCTGTAACCCTGGCCACAACCCTCTCTCTGACCCTCCAGGATGACCACACCCCCACCAAAAAGTAGCTTTCAGAAATCATTACGAGATCAGCAGTTCCCTCCACAATGCTGATAATGATGATCATTACCTTTAACAGTTGCATTGAAGCCAGACCAAACTTTGGATCATTCATCTCTCCCATCACAAACCATTAAAGAAGGGAGCTACTTTTTTCTGGCTGCATCTAGAAAACACAATCTCTTCCTTAAACCATTTTTTTGTGCTAAATTCAAATGTTTTAAGGTTTAAATACCCAGTAGAAGAATCAAAACCTTCAAGAAAGACTCAAAAATGACTTTTTCTCACCCTTTCTAGTAAGAATCCTGCTATCTGTTCTGGATCTTTTTAGTCAGAGGATGTTTTTTCTTTTTTTTTTATGATGTAGTGTTATGATGTAAAAAAAAAAAGTTTGAAATGTTTTTAAACACATCTTGAGGATTTTTTCTCTTTTTTTCCTCGATAGAAATTCTTTACAGTGTTAAAAGTGCAGTTTGTTTTTGAAAAAATATATATATTATGACTAATAAAAAAAAAAAAAAACAAGCATTCAATGTTAAAGCTCATGGCTAGTGTCAGCTCACATTTACACTTTTTGGGAGAGACCTGATACATCTAATGGATATCTATAAACATTTCTGTATCTGATCAAATATTTATTTTAATATTTGTATGAAATTTATATTTTTTGTTTTCCTAAAAAATCAGCATGTGAGACTAATAGGCTTGAAGCTCTTTGCCCAGACTTCATAATTCTTGTATCTGACTCAAAGTAATCAGTGACCTCTGCCCTCCACGCTCCAAGCTGTCAGCCCTGAATGGGAATCAAAATAGTAGACTGATTAATAACAATTCCTCCTTGTGTTCAGTTTGTAATTAGGCCACAAGGCATAAGGGGGTTGCTCCAAAAACTAAGCAGCATATGGTGAAAGTCATATCCTGAAACAGACTGGATGTCCCAGCTGGAAAACTGACCTGCCGCCAAAGTTAAACTAATTTAGAATATAAATGACGTACCAGTTAAATGCTTAGAGAAAAATTCTGCACTTTTATTATATAAAGAGTTTTTAGGAAGAAATAAAAAGGATCTTTAAAGCAAAAGGAGATGGTAAAACCTGTGTTTAGAAAAAAAGAAGCTTGTCTTGACTTCATCCTGGTAACCTGAGGTTCAGTCTTACATAAGGAATACATTTGCTTGGGGAGAATATTTTGTCTTTTTTGTTGTTTTTTGTCATTAGGTCAAAAAAAAAAAATGAAAGCGCAGGCACAGTTTTTTTTTATACATTACTGCCAACAGACCAAAGCCCATTCATAGACACATTCACACTAAAAATCACAAAATGTTCACATAAATATACCAAAAAAATTTAATGAATCAGTAAATGTGACAAAATAAAACAGAGTATAACCAAATTTAGATGGTCTCCTTTCTCTTCACCCACTTTAATACATAAAACTTTATTAACAGAGGTATAAATCTGAACTTTTAACAGAGCCATACTGGATATTCTAGACGTCCATCATGACTCCCATCTCCTTAGTGGATAACTTTCTATGAGGAACAACAGAAATGATGATCCAGAAGAGCAAAATAATCGTTAATCATTTTCCTGGCTTAAAAAACCAGATGTGGTGAAAGAACAAAAAAGAAAGTCCTGCATCATGATATGATCTACCTCATATATGTTTATAGCATAATAAATTGAATCTTCTTGCTTCAAATGTAACCATGGAACTATTCGAAGCTTTGGCTCACCCTTTCTAGATTAGCTCGTAAAAAAACATAAAGGATCTCTTATCAGCACTAAAATGACATTAACCCAGTGACCTCTTGGCCTTGAAAGTGAAATGAATTTATAACTTATTTGTTTTCTACAAGCATAAGCATGTTTTTGTGTTTTTATAGTTTTATAACGCTGGCTTTTTACAAGGAGACGGCTTTAATTGGGTCCTTAAAGAAACTTGAGATTTAACCAACAAGATTTAACCAACAAGATTGAACCAACAATAAATTTTGCAGATTGATTTTTAAAATCCATGCTTTACTGAATGTTGAAATGGAGCAGAATAACAGTTGAAATAAAAACTATCCTCACTTTACACAACACAGAGACACACAAAAATGCCTACTAATGCATAAAGCCATATTTCTAAACCTGTTTATGCAGGAATAATAAAAAGTCAAGTCACTAATAAGAGGTTTGTCAAAGTCTCCTTGCTCATTGTCCTGCAAGTTTTTCTTTACACCTTCAAAGTATGTACATGTGACTCCAGTGTTAGTTAATGTATTCCCTTAGTATCTTTTATCTATTAAACACTCTTTCCCTTTTTTGATTTAACGGCTTGGAGAAAAGAAACAAAAATGTGGCTTTCCTTGTCAAAAGTCATGTAACGCTTTTTACAGCAATTTATGTAATATCAACTAATTATTTGACATCATTTTCATGTACAAATATGAGTATAATTTTTTTTTTAAAGTCCCAAAGACTTTGCAATTCAAAGCTTGTTTAGACTGTTACTGAGACTTTAGGACGAGCTCGATTAGGCTTATCTAATATTAAGTAATACTTTGGTGAAGTCTTCTTTTGGTTTACTTGATGTTTTCTGGATGGCCTTTGTTAGAAGACACCAACCACTTTAACTTATAAAGTTAGTATTTTTAAACTCACAATATCAAAAGATTAAAAAAAAATGTGATTAGATTTTATCTTGTGATTAAATTAAAGAAGAGCTAGGAAGTGTCCATACATTTTTTCCATTGTGGCCTCATTTCTTTGTAGCGATTAGTCAGTCTGAGTATTGAAAACTGAGTATTTGCCATCAAAGTGACTTTTTAACAGTACTCATAAAATACTTAAATTTGACTGAAAAATAGTCAATTAAGCCAAAGAAACCAAGATGGGGGGGAAGCACAACTAATCAAGATAAGGGGGCATACTCTGTCACCCACCTGAGATGCACTTATCGTGTACCATAACCAAAGAGAGGGGAGCATGGTCACACAGATAGGCCTGACTGGTGAGTCCAGAGAGCCCCAAACTTCTAAACATTCTGAGAAAGCATGTTAAGGCCAATTTCTTGACCTTACAACTAACCAGTGGCGGCTACTGGTCTGTCAGAGAGGGGAAGCTCATTTTTGGCCTTCATCATAAAATTGTCTATTTATTTAAAAGTAAATTCTGCCCTACGTTCCTTTTCAAGAAAATGGTCTGTGTAGTACGACAGGGTCACAGTAATATAATTTAAAGCAATATAACACAATATAATCACTGCAATATAATTTAAAACATTTTGGGCGGAGCAATTTAAAAAAGGATCATGACTGATTTTATGTGGGCTTTCTTTATAAAAATCAATTTTTATTTAATCTTTTAAATCTTGGTTTTATTTTTTCATATTTGTTCAATTATGTTTATTGCTACACAAAAAACAAATTTATAAATACATTTTTAGAAACTACCCCGTATTTTATTTATTTATTTATTTTCTAGAACTTTATTGATCACAATGATCCAATACAAATAAGTGAAATGCAAAAAAAAAAAAAAAAAGAATAAGTAGCTAGTAGCTGCCGTCAGCTTCCGAATCGGTATCAGCCGGAGCCGCAGATGAGCTGCTCTGTCTGTGTTGTGAACCGTTTGTTCCCGGGAGACTCACCAAACAACATGAAGAGCAGTGCGCACGATCACCAGCGTGGCCACGAATAGCTTCAGTGATTCCTTATAGTACAGAATCGCTGTCCCTCCAATCATCACGCAGAAGCTCGGAGTCCAGCCCACTCCCCATTGACCCCCAGAGACGCCGAGCGTCCGTGGGAGGGACATAATCACAGCGTTTATCCAATGACCGTCTAGTTTCGAAGCACTGAAAAAAAAATGTTCCAAGCAGCCCCATTGAAGTCAATGGACGCTGGGCTTCAATGGGGAAATGCACTGTGACGCTGCAGGAATGTATGAGAAGGAAATCGAGCCAGCTGACCTGCTGTATGTAACTGATTCTGAACAAACTCGTCTTTGAAATGATCGTTTTCTAACGCCTTTTTAGTCAATAAATGTTAATACAATAGTACATATTTGACTATTAATTTTGTGACATTATAAGGGAAGCCGAGCTTCCCTTTCAGTCTTAAAGAAATCACCACAGAAACCAACTGTCTGACAAACAAAACAAAAACTACAAGAAAAAAACTATATATGTGCATGGAAAACAGAAAGAACAGATAGAGATTTCTCTACCTGTACAAGCTGTTGAGTAAGACATGTTTAATGTATAGACAGTTCACCCACACATCTCTGCTCTATCCCTTTCGGGGCTGCAGGGTCCTACTGTTGGGCGAAGGTGAGATCCACCCTGGACAGGTCGCCAATCTGTTGCAATGCTACACAATCACACACTCATGCACACACACCAAGGGACAATTTAGAATCAACAGTTAACCTGTGAAGCATGTTTTTGGACCGTGGGAGGAAGTCGGGGTGCTCAGAGGAAACCCACGCATGCATGAGGAGAACATGCAGACTCCACACAGTTTGGACCCAGCTGGGATTTGAACTAAGGCCAACTAAGGCCAACCACTGTGCCGCTCTACAGCTTGTACATAGACTGTGTTTCTATAAAACGTCTTGATCATTTGGACTGCAATAAGGTAATATTATTGTGAAAAACGAAAAGCGAAATTGAGAAAAATAAAAAAACAGAGCCAAAGCTTTTCTCTCTGAAATAAAAGACAAAAAAAAAGACACTTTCTAGAAAACATTAATGTCTTATAAATTAGAAACACAGCAGCTCATACAGACACATGGCTGCGGCACGTGGCTGCTGCTGCTGAGACCCTTGGCTTTAGAGTGATTTCCCTGGAAATCTGCCAAACTAAACACACACATGCAGCCGCACAGACACCCTAAGAAAATGCGCACAACCATTCGCAACTTAGCACCAGGCTCAGATGAAGTTTTTTCTCAATCTGGCTGGGGGGGGCTGTAGGTGTGGACGGAGAGAGTGGAGTTAAAGTTTAAGTACAGTCAGACGGGAGAGAGTAAACACTGATAACTCCCAGCTGTGTGTGTGTCGTCTGAGTACCCATGCATCCATGTGTGCGCCTGCCACCCCCAATGCGACCACACTAAAACACTTCCGAGACCCCCAACCTTTCCACCAAATCCATCGTCCCACACACACTTCCACCACTTTGATGAGGTGAAGGGGTGTGTGTCCGTCTTCAGTGTGCGGGTACATGTGTGTGAGTGAGAGCCTGATCTGTTTTGTGTAAAGATCAGAAGATTTGGCTCATGGGCACGACGGAAGTGGAAGCCACATACTTTAAAGAAAAAGAAAAAAAAAAAAAAAAAAAAAAAGAGGGAAAGGCGGCAGCAGAGGAGGACGATGAGGAGGATGAAGAGGAGAAAAAAGTAGCCCTGAGCAACAGGAGTTAACGTTTGGAGCTTGCACATCACTTGTATTGATCAGTCACTTCCTTTCTCTTTTTTAGTAAAAATCAATTGAATTTTTTTAAAGAATTTTTCAAGAGGCCTGGGAAAGGATGTTTTTCTGAGAGTAAAAATACATTTACTTTAAACTATCACTTTAAAAAAGTAAGAAGCCTCTTTCATGAAAGTATTATTCTTAAGCTTTTCTTGTATTTAAATTTGATAAATATATACATTTCATAAAATGGTCACTTACCCTCCATGTGAATATCTTAACCCTTTAATTACCCCATCAAGAAAATTATTAGTGACAACATTTTTTTCTTTAGCCTATTGCCTTCGGTGGGTAATATACAAAATAATGAATAACAGATCAGACTGCAGACTACTAAGAACAGATCTGGAATAAAAATAACTTTTTTTTGGAAGTGACTGTTTGCATATAATTCACACAGGGTTCAGGTCAACATGAATTTCCACCAGTTTTTGGTCGCACATGAAAATATGCAAACAACATTAGCCTTATTTTTATTTCTATTTTATTTTTTATAATTCAGCTGCAAAACAAAACATATGAATCATGAGAAAAATCTGAGTGAAGATTTAAGACAAGGTAGGGATACACAACTTCTAAGAAAGAGCCGGGCAGTCAGTTTAGTGTGGAAAATGCTCAGCAGTCATTTAATATTTACATGATTAGTGATTAATGGCCAAGTGAAGTCCCTGATGACCCCCCCATGCTCCGTCATAATGACAGAAACTAAAAACTGGCAGTGATCACACATCAGTTTGGGGCAGTCTTTCGATGTGTTTATCTCTGCTGCTTGTGTTTTTGGGCTCAAGCTGGCTCCACGGTGGTTGATCTGATGACACACAACTCTGTCTGGCCTGTGGTTTCCTGTCAAGTGGTTGATGGACCCCCTTGCAGCACTACACACACACAAAAAGACATAGATGCACACACAAAAAGATGCTGGACAGATATAAAGAACTACAGGAACATACATGTACAATAGAGCACATGTGCCACTGGATGTTGCAAACACACACAGTCATGAAGTTATACTGTTTTAAACATGTTCCTGCACACTCGCACACATGCAAGTGCACACCAACAGCTGTTTCCAGCATGCAGAGCGGTCTGGAAACCACTTCCTCTCAGTGGCTCAAACACATTTTATTCATTTAGCGTTTGTTCCACCAGGCTGGCAGACCACTTTCACTGCGTACAGACACACACACACACACACACACACACACACGTGTGCACAGGAGACAGACAGTAAAAATCTCGACACACTTTTGTATTCTTAGATGTCCAACATGCTTGATGACCAGAACCAGCACATGGAGGAACATCTTGCTTGATACAGTCCTTCATGTGGTGGCTGGTGGCCAATGCCTGCTTAGCTCTTATTGGCCAGCCCTCTGTAAATATTTAGAGGAAGCGGAAGGGTCTACCGTCCAGCCTGTCGCCATGGGAGACGGATCGCCTCATCCCTCAGCCCCTCCCCAAACACACACACACACACGCACACAAAGAGCTGCTCACAATTATCTGTCTTTTCTCGGATCTATAACCATAGCTCTTGGAGTTGAGCGGATCAATCAAACGCACACACACGTTGAAAGGTAGATATCGGACAAGGTGTTGATATCACCCCCCCCCATGCTCCTCCACAACCTCTGCATGATCTTTCACCTCACCTCTGACTCGTTCCAGCCAATCAAAGGTCACCTATCCCTCTATCAGCCTGACCCCCTCACTGGTACAAGCTCTGTGCAGAAGCAAAAATATAATCCTCTATATGATATGCCGCTTTCCAAATCACCTTTGGATGGCAAACAAGACGAGCTTCCAATCTACAACAAATGTCAGTCTTTTACTGGGGAGGACTTTTTTGGCAGCTCCAGATATTCCCTTTAGAATAATGCAATTAATTTGATCTTAATATTAAAAAAAAAAAAAAACATTAGTGAAAAAAGCTATATATTTAGGTTTACTGCAAAAATGGTTGCCTCAAAATAGGAAAAGGGCACCAATCAGAAGAGGAAAATTACTAGAAATGATCTGTCCATGCTGCAAGTAAAATTTTACTTAAGAAATCTTATGATAAGTTCTTAAAGTCTAGAAACAAGGACACAAAAGCATTAAAAAGAGAAATACAAGGTAAAAAAAAAAGCTAGCAGTTAGAGTTACCTCAAACTGAATGTTTTACTGCCAAATCTGCTAGTTTTAAGCAAATGCTTATGTTTTATGTGTCTAATTGTAGTTCATTTGGATTACAACGATGAAAAAAGCTAGTGTAAATAATTACAATAATTTATTTTAGGACAAAATAAGAATACCATTTTATGACAAAATTGACCCATTCCAATAAATCCTCATATAATCTAAATTTAGCTACACTTTTTAGATCATAAAACAAAGTTATTTTCAAAATAATGGCAATGAATGCCAGTCTAATTTGTCAACATTTATTGAAATTTTAAATAACATCCATAATATTAAATCAAAAATTCCAGGAAAGTTTGAATTTATTTTATTCTCAGGTCATTTTTTTTTATTCTAAATGAATTTGACTCATTTTAATAATTTTTTTCATTTTTTTCCTATTTGAGGCATAAAGTTGTCACCTTGGTATGATTTTCAAGAAAAGCTTGGAAAGGCGCAGAGCAAACAGAAATCAAAACAACTTCAAACCTGGTCAAATATCTTGAATGCCTAAAAACAATGTTTTAAATCTTTGCAAGTATCCAGTAGTTTGCAGTGTTTCAGAAATTCTGCCTCAGAGCAATTAAAAGTTTATTGTTCCTTTTTTGTGGATATGTTATCACCTTTGACCTTTAACCTGCTGAGTGTTTTATTTTGTCGTCACGGAACTGAAACCTGAATCACAGCAGAGAGACGCACACAAACACGCCCCACAAACCACACCCACCCCGACGCCATTACCTCTGCACCTTCCGCTGCAATCCACCTCAGTCTTTCTCTTCTTTGTCAAGCGGTCATACATCTTCTGCCCTCCACCCCACACACACTTCCATTACTGCTTCATCATACTGACCCCTCATCAACCCCCCTCAACATCAGCTCTGACCCCATCCTACCCTTCCTGCTTTCATTCTTCTCTGCCTCTCCCTCCTCGCCATCTCCTCTACCTATTAGCTTTTTCGTCCAACTACCATCTTACCTTTTAAACGTATTTTTCTCTCATTTTTCCCTTTGTGTTCCTTTGCATGATAGAGTCACTGCTTGGTTGCACTGAAGGGTAGAAAAGCTAAGAGACACGGCTCAGCAAGGAGAAGCGATAAGGGTGAAGTGACCAAGCTAAGGGAGGAACGGTCAGTTGAGGAATGTGTAAAAACCAGGAGATGAGCTCAGTTCAGATGAAAAACCAGCCTCCACAGGGGACATTAATCATTTTGTTCACTGTAAGGAGTTTTTCCCTCCTCCACCCCACTTTCCTGTCCTCTTCATCCATGCATTCATCAGCCCGGACCGCTGGGGAGGTTAAACTTGTTTCTCGGCGTCTACGGCAGTTTGATGTCATCTTTACAAGCCTGTCTGGGCATTCTTGGCTGCTCTTCACGGAGTTGAACACACTTCTAATTAAAGACGCGGAAAAGCACGGAAGAGGGGAAGAAAAGAGATGGGCTGGAGGAAGGGAAGAGCATTTGAGAGTAAAAGGTCTGGGAGGAGAAGAGCAGGGCTAATAGCTCCTATTAGCACATACCTTTAAAGAGCAACATGTTTTACAGACTAACAGGACTTCATAACATCTGAGGAGACATGTGAAGCCAGAGAGAAAAGAGGCAGAGGACAACGTTCAAATGCAAACAGCAGACTCATTAATGTTTAGACCACAGCATGCTGCTGGATCCAGGCCAGTATTTGTGCAGTACATGCAGTGTAAACATTGCATTCGGGCTCAGTTTACGTTTTTGTGGTGACTTTTTTTAAAACTGAAAGTAAACAAAAGAATTGGGATCACATTCTATAAGTTTAGTATTTAAAGTAAAAAAAAAAAAAAGACAAAACAAAGAAAAAGTACAAAGTGACGCATCCAAACTTAACCAACTATAAATGTAAACACTGTGCAAAGTGGAGCACTCAGACAATAGTTTACAGGGCAGCCATGGTGCAGTGTTAGTTTGGTTCCCGCGTTACCCTCCTCATGTGTCAAAAGTGTTTTTGGACAAGACGCTGTAACCCCAGGTTGCTCCTGGTGGTTATAGGTTTGGCGCCAGTGTTTGGCAGCAGAGTATGATTGTGTGTGTGTGTGTGCATGGGTGAATGGGACTGTGACTGTAAAGCACTTGGGAAAAAAGTAGAAAAGCATTTTATAAGTGAAAGCCATTTACCATTAGAAGTGGGTCAAACTCATTAATTCATTTATTCATTCATTTTCTATTCCGTTTGTCCCTTTCGGAGTCACTGGGCTGCCAGAGCCTATCCTGGCCACTTGGGCGAAGGCAGGGGACACCCTGGACAGGTCGCCAGTCTATGGCAGGGTAGAGTGTCTGCAATCACACACCCATTCACTTCCACACTCACACCTAGGGACAATTTAGATTGACCAATTAGTCTATGAGGCATGTTTTTGGATGGTGGGAGGAATCCGGAGTCCTCAGAGAGAACCCAAGCATACACGGGGAGAACATGCAAACTCTACACAGAAAGGTCCCCCAGTGATGTTTTGGTCCCCCAGCCTGGACTTGAACCGGGGGCCTTCTTGCTGTGAGGCAGGAGCGCTAGCCACTGTGCCACCGTGCAGTGAATGAATGAATGAGGGTCAAACTGTCAAAATAGCTGGAAATGTTAATTAAAAAATGTATACTAATGGTAATTGAAGTATATACGCTACAAATAAGTGAATTTATTTTATAGAAAGTTTCATGCAAAACCATGGATGTTCAGCTCTTGGCGTCAATAACTCAATGATTCTGAATCTACACTGCTCTAATTGGGTATTAGCAGCATTAAAGTGAAATTTTGTCTGTTTAAATTTGCTTTCATCTCACAAACTAAGAAGAAAAGTGAACCAGTAACTAACCCCTGTGGTGCTTTAGGATTTGACCTCGGAGGATTTAAGGATGTCAATGAGTACTTTTAAAGATCTGTCAAAACAAACTTTAAACCCATCTTTAAGCATCATCTAATGCTATTCTTTCTCTCTGTAAAATGGTAAATGACTGGCTGTCTACCTTGCTTTTGTGAAAGCAGTCGGTGTTTATCAGAGGAGTCTCTTTGTGACATGATACACATTCAGCCTTTTGACTGTTAACATTCACAATTTCAGGGTCACTAAGTCAAGTTCAAGTGAAGTTTACTATACGTTTTGAGTCCCGTGACGACAAACCATCAACACGCGTGACTCCTAGATGCATCTTCCAACGGATATTCAAGCTGAAAGCAATTGTTATGAAACCACTGAAAGATCAAATGTGGTACCTTCCTTTAGCGTACATGATATGACCTACTAGCTAGCATGGCTAAAACGGTTACATGCATATAGATATATATACACACACACATTTCAAAATATTTCTGTTTTTCCCCATAGCCCTTTGGCTGGAAAACAGTGGAACAAATCATGTGTTGCAAAGAGTTTCATGTACGGGCAACTCCAGGCCTGAAGGCTACCGTCCTACTTGTTTTCTAGATATCCTTGCCCAACCCTCCCATTACCTGGATACGGTGTTTTCACCCAATCAGAAGCAGGCCGAGGAGGGTTGGTTGTTAAAACAAACAGAACAGTGGTCCTTGAGGCTTGGAACTGCCCATTTAAAACGTATTACAAAGTCAAAGCCATGTTTGCTGCTGCTTTTTTTTTTTTTTTAATAAATGTAGCTAGCTTTGGATTCATTCTTTTTAACTCTTCCAAAGCAACACAAATGGCTAAATGACATTTTACATTTCTTATCAGTGTCATTATCGGTAAGGAAAAAGAATTGATCCGCCCAGGAAAAGGTTATTACAATTCTTAGGAAAGTTCAGAGGCAGTTGTCAAGACTAACCGGTTTTTGGTTCTATTTATAGTTGAAATAAAATGAAGTAAGTCAGAAAGGTTTTCCAGGAAGAGTTTTCAAACTTGGCTGGTCCACAGGGAGCTTTTCCCCCTCCAAGAGTTGACTAATAAAGAAATGAACCTTGATGAAGTCCACTGGCAGGGATTTTTCCAAATGAGAATGACAAGTCTTAGTGGATTTAGAAGCCCTGGCACATACAATGTGTGAGTTTTAATGAAGTTTATATTAGCATGCAAAGATCAATAGATGGAAGTTAGGAAGACATGTTAGGATGTGCAAAAAGTTGTATAAGGTCATGTTACTGACATAAATCTCCATGTGATACCGTCCTTTAGAGTACATGTTATGACGTACTGGCCAGCAGTTAACAGCTATTTCACCACATGAAGAAAGTCCCAACAGTATGCACTTTCAACAGAAACCAAACAATCAGGTGAATGTGTTGCCAGCATTTGTAATTTTTTCTCACTCCTACATTTGTTAGAACTTCTGCATGCAGTTAAAATTTCTGTTTTTGCACGAGACATAAATAGAAACGACTGAGTAATGTTTAATGGAATGGCAGTTAAAAAAAGATTGTAAAGAAAAAGAAAAAAGCATGCAGCAGGAAAAATGGTGAAAAGAGTGCAGAGTTTATCGTTTGACTTATCCGTCACATGGTGCAATTACCAAAATGCCACTAAAAGTTCTTCCTGGCCCCTGATATGACCTAATCTTTAATGTTTAAGCAAATATTTAAGGCTGGGAGAGCAAGCAGAGGTTTTTTGAGCAATCACTAACTTTTTAAAGATTTTGGATTTAATGATACGAAAGACTTAGTAAAAAAAAAATGGTGGAAACTTTAAACCAGTAAAGATGAGCAAAAGTTTATACTGACATAATAATAGAAGAAATTTGAATTATTTTACATTCATTATGCATGCTTAGGCTCAGTATTAAAAGACTATACATAGTACATAAAATTGCCGTGACAGTAATTAGGGTTTTTGTTCATTTTTCATGACAGTAGAAATATGTTTCAACTCTTATATTTTCCATGTTGATGCATTTCATAAACTTTAACAAAGTGGCTGAATCCGAGAAAAATCAATAAAACCAAAGCCGCGTGACTTGTCTGAGAAGAGGTGAAAAGTTGAAGGAGCAGAGTTCATACAACTCCACAAGATTTTCTGTCACTTGATCACATTTTTTAGATAGTCAAACAAGAAGGAAGAATGAAAGATATTAAATTAAAAATTGAAGTCAAATGTCTAATTATCTGTTATTTCAACATATTACAAGTCTTCTCTAATGTTAATTTAAGTGGCATTTGCGACAGCTATAATCCCAGTTTTGCTATCTCAGTATTCTGCTCATTAACACCTTGACATTTCATTTTTATTTCAGTTCCTGGTCCACCTGTTCTGCCAAAGTGAACACAGGGAGTACAATCTAATCCCCGATACATACACAGCGAGAGTTGTCAGATAAGTTGAATTATTTCCCCTTTTTCAGTCACTGCCCTTTGACTGGACTTTAAACAGTTGACTCTTTTTCCACAGTTGGGTGTGTTCGGCACTGTGATGGCCTGGAAAGAGGTTGACATTTGCTCACTTCCATCATAAGCAATGCTTCATTATTTCCTTATATTTGCACATAGGTTGTTAAATCTGTGCCTTGGTATTAGAAGTAAAAAACTGAATGATGCCCCTTCAGAGGAATATCTGATCATTTGATGCTGTCTTGGTTGAACAACTGATTTCTTTTCAATAAGCTCCTCTCTAGGTCATCCTCCATTCTCCTTACTGAGCAGGTATTGAACCCCCAACTTGTTACCAAACCAACCTTTAGTTACTTAGTAACTTGCAGCCTCACTTATCAAACACCCCGTTGAGGACACCTATCAACACCAGTAGCGAGCTGACACTAACTACTTCCCCCGTGCCTTCCTCTTCCTCCTGACCTGTCATCGGGTGACTCCTCCCACCTCCTGCTCCTCTTTTCCCTCCCTACTCCATTTCCTAGTAGACAATCCTTATCTAACATCTGACATGTGGTGAGCAGATAGATACAGAAGACAGTCCTCACTCTCGCACTTTAAAAACAACAAATCGCCTCTGTGTAACTCCAGCTCGTCAACTAATAGCTACACATTAGTTTTTGTCAGCCAACAGTTGAAGTTTAGTTTATTTTTTGGTGTCTGGTTACAAAAAATAAAAGAAAATTGAAGTTTATATAAAATGGCATGGAAAATATTTCTTGTAAAGTTTAAAATGTTTGTTTATTATAACAAAATATGAGTGCATGTCCTCTACTTACATTTTTAGAGATTTGGTAGGAAATGTTGAAGTGGTGCATATCTCATGAATCTTTGCTCCTTTTGCTTTCACAGCTCTATTACGATATATAAAAGACTTGGTGTTATGCAATTGTAGCCTGACACAAACCACAATTAATAATTTAAAAGGGACGCTATCCATGTCACCAAAGCGGATCCCCGATCGGTCGAAGCAGGTTGAACTTTCAACGCACATTCAATGGCCACGTGTTCTGTACTTAGAGTCTGAAAACGGTCTTTCAAAATGTGCGTAGCCATGTGTGAATGCAAGAGTTTTGAATGTGGAAGCCTGAAATGTGCATTTACGTGGACTTTGGTAACTTAGCTTTTAGCTGTTTCCACAATTAATGCAATTCCAGCAGATATGCAACACTTTATTGTAGTGAAGTCTTTACGCAGTACATCAGCTGATTTGTAATGGAGAAAAGTGGCTTTGTGCCATTATCTGCCCATGGCTAATTAAGAAGCTGCCTTTCTCACCGTCAGAATCAAATGATTCACATTGATTGCGTAAGTTAGGGAAGGTCAAAGAGTGTGTTATTTATGTGTCCCCATCAACATCTCTGGTGTTTAAAGGGTTAAAACATCCCTCATTTCACAACAATTCCTCACTTTAGAAAACTCTGCGGCAAATGAAGCTCATGCAGGGGGACTGCAGGCAGAAAATACAATTTGTAAAGGTTTTTCAGAAGCTTTCCTTGGAGAGCAGAGGTGTGTGCATCTTGGGTGTGTGTTGTTATGTTCTGGGCTGACTGAGCTCTCGGTGTTGAGCAATGCAAGAGGTTAGAGGGGTGGAGGGGAAAGAGAGATGGAAGTAGAAACATGGGCTGTGTGTGTGATCCTCTGTAATTTGTCCAGGCCTTACTCTGAGCCAGTAATTATGCTCTCTCACACACACACACATACATACACACTCACACACAGACACAGGAATCTCAAGAGAGCCCACGTAACAGATATGTGCCGATTGCTTCGTACTGCACACAGAAAAAGTGACACACACCACCTCACAGGTATGTATCACTTAGCTGAATGAAGAGAAAGCCATTAACAAACACAAACATGATGTGTCACAGTGAGAATAACCACCATAGTGCTCAGTGTGCCGGCACAGTGGCGTGCACGTCATCTTTATTGGTTAATATTTAGCTTAAATAGCAGCTCTTATGATCTGGGATGAGTGACGGGGATTAGTGTCAAAGAGAGAATGAATCATTAATCATCAAGTTTTAGTTATTAAAAAAAGGCATAAAAACATGACTCTTAGAGAAACATCAAATAACGGAACCCTGCAGATTTTCTGTGCTCTTGTGATGGTTCTTCTGAAGTCAGTTGTCCTCAGGCACATGGCTGTTAGTTGGAATGATGGAAAAATTAAATCCCTCACAGCAATCGGTAGCCATTGGAGCAGGAGACAGGAGGATGTTGTTTTAGATTTGACATTTCTGAGATGAGTCACAATTCATATTCCCCTTCTGTTAATCATACCAACAATATATCCTGGTATAAATATAAATGTGCGATGAGACATGTTTTTGTGGACGCTGCATCAAATACTTTCATATCTAGTTTTTAATCAAGAAATGATTCATGAGGATGAAAAGAAAACCCAGATTTTCTGGAAAAGAAAAGCAAAACAAAAAAACATACGTTTTGTTATGGTGTCAGGTGATTCAGTGCACATGGATGGATATTATTGATCCACATATTGGTGCCAAACATGTATATGAGCCTGAACATCTAAATGGTTTTAATATATTCTGCACCACTATCTTCACATAGTTGCACATGGATGGAATTTACCTTTGCTCTGGCTGTTACTGAAAAACATTGCATGGAAAAAAATAATGTTGCAGTTCTGCACAGTCATGCCAGGGAACATGGGAATTTTTGCCCCACCCACAGCATTTTGGAAGAGACCCAGCTGGAGTCCAAATCTGGGAAACAACTATAAGTGATGCAGGTGCTGTTGCATCATTTTTCCTTTCCACTGCTTTTTTTTTTTTAATAAACTGTAGACACTGTTGGGCATCATGCATACACATCAGCAGGAGGCTTCAGCTCAAACTTTAGCGGGTTTGAATTGTTCTGCGAACTAAGTTATTTAGAGAATGATACAAAACTGTCAGATTACAGTTCCAACATAAAAAAATGCACAAGATGAGGAAGCAGATTATGAGTGACAGTTATTATACAGTGAGATAAAACAAAAAATGTTACAAAAGCAGGACAATAAATAAATCCAAACAATTTTTTCCCTGAAAACTGTATGCTAACAGTGAAATAAATAAAACAGGCTAAAGCCAGAACACAAAAGTGAAAACATTCACACTCCAAATGAAGCAACACTCTAAAAAGGGCCAACTGTGAAGTAGTGGTTTATATGCACTCTCAGGTAATGAGAAAACAAGCAGCAGGTGTGTTCCTTAATCTCTTCCAGGTGTGAACAATAACAAGGGAAAAAAAAAAAAGCATCTACAAAGAGCAGAACTCAACTGAGGAAATGTGTAATTTTGCATTGAGGCAACAGTTAAACAGTAAAATGGAGAAATGAACATAGAACTGTCACACCAAAAGCAAGAAAACAGTGCAAGACGTTGTGAAAGGTAAATTCTGTAATATTAAACGAGACAAAATAAAGCAACATAGACATAAAACATAACAAAATATTGAAATATTTTTCAAGTCATCTCTTTTTCAGGAATCTGCTGATATTCACAACCTCTAACTTCTACCTGCAGATGATCATTAAAGCCAGACTTTGACCCTCCTTATCGTTTTGATGGTGAATAGTGTGTTAGGTTCTTGAACCACACAGAAAACAACAGAACCCCCCTTGATTTCAAACACTGAACCCAAAACCTAACATCTTTTTGTCAAATGTGTGAAATGATTTATTTATTAAACTGTTCATTTAAAAAAAAATGAACTTGGATAGTAAAAATGAGTGAGATGGTTGTTACTCGTACATTTATGGAAAGCCTAAAATTAGCAAGTTATGTTTTTCTTTTTTAGACCTCCTATTTAGATTTGATTTTCTAAAAATAGCATTTCCTCTTTTAAAAATACAACACTTTTTTTCCCTGCTACATTTTTAGAAAAGCATGAAAGGTTTGGTCTGAGCTCAAGGACCTGTTGGTGAAACATTTAGACGTGTCACGTTTTTGTTTTTCTGCTTACCCCATGGCTGTGAGTGTGTCTTTTGTTGTGAATCTGTGTATCCCAATGTAACCCCAGCTCCCTCTATCAGCACTGGCTTTAAATCCACAGGAAGCCACACATCCACCAAAGCATGCAATCATTAACCTGCATCTCCCACATCAGCACAGACTCACACAAGACGAATTCACCAGCGCATGCCAACGCATACTGAGAAGCATGTGTATATATGTGGTGGCATGTGTAGACCAATGCGCAAGATCACACTGACAAAAAAAAAAAAAAGAAAATCACTGCAAAAGAAAAAAAAACATCTTGTCATGCTTCAAACCACCAGGACAAGTCATCAACTCAGTGACAAGAGCACACTTTACACAAACACACACCAACCAGTTGGGCCTCTGGAGATATGGACGCCACAAATGGCTCCACTGAGACCCAAGCTATTAATCACTGATAAAACACAGCAGGTTTATGGTTTTAGAACAAGGTGAGTCCTGTTTGCACATAGGTACGCAGGCTGAAAAATATGTGAAATAGAAAGTATGGTGAATAAGGGCTGTGGCCCCGCAACACACTGATAAAAATGTGTCACCGGGGTCTATATGAGCTGTTGTGTGCACACAGCTAACGATGGTGCAATGTCAGAACCTTCTGTTCCTGTCCTAAGAGCGCTGTTGAGTAGACCTGCAGTCTCTAGCTTTTAACAAGAAACACACAATAACCTCTTTATGAAGAAATGTACATGGAATTCAGGGGCTTAGATCCAAATTCTTTCCAATTCAGAAAATTCAGAAAAAATTACGACACAAAAGGCAACATCAAGCAAATTTTATTACCGATGACTGGTAAAATGCAAGTCATTCTAAGAATTTTGGAATATTATAGTACAGGCCAATCTAGATCGTTTCAATGAGACCAGATTATTTAATTTCTATCTTGATAATAGCTTGTAGGGGACCAACAGATTACATCAAAGGGTTTATGGTGTAGGGGTGTTGTTCTTTTTGGACTTTCAGGTGTCTAATAATGATGGGGGCATCAGAGTGCCCCTCTGGAATGAAGCGCACCCTCATGGTCGACTGAATTGATCCTGTCACTCCTGTTTTATTTATGTATTTTAAAGGGCATTTTCATTTTCCTACCCGGATGTTAGATGACTTGATCTCTGTGGGACTGCCTTTTGCTCCTCGTCGATGCCGCCCATTTCATGACGTCAACCTGGAGCCGGCCTCGTCAGCACGTCTGCGTTTCGCCCACGGAAACAAACAACATCCGAACTTTTGCAAAGATGGATGAGCACATTGTGCAATGAAAGCGTTTAGCTGATCATCACTAGCCCTGCGGAGAAAGTGGGTGTGTGTGTTAGCTAGGGGTGGTGCTGGTAGCGCATATTCTTTCCCGGTAGGGGCTGGTGCTCTGACTGCAGCTTTTTAGAGGAATGCTCAGAGATGCATGAATAGATCAAAACACCGCTTTGGGGTTGTTTTTCGTGAGGAATTACCAATATAATACACGTAAAAGGTAAAAAAAGTTGATTTGCATGATATAGGCCCTTTTAGACAGTGGTCGTCCATCCGGGCTTTGGAAGTTTGACGAACGCTGTTGGAGCCCCGTAAGCAGTGTGTTTGTGATCCCAAGTTTTTCCTCCGCTAAGTCTTTTTTACACAATCTATGAACGCCTGAACTGAGCAAGCACTGGGCAAAAGTGGGGATGACAACTCTCTATTAGTGGGAGATTAAGAAGAAATCTCCATCAGAACCAGTCATAGAACAGTTATTAGTCTGCTGTGACTGCTGGAGGTCAGAGAGGATTAGAAAAAGACAGATAAAACCAAAATATTAGAACATCTGCAATGAGACGAAGAACTAGGTTAACCCTTTATGACATCAAAACTTCAGCTCCAGTGTTCACGTTCATTGAACTACCGTGACTCTTCAACTGCATTTAATGTTATTCCAATGGATTCTGATGTGGAATACAGCAGCTTTGCACTGATGTTTAACACTTTACAGTTGTAAACTATTCACATAATTAAAGACTACACTTTACTACATACTGCACTTTGCAGTGGTCAAGTGTTGAATATTGGGGCAAACCTCCTTTTCTTTGCTTCAAAACCCTTCGGTATAACATCAGTTGCAGAAGTGGCAGAAGAGTTACAGTAGTTCAAAGATCATGTTTTATTTGCTGTTGACAGCTCCGCTGCTAAAGGTTACTTTCAACAAAAAGAGAACATAAAACAGACAGTCAAACACAATCCTACAACTGGAACGCTTGTTGCAGGTGACAGAAAAAAAATCAGTGCTAGAGTGAGAGGCTGGAAAATGTTTGAGTGAAATGCAGAAGAAAGAGAGCAAAGAGAGATGGGGACATTAAAAAATAAATAAATAAATAATTCAGGGACTTCTAAACTGACATTATTTTTTTTGACACTTTTGAAAACGTCAGAAGTCAAAACAAGCAGGTCGAAAAAATCCTGAGCTCTTTTAAAGTCATTTGGCAGTCATTGGTGTAGTGGTTAGCACTCTTGCCTCACACTCAGAAGGCTGGTTTAAATCCTGTATGGGTCCTTCCTACGTGGAGTTTGCATCCTCTCCCCGACTGTGCATGTACGCAGTGTGGCTTCCCTCCACAGTCCAAAAACACGCTTCATGAGTTTATTGATATGTTCAACTTGACCCTAAGTATGAGTTTGTGCGGTTGGGTGACAGAGGATGTGCCCCAGCAACTCAACCCTGAAAGAGACTGAGCGGCTTAGAAAATGCATGAGCAAATCAACTGTCACAAGATTGTTTTGTGTTTTGAGTATACAATCTTAGACTTGCTATAATCTATTATCTAAATCTACACAAAAAGACTGAAGTCTTAGACTTCAATGAAGACAAGGACAAGTCTTACCCTGGGCTCACACTGCATCCAGTCCAGCTCCGGAGCAGCCAACGGAGCGGTCTAGCTACGGCAGATGACTCACATTGGCTACGGAGGGCTGCAGTCCTGCTGCGGCCCAGGTTCTGTCCTTTTTGTTGTTATTCTTATAAAAAAGATTTGCAGTATCATAAAGGATGTTGCTGGTTCTGGACCTCTATGATCAGCCTCTCGGTGTCCATGTTGTTAAATAACCAATATGATGCTATGATACCACACACAATTGTGACCCTGTGTCGGTGGAAATGTTCACACCACGGTGAAAACATAGCAGGTACAGCAGAAAATAAATTGGATTTTTAAAGATATACCAAAGCACTTTAAACTCGCTCACATAATTTCCGGTTTCAGTTGTTTCATTTACCCCAACTTAAAAAAAAGTGCTTTAGCTTTCTCTGGTGTCCGGCCAAAATTTGAAGCCAACAAAACAGATTCGTATCGCCGGAGAGGTCGGACCGGAATGGATACCAGTGAGGGCCTCTCGCACTTTTCAAGTTACATAAAGACTCCGACGGCTGTACAGGAGCTGAACTGGATGAAGGGTGAGCCCAGGGTTCGAGTCTTGCTGCTGTTGACATCTACCATTCAGACTAAATGCCTTTTTGTTCACTGATTTCTTGGGAAGTTTCAGAAAAGCAGTTCAACCTGCTTAACTATTTTCAGTTGCTGCAAGTTGCCCTTGTATGCTTTTGTACTTGCAACAAACCGTCTGCTTGTTTATTTAACATTGGAAACGGCTTTTCCCAAAATGTTTTTTCTTTCATCACCTTCTCTGCAAAGGTTCAGTTAGGGCACAACTATCATTTTTACATGGAAAATTGGACAGATATATGTTCAGACAAGCACCTGACAATCTTTTTTACAATCATTTATGTACAATGAGCATGTACAGTACATGCCAAAGAAGTATTATAGCAGAGATAACTCAAATTGTCACAGAAGGAAGAAGTCACATGCCAGAATGAATTCTACAGATCAAAGGAACTTAAATGAAACTGCTTCTGGGTAAGTAAAATTGTGTGCTAAGAGAAGTTGACTAAATCCAGAAGAACTCTGTATTACCAAGCAACACCAACCAGGAAAAATAATAAAGGTAAAAACAAAAATCCCCTCACAACTGAGTGGACTTGGAAACATTTTTATCTGTCATTTTAATAAATGCATAACCAGAGACATGATTTACTGTTCCAAGTAAACTGTTTTTTTAAGGAACAACTTTGTGAAATGTTTCTTTCTTTTAAAAGTCACAGTACATTTTTTCCCCTCAGGACAAAACCTAATAGTAAAGGCCAAGCTAGTAATAAGGAAATAATGACTGTAACACTACAAACTGCAATTAAAGACTGTGGAATTTTTCTAATGATGGAGGACATACATAATGAAAACTAAACTTAAAATTGCATTTCTGGGTTTATTTAAGTCATTGTAAGTCAGGAGCGCCGTGTACAACTCAAAGCCGAATTTCTAATGAACTACTGCCATAATGCAGGATCTCTGTCTTAACAAATTTTGATCAAAAATGGCATAATCATAATAGAAAGATCACTGGAAAAGCTTTTAAAACAGATTAAAGATGATCAGATTGGGACTCAAAAGTTCCCTAATGACAATTATTATTATTATTATTTAATAAAAACGTTCCCAGTAGTGTTTTAATTGTGATTATGACGGTTTTTAACAAAATCCCAGAACGTAAATGTTTTAAAAAGCCATATTTCATGTTTATCTGAAGCCTCTGCTGCCAGAATCTCCCCTGCATAAGCGTGACCATTGATGCTGAGCTGAGTAGCTCCGCCCTCGATCCTCCCCATCAGCTGAGTCTTGCACGACTGACACAAGGTACTAACGACACGGACTGACATTTTTAAAAACTGTGATTTGCAGAGCAAATAAAATGAAATGCCAGAAAGAAAGTGACTATCCACACCTAATTTTCCAGAGACGTGCGTCCAGTGCTCAACTTTTTTCTTGGCCCCACAGACCCAGAGGAAGGGTTAAGTATAGAATTATGGGTTAGGGTTAAGGTGCGTTCACACTGAACATGGTTTTCAGGATAGAGGCGAGCAGTTTCATTGTTAAGGGGAAGGTACAGACGCGATCTGGGGTTCAGCGGCGTGATCTGAGAAACAGTGCGGGCAAAAGTCTTTCAGTACCACGATACGTTTTGGTACCCATCTGAACCAAACCGCCCAACAGTGGCTACTGCTGGGTAAAGACGGGTGCACCGTAGACAGTCTGTTGCAGGGCGGATGGAGCGAATCCAATCACTATGGAGGCAACTGGAGGCTAGACAGAGACCAGCTGCAGGATGGGGGAGCCAGCCTGCTCGGGCCTCTTGAATTTTATGGTATTTTTCTTATTTTCATCGAGGCAATAATGAAAAAAGCTGCCCTGATTTTATTCTTATTTTTATTTTTCCCCTCTGTGGTTAGGAAGCCTTCAAACACGGTCATAGAGAGAACACAAATAAGGAGAACACACTTGGGACTCTAAGTTTAATTTTAAACACTTGCAGCCAACAACAAAATCCAGCCTTGGACGTACTTAAAAGGCGTGCAGGCAAAGCAGCAATGGGCCATCTTTTCTTTTCTCACACCTGAGCTTGTACACGGTGGACGGGGCAGATCAGGGAGCTTGCACATGCAGTACTGGGCTGTTGTGACATCACCACAGCTCATCAAATGAATTACTTAACTGTCTTTGCAACAGTTTGATTAACAGATAATTTAAAATTTGAATTATTCAGAAATGAAAAAAATGAGATGTTTCTTTGTTTTTTTTTAAGTTGTTCTCTTTCGTAAGAAAAATGCCACAAGTGCACGTCAAGAGCTTTAAGGGTTGTACTTCAATAAAGTACAGTTGTTGGCTGTACTTGTTGTTAGTAGTAAAACTGCAGGGCAGTTTCTAAAATGTCATTTTTTTGTTTAACTTGCTTAGATGAGTCACAGGTCACAACCTCATGTCGGAGGAACTGAATTCCTGGCAAGGCTTTTGTTTTTGTGGTTTCTCCATGATTTTCTGATGCAATTGTACAAGATTTTATAATGGAACTCTAAAGCCTTGTTTCCACTGAGCTGTTCGGTATGGTCTGGTACGTACGGTGGCCCAGAAGGGTAACAACACAACACTTATTTCACAACACAACACAACACAAAATAACATACTACAATTCGTCCCAAAACAATAACTCACAACACAACACAACCCAATAATTCACGACACAACACTTTAATTCACAATAACTCACAACACAATAACTCACAACACAAATGAAACACAATGAGACGCAATAACACTCACAACGGTCCCTCGGCAGCCGCATGTATGCATTTACTTCTGGAAGAGAAGAATTCTCACTATAGAATGCAGAAAAAACTATCTTTTTTCTTTAGAAATGCTTTTTTAGGTCACTTTCTGTGTTAATACAAAATGATTAAGATACTTGCTGTCACATTTGAAGGTTTATCAGAAGAGTTATTGAGGGCGGAAGTCCGAATCTGTGAATATCTTTCAAACTTTACCGAACTGATATTTTTCTTATTTTCATGATGACAATAATAATAATAAAATGGTCCCCTAATTTTATTTTTGTTTTTATTTCACCCTCTCGGGTTATTGAGGGACAGTGAGACTTCAAAGTGGGTCACATGGACACAGAAACACACGGAAGGAAGCGGCTGACAGACAGACGGCTCTCAGACGGAGCAAGAGAGAAACTGCGGGAGAATCTTTGAATGATCTTATGAACCCTGGATATAGACGTGATCACCGATATTTTAGCCCCGTGGAAATTTCTGAATAAAAGCACTTCCTTTGCAGATATACCGGTACTTCCATTGTGAGTTATTGTGTTGTGTTGTGACGAATTGTGGTATGTTATTTTGTATTGTGAAATCTAAAGTGTTGTGTTGTGACCCTTCTGGGCCACCGTGGGTACGGTATTTTGAGTGTTTCCAGTATAAAATAAACCCATTAATTCGATTGAACCATACCATTTTTGGGCCTCTGTTGGTTGTAAGTCCATAGAAAAATAGAACGGACCAGTTAGGGCGAAGCTACTTTTGTCACAAGATGAAACTCGTTGATAGGCAGAAGGTCATTGTGACAAAAGAAAGCGCCAAACCAGTGCCAACCATTTTCAAACTTTCAGTTGATGTGTATCAGGAAAAGATGCACCGGAAATACAAACGTTCCTTGCCATCAATTGTTGTTGTTGATAGCTTCGCTTTTGCTGTAGTCGCACCACTATGGCGCAGAGCTATGCAAGAGGTCTATATCCCACATGCACTGTGATGGTCCGACTTTAAGTGGAAATTATCACCTGTATTGCCTGGACCATTCTAAACCGTACCGTACCGTACCATACCATACCGTATCGGTCAGTAGAAATGAGGATTAAATGTATTAATTTAATTTAAAATAAGATCCTTTAAAAGCTCTGTTTTTTTTTTTTTTTTTTTTAAAAGAAAACCCAAACATTCACATATTTAAACAAAAAACCACCAACAAAAATCACATTTCACTGTGTGTAAGTGTAAGACGTCAACACACCAGTCGACTGAATTCTTCTGCTTTTTGAAGTCAGAACACACACACACATATGCAGAAATGACCCACACACCGTGACCAAAGGGACCCACCAGCTCTGCAATAACAAGGTAATAAGCTACGGGACAGACACACAGACAGAGTCACAGTAAAGATGGTGGGAGGCGACGGTGTTGAGCAGCTGATAGTCCCAATTGATTCCAACTGACTTTTGTACTCAGAGTGACTCAGAGCGCACAGACACTCCCCGATGCAGACACAGGTAACGAACAGAGCGACACACAGTAGAAATGACAGAGCTGCCTGGAGTCAGAGTGTCTGGCTCCATATTTAAACGCCACTCTGTCATTGTGTGTTTGTGCTGCTGCATGGGCCAGCCTTTCTGGTTTATTACTGTGTTATTTATCAGCAGTAATGAGCTCAAAACTCCACAGCCTCGCCAAGGTTATACAGCCCAGCCTGAGAAAGCAAAACTCAAATATTTCCTTTGTCATTTACTCACGAACTTGTAAAATAGGAGCAACTGATAGTTCCATTAACATTACTCCCAAAGCAGACCTTTTTTCTTGGATGGAAACGGCAAATGGCTCCAAATAAATCTGTTATTTAACAAAAGGAGTCCTGTTGGTGCCTTCCAGTGGGTTATCTTTGACAGGTTCACCCGAAGAGTCAACTTTACCTTTTAGTCCTGACTTTTGCAGGGTGAAAACTGCAAAAATCTGGTCTGATAATTGTGACACATCAATGTTTGAAAGTAAATAAAAATACATGTCTTCAGATTAATGGATCATTTGTCCAATATTGAATGTCTTCAAACATGTTCATAACTTTATATCTGTTCTGTCATTCTCAAGTGGAAGTGTAACCATCACATGTAAAAAATGTTAGGTCATTTTAACGTTGAAGTGAAAACGGCTTTTAAGGTGTTTTGCAAAGATGCCTTCAGGAGGGTCTTCCAACTGCTAAAATACTCAAAGGATAAAAAAAAAAACAAAAAACAAAATTGGCAGTGAGAAGGTAGTAAATATTAGTCAGACTTTCAGACCAACGTTTTGCAATTTGCAAAGTAACATCAAGACTCCATCCAAAGAAATAAAGCAGAAATGAAACTTCTTTATGGAAGTTGTCATTTTGCTTCATTTCTTCTTTACACTGATTTAAAAAATCTCTTTAGAAAAATCTTGAAATACCTTGGCAGACGCACATTTAAAGGTTATAACACGAGAAAAAACTTGACAAGTGAGCTTAAGCCTTGTTCGTTTCAGGTTTTGTTGACATTTTTTCATTATTTTTCTTTCTTTTGTATTCCACTCAAACATATTCCAGTTGCTACTGTGCCAGAAGCTTTTCCTTTTTGATGCTATCAGTCATCACGCTGTAGTATTCACTGGAACCACGCCAACAGCCTGCCATGTTGCCGTGTGTGTGTGTGTGCGTGTGTGTTCCTGCGCTGAACACTAGAAGAAAAACAAATCACATCATCACATTGTCAAGCGTAATCCTAAAGCAGGATGGCTTTCATATTGAATCACGCAACACAAAAAATAAAAAATTAAAATAAAAAAATGGAAAAAGCACCAAATGAGAAGCATCTTTAAAACTTTAAACTTGTACACAACACAGTAGAGAAAAATGATTGATGAATGACCATGACAAATTTTTTATGTGAATGTGGATGATGAAGATTCCTATTCATCCAGGGGATGAGTCATGGCATTTGGACTTGAAGGAAACCTTAAAGTATTCTCATCGTTCAATAAAATAAAGTCTTTTTATTTCAAAAGAAAATGAACATTTCTGAGAACTCACTTGTATAATTTTAAATACATGGAGAATCTCTGACAGCCTTTTAGTTAAATAAGGGTATTTGTGCACATAAATCAATATAATTGAAATTATTTCTGAGAATAAGATGTATATGTTTGTAATATACTTTTAAATGGCACTCAAAAAATATAAAACAAAACAAATCAAACAAGTATTCAAATAAATTAATAAGTAAGTAATAACAAAAACAGCTCAGGAACACTTCAAAAACTGAATCTTAGGAGAGTAAAAAGACCCTTGTTTCAGGAAAAATTATCTAGTTTTTGGTTTTGCAAGAAAAATAATTTCATCAACAAAGGCCGAATCCAAATTTATTTACCTCCCCTGTGGCTCCTCCCCATTGCTCCAATTGTAGGCGCATTTGTGGCTCCAGTGGTGTCCCAACTTGTTTTTTTAAGAAAAGTCGTAGTAACTTAAGGCTGGGTATCCCTCCACTGATCCGCATTAAGCTTGTGATGCGGAGAAGAAATGCATTTTTTCACATGGATGTACTCTGAAGCACAGAAGTTTACATTTCAATGTAAGTATTACGTTTTCGTCTTTGCTTGGCTTTGCAAAGTTATAAAACGGATCGCTAGCGCTAACGTAGATGACGTCATTGAGAGGTATTAACATCCGGATTTAAAGATACTGGCTATCCAAACTCCTGGTTATCCAAATTCCTCCACTATTCACCACATAGTGTACTATATAGTGTATTTGCCACAATTCCAAACTCCAGTGACCCAAAAGTGACCCAAATGTCTCTGCGAAAACTAGCGAGCCTTGATGCTCACTAGATTGACGATTATAGACAACTATGCACTGCTTTTTAAAATTCTTTGCAAAAAAAATCTTTAAAATGTATAAACCATCAACGTTTTTATCATCAAAACACAGTGAATTATTAATTAGTCAGTGTAAAATGCTCAAATCAATTTGATTTCTTACTTAATGAAATTGGTAACATCACATTTGCTGTTAAAAAAAAAATAAAAAGGAGAGAACGTGGTATCCGAATTGCTTTCACAATCAAGAGCACTAGATAATACGGAAGAGGATTAGATTTCTAGTCATATGGGATTAGTGTGAGAATTTGGACATAGCCACTATTTTTTCCATAACCTTCAGCTTGGAGGGCTAAAGGTAGGGTAGAGAGAAGCCGAATTAGTATTTTGCCGTTGTTTTTCCATGGCAAAAACTCTTAGTTTAATAATACAAGTCTTTGTCTTAGAATCAAATTTATTGGTAATACCATTTTTCTTACCCCATTGACAGGTTTGTTTTCTTTTTCTTTATAGAAAATGTTTATAATTCAAATCATTTTTAACTTATTTCTGAATACAGAAGTCAAGGTAAAAGGGGGGCAGGTGTGGACGGTGGATCCGTTTAAAGCATGAAGACACTGATCGGTTTTCACTGATGTGTGGACACGATCATGTTTCTAGATGAAGACACTTCTACTGCATATCTGGCAGCAGATGTGAAAAGTTCTTCATTAGCTCTTGCATCATCCCTCTTTGCACAATCTGCTCCAGGGTTTGCAGAGCAGAACTGCAGCGAAATATATAATGACTGAAGTTTGTGAAACTTTCGGGAAATGACTCTTAGTTAACATTTTTTTCTATTGTAAGTTTGTGCTGTAGAATGACAGGAACACAAACTCCGCTGAAAATCCTGTTTAACTTTGCATTTACTGAAGTGACTTTACTTTCAAATGTCACTTTTTGTCAGTTGCAAGTGTTGCAAATACTGACTTGTGTTTAGCTCTGCTTGTTTAATTTGTTAATATTCTAGAAAAATCTCAAGATGAAGAAAAAGAAAAACTTATAAAGAAACAACATTAAACAAAACTGAGTTAAATGATATTCAAGTTTTATTTTTTTCATAAGTTCAGCTCCTTCTCAACTCATTGATATGGAACCCATTATCCTCCAACCCCACCCACTTACTTTGTGCAGGGTGTCTTTTTATTGGCTTTCTCTGCAAAAGTGAGATTTTTGCCGCTTTTTCTGCTTCTGATTAAACTTTTCCATCTTTGTGAACATTGTAGGGCAGGGATGGACTCCAGACATCAGGCCGCTTTCTGCTGCTTACCTGGACAGGTGTGTTTTACCAGTAAGAAGCTACATTGGCAGGTAATGGCATTCCTCATATTTTTTTAACAAGCAGCTTTTAAGTAAAGTCAACTTCTGTTTGAGTTTTATTCCTTCTTTAAAAAAGAAAATGCATTCACTGCTGCCTGTTGTGAGTATTCTTTGAGGAGAAGATATAATTCTACCATCTTTCACAGGCAGAAACATACAAACCTGAGGGTCCAGATGCTACTTCCTCTCAGCAACACGCTTACGGATTTCACTGAGAGGTCACTGAGAAGACCAGCTTTGTTGCTTGCCAGTAGTCCACTTGGTTTGTTGCAATCAAAGATTTCTTGAAATATGGATAAAAAACAACCTCTAGAAAATATGTGCCAGTAAATCGAACATCTTGTGCAAGTTGTTGCCTGTTAGGCCTAAATTATGTAATTAGCAACCTCTATTTACTAAAAAGTACTAGTTAGTACCCTTTTACTCCTTGTTCTTACAGCTGTCACTTTAAATCTGTTCATATTTCACAAGTTTCTGTTTTAGTTTTGAACTTTGTAAAGCCTCAGTATAACAGTGAGAGTGACAAGGAGGTGCAAGCCTTTTAATTACCCAACTGACAGACGGTGGAATCCGGGGAGTGGAGTGAAGTGTGTATGTGTGTTTGTGTTGGCCTCAGCCCAGCTCTGGCCTTGTGCCTGTGTGTATGCATGTATATATAACTGCACCAAAAACTCTTTGTCGGTGTGGGTGAGTGTGCGTTTGTGAAATGCAAAGCGTTTCAGCTATCCCAGGCGGCTGCCCGTTAGCTTGCTCACCTGTCGTGCTGCAAGAAGCCCAAAGCAAGCTGGATGGCAGCTGACAGGGTCAAAGTGTGCCCTGGTGTGAGTTTTAGAGTATCAGCTATTGTTGTTTGCTGTCCCCCACTCACTCTTTGTGTTCAGTACCTTTGGTCTTTTTATAGCAGCTCTTTTGCCACACACTCAGTGTTAGTCGTTACAGCGAAAGCTCCGCTGCTGTTGATTTTCAATCCTCTCTCCTTCAATCAGCCACAGTGCAGATCAGCTTTCACACCCGCCTGCTCTGGACTTAACACCAAAGCACCTTCACTGATCTCACACCATGATCACCTGCTTTGCACGCTCACAGTGGCAAAAACCAGTGTGTGTCGATCACATTATTTAGGCGACTTTATTTGTGTCGCACATTTCGTGTATGTGCTTTACATAAAACATTAAAAGAAACATTTATAGTCAAGGAGTCATCATTGAAATAAGAAATTGAAGAAAGTTCAAATGAAATGAATTTAAAGTAAGTTGGTGATGGGCTGTAAGCTAGTGGTAGAGTGTGTAAACAGAGAGTCCACAGCAATGGGGACGGGATGGGGGCTCATCAATGGTCCAACCCACAACTCAGACGTGGATTTCTAGTGATCTACTGTCGCCCTGCAGAAACTATATCCTGGACAAGACATATTCTTTAGGTTTTGTCTAAAACCTGGATAATCACTGGGAAAACTTTTACAATAGATCAAAAGGTGATCAGAGTGGGACTTTAAAGTAACAAGTGAGTGTAAACCTTTGAATAAAAACTAATCATATGCAGCGTAAAACAGGTGGGTTTTTAACCTGGATTGAAATAAACAGTGTTTTTACCTGATCTCAGGCTTTCTGAAAGTCGGTTTCAGATACGTGGCGCATAGAAGCTGAATGCAGCTTCTCTGTGTTTGGTTTTGTCTCTAGGAACTGACAAAAGACTGGATCCAGACAAACAGAGACGTTTGTTTTTATCACTTATGTCCCCGTATACAACAGTGAGACTTAAAAGAAATTTGAAAGTCCAAGCAACAGCTAAGAATTTGAAAAGGTGCGTAGTCGAGATCAAATAGTGAAAAGCACATCTGTAGACAGAATCTACTTTGGCTGTTTTTCTAAAAGTTTATAATGTGCATTGAGGTATAGTATTCTACGGGTGTGTACAGATCTTTTTTTTTTCTCTTTATAAACGTTAGTGCTTAATTTAATAAAGGCTTTTTGTTGTTTCTCAAGTATTCATTTAACACATCAATCTGTGGCAGCAATGACCTATAGCTAACAGGTTTCACAAAAACCTTCATCAAAGGGAATTGTGATGTGTCTAAATTATTAATCAGTAAAATATTTTGTTTTGCAGTAGCTTTGTGAAAGCTGTTCTTTAGGTTTGAGTTAAAAAAAGAAGATGAAGTATTTTTAAAGTGATGGTTCCACCGCTGTTCTTCAGTTTTACAAGCACATCCATGAACTTGCAGACAGGATGACAAAGGACGGGGTGTGCGATCCCTGCCTGTGTCTCTATTCCTGTCCTAGCGCGAGGGTCAAAGGTGACAGTGGTCTTCATGCTGCTTTTACAGGCAGTAAAAGACTGCAACTGAATACACAAGTCAAGGTAAAGGGGGGCAGGTGTGGACGCTGGAGCTGCTTAAAGCATGAAGACACTGATCGGTTTTCACTGATGTGTTTTCCTTGTCATGTTTTCTGTTGGAGCTGAAATATAATCTTGAGCGATGACTCGACAAAACTGGCAGCTTGACAAAATAATTAAATAAATAAATAAATAATAACAACAAGTTTACAAAGGAGCAGAGAAAACATACAATTTGATGCAATTTGAGAAAATGGATTACCACAAATGCTGAAAAAGTGATCTAAAAAAAGCAGTCAGTTGATTTTTTAAAGGAACAAAACAATTCCGAAGGGTAAAAAACCACATTCTCCCTCACGTTTTCCTGTCTGAAGAAGTTAATTATTGCCTTTTATTACTTGACAAAGAAAATCCTGGATAGAGAGAGACGGAAATGGAGAGAAGAGAATGAGAGCTCAGTTATTGTCTCTGTCCTAAGTGTGAAAGGAAAGGATCTACACAGACAGACACACACACACCTGTCTGAAGCCACAGCTGCTCTGGGAATCGATCCTGGAGCGTGGCGAGCGTGAGCTGCCTTTGTGCGTTTGTAAAAGGAGCCGGCTGCCATCTCTGTGCTTGTATTTGTGTATAAATTAGGCTTGATGTGTATTAACTTGTGAGATGCTTGTGGAGGAGTGTACACCTGCTTATGAGTGTTTGAATCCGTGCCTCCTCTGGTATTTGTTGGAGTCTTGAGATGTGAGACAGCTGACAAGACATCTGAGAGAAGATACTTGTGTCGACTGAAGACAGCATGCACAGTGGATGTATCATCTGAAAATGAGTAGACGTATGTTTCCAGAACTCTAAGTTGGATTAATGCAAGAACAATAAAGCAGCTTAGACATATTTTTTTTTAGAACTTTACATTTAAACAATACAACACAAATAGTTAAAAACCAGTAATGTATACTAAAGTTAAAGTGTTTGTGAGAATATTGTTTTTCATTTTTGGCCTCCTGGCATCGGGGAGCTTCAGCAACAATCACGCAGTTGAACCATTTGGAATTTAAGGCCCTCATCCAATCTGTCATCCACTCTCGTTGTGGTTCTGATAACATGAAAAAGTCCTTCTAAATCAAAAGTGTCATGAAGCCACCTGTGCAGGAAAACGTTGTAAACCGGAAATTTGGTCTTAACTTTCTAGATGTGATTAAGTTTCTTTTTTGTGATTTTATTTCACTGTTGTTTTACTTGTTTCCGTTTGTCAAAACTGAAATCTAAATTAAAATAGTATTTAAAAGTAAATAAATAACTAAGAACTCAATAATGATAATTATGTAAAAACAGATATAAAAAGTTAAGTAAAGCATGATAGGGGTGAGATTATATAGGTTCACTTCCTTCCACTCCTTTTCAAGCAATCTATAAAATTTGACAAACCTAATATTTAATGGTTAAAATGTGTCTTGTACTATGTGAGTAAGTCCCAATATGTCCATTTATAATTAGGAGTAATTTTTGATTGGATGTAATAAACCAATTCCAAATCCAACCTCTCAAATACGCTCCTGTTATTTCCCTGTGGTTAACAGACGGACAGGATGAAAAAAGGATTTCTCGCTCACCTTTAATTTAATTTTAATTTGCATTTATTTTAACAAAGACCCAGTTTGAGCAATGTTTAAACTCTGTCATAAAAAGTGCTCTTACTTTCAAACAGTACGTTAAAATTTAAGAATATTTATCTGATTGCCAAATCATTTGCAGATATGAGAAGTTGAAGTCACTCATTTAATCTCGAAACATCAGGTTTTGCATTGAGATGCTGGAAAATGGTATGTTCACACGAAAACAAGACCTCTAGTGATAGATGTGTCAACAAGCTAAGCTTCAATTTAACAAGCCATGGAATTATTTCTCTATTGTTTTCTCCATAATTTCTTCCCAGGTTTTTCCTTTTGTCCATTTGGTTGATCTGAAGTGAGCCAGTACTTACATTCCTGGGTGAACCAGAGTTGTCTTCTAGGATTTTCTGAATAAGTCTTACACTGTTCAATTAAACGCATGAGGGGGAAAAAAATAGACTTGAGTTAAGGTTTATTAAAGGAGCTTCAACAGCTTATAGGGTGTGTGACAGATGCGTACGCGTATACGAGGTGGGATACAAACCAACAAAGTGTTACATATGTATGTTATACTGACACCAGTTAGAAATCACTTAAACTTGTGTGGACATGAATTCTGGACCAGTGAGGCTTTCCTACTTCACAGTCCTGCCTGGTTTGAATGGAGTAAACTGCCTTTTCTGTACAATACAACATCTGCCCCAGCCCTCCCTCCATCACAGAGACAGAACAACCTGGTTAAAAATACTGTTCAGCAGCAGAAATGATGTATGTCTTCTCTGTATTAGAGCTGTCATTTACACAAGGTCGCGCCCCTTCCCCTTACACTCAAATCTATGCCACACACACACACACACATGTGAGCATATTGCTGTTGAACTGACGACCTGTGGCATCTAGACAGATTGCATCGGCTGATGAGATCTGTGTGCTTCTGTTTGTGTGTGTGACGGTGTCTGATTAGGGCTCTGATGCAGCCACACTCAGCTGAACCCTCACAGGCTAATACACACACTCACACACACACACACACACACACACAGACTCAAACGGCCTCCCCCACCTCTAAACGCAACAACCCCCTGATTAGTTGCATCTGATGATCACTAATGAAATCTAATTAATGAGGATGTGAGTATTTGCACTTCTGAGTCTGCGTGTTTTGCTTTTAGTAAGCAGCTCACACTCCCTCCCCTTTCCTGGAGTCAACCTCTTCTGTCCCTTCTTCCTCTCTCCTTCTATTTTTGTTACTTGCTCACTCACCTTTATGTCAGTTTTTCCTTTCCAACATTACTGTCTCAATCCATTTTCTGCTTTACCCCTTCCCCTGTGCCTATTCTTCATTCCTCCATTTGTGTACTTAGGGTATTTACACCCTAAACGTGTCACAAATTTACAAAAACTTACAGTGTGAGCGAAAATAAAAAAGGAAATGTCACCAGTGGTTATAATAATGTAATTAAACCGCATATTTTAAAGTGACATAGAGCAAAGAGCAAAGTGATTGTGATAACACATTTCCGGTGGGATCCTTGGAAGCAGCTTTGGTTGTAGAGTCTCACAGCAGCAGGTAGGAATGACACCTGCGGTGTATCAGTCTGTCGCTGAAGGAGCTGCTTACAGCTAGCAGAGCTCTTCATCAAGGATGATAGCTTGGCTACCATCCTCCTTCTGCACTGACTTAAGCAACAAGCCCAGAACAGAGCTGGCCTTCCTTACCACCTTCTCCAGCTTCTTGCTGAGAGAAGACGTTTCAACAAAGAAAAGATGATGGTTGACTCTCTAAAAAACGCAAACCATCAAACCCCCACCACCATGCTTGCTATTGGGTAGAATTTTTGTTGTGTTAGATCCATGTTTAATCTAGCAGAAAACTTGTTATTCTTAAAAGATTTTCTCATCATCACAAGATAGACTTAAAATGTTTGGAGGAAGCTCCTTGATGTAGATTGTTGGCAAAAGCCAATAGTTTCTTGGGAATCATTGCTAATTTTATTGATGTTAGATGCAAAAACATCAGCTTGAATCAGAGCATTCACACTTGCTTGGCTGTTACAAATTCTTTCATTTTGAGAGTTTTCAAACAGGTGCGTTTACTTTAAGGTTTCAGGTGGACTCAAACGTTGATGTGAGGTTTTCGCTTTTCTACTTGTCTAAAAGGCAGAAGACTGTAAGTCAGAGACAGAAGTGATGGGAACAAAATTTGAGCTGAAGATGTGCAGGAGGAAGTGAGTGTGTATGTGAGTGTAATTGTATCTGGTTAACCTTGGTGGGTTTCATTAGTGGCCCAAGGCCAGCAGACTGAGGATGAATTAGGGGGCCGGGGGCCACAAATTTGTCCTGGACAAGGTCTTCCCTGATTAAACCCTGCTGGACACATGGCTATGATGCACACACACACACAAGCACACACATTGTATGAAGGGGGAAAATGTACAAAGAACACATGTCACAGAAAAATCAAGAAACACTTCAAATTCTTGCATTACGTTCTTTACCTCAGTCTAAGTTTTTTGCACTTTACTTCCACCAATAAACCAGAACAAACTTTTGTAAATGCCTATTTAAAATAAATGTACAGTAAAGCAGCTTCAGCATACATCTCTGTAAAAATTTACCTCTTTTCAATAAAACAAAAAAGGCAAAGAATGCAAGAACCCTAAGTACAGAGAAGGAAGCCATGTGGATGGCTGAACTTGTTAGAGGTGTCCTGACAAATGAGGCATCACTGGTTCAAATCCAGCTGGTCCTTTCTGTGTGGAGTTTGCATGTTCACCCATGTTCCCCTTTCTCCTGGTGTGGCTCCTGCCCACTTCAAAGGTCTAGTAGTTATTCTAAGCAGAGGGATTGGGGCTCTGCAATAGACTGTGAACCTGTCCAGGGTATATGACACCTTCATCCTAAAGGAGCTGGGATAGGCTCCAGCAACCCCAGTGGCCCTGTGCAGGACTAAACAGGAGTAGAAGATGGATGCATGAAAAGAGACTCTCAAGCAAATCTATTGCGAATGAGAGTTTGTTGTGCTGTTTAAAAACAACATGCAAAGTTATATATAAGGTTTGTGCAATTTTCTCATGGACTGTAAATGAGAACTGGACGAAGTGAGTGTGACGTCACCCATAGTATATCATTCACTTCCAGCTCCATCCAAATGAATTCAATTCAGAGCCAGACATTGTTAATAAGCAGTGACTGGTCCAAAAAAGTGTCAAATGTTTGACATGGGGGACCAGCAGGAACCACATACATTATTTGAGGCATCTGATTAGTCAGTTTATAACTCAAATACTTTGCACTAAATAAAGAATATAATGCAAAAAAAAAAAAAAATAGAATCAGCCACACAATGTTCAAAAAAAGGTATCAGAGCATAAATAGTCATTGTGGAAAAAATAATGACATAGACTTTAATAGAAGTCTATGGGAGTTCCGCGTGCTTCCTGATTGGAACATAGGGAGAGGTTGACTTATAACTCAGTTTAGCGTATTTGTATAACCTATAAAATAAATAATCCTAACAGATAAAAGAAAAAGAATGAGAAATTACACAACTAGGTTTTCTGGCAAATCCAGACAGCAAAAAATAACCAACAAATGAAAACAAAAAAAATCTAGAAGCAGACGATAACATTGATGACCTCCCACACACATTAATGTCTTGGCTTTGAAGCTGTACTTCAGTTCTTCAGGACATTTAAGTATTTCCATGTGGCAAAGGAGAAAGTGTTCTCCTTTCTCCAGAGAGATTTCAATGCAAAATCCTTTAATATGAATAAAGCGATCAGGATGGCTTTCCTATTAGGTGGGTCACTGGGGAGTTATTTTGGATTTACCTTCTTTTGACGGTCACTGGTAGTTCACAGAGTTTCTCCTCTGATCCTGACACAATAACCTGTCGCGGGGCATTGTAAAAGGATGCTCATGACGAGTGACTCCGCCTCCTAGACAAAAGACAAGACCACGCCCATTTTACAGTTTTAATCATTTTATCTAAAGTGTTTTAATTTTTACATTAGATTAAGAATACACAGTAGTTGTGAATTGTCATTGTTGTTTGATTTTCCCAGAAATATGTCAAAGCAGTTCCATGAAAAACACATAAAATAGATGTGCAACAGTGGTTGCCTTTTAGCAGCAAATCCCTTTTGTACATGAAATGAAAAAAATAAATACAATGTACTATATTTCTATAGTACGCTGTATATCTAATATTGAGTGTTCTTATGCAATAATTTTCTATTCTGAATTTAGCATCTGGCTCTTTCTTAAATGTTAATTATTTGTGACAGAAATGCAAATGCACACTCACACTGGGTAGTTGCAAATTGATGTGGTCCAAGGAGTAAAAGATATAAAAAAAGGACCAAAGGTCCTCATATACAAGCATCGATGTGTTGCACCCTTTCAGCCACTGCACTGCTCAGCCTTTCTAATCTGGTTGAGGAAGGGTCAGTGGGTTTGTAGGACAGTTTGCCGGGTGATTGAGGTCATCCTTCTCAACCTTTGGTGTGATATTATCCTACTAATACCCGACCAAGAGCCTAAACCTGCAAGGTCAGAGGGACTATCAGCATCTTCCCATGGAAAACAAGCACGCACATACCTCAGCATGTGCTGGTGGGCGACCCTTAGCATTTGGTTACATGAGATTTCCTTGGCTAAGAAGATAATAGTCAGATCGCTGATCCATAGTGGGGAGGAGATGCAGCTAAACTAAGGGGCCTTGCTTTCTAAAAAATGAAGACTTAACAGGTTGAGTGATCCTCTTACATGTAAGGGGGTTGGCTTAGAAAAAGCAGTAAAAGTTATAAACAGGTTTAAAATAAATAAAACAAGAAAAAGGAAAGCAAAAATATTTGATGAGGCTCTTGGATTCTGTTTATGTATCAGAAGTGGGTTTTAATTACCCTGTGGGAGTGCAATACACTGCGCTTTAGAAACACATAATTCCGGCAATGCTTTAGTCCTAATCCTAAGAAAGGATGTGAACTTTCTGGACAGTTACAACAACAAATATGTCACTTATAGTTGAAATGAAGTACTAAAAAGAAATGGAATAGCTGATAGCTGTCTGTCTGCTGGTAACAAAGGAAGTAAAGCTATGAAAAATGTGCCAAGTCCTGACCAATAAACATGTTGTTAATGATCTGCAAAATTTAAATTCATGTTTTTTCACATTACCTTCAGACACAATAGATTAATACACTGATTTTTTACCAGTGTGCCGCATTGCACTAGTGTGCCGTGAGAGATTCTCAGATGGGCTGAGGGAAATTATTCAATTTCACCTAAGAAGTCATTAAGATCCACTCTGATGAAAATTGTGTTTTTGGTGTTTTTAATATGTTCTTGTAGCATTTTTTCATGATGGAGGACAAGTAATCATTTTTTGTTTCTAAGTATTTCTTTATTCAGAGTCTTGTGAATCAGGAGCAGACAAAAAACTGCAGCTGGAAAAACCTTGTAGGTGTGACGTAGAAGTAGGGAGCTTGTCGAGCCACAAGCTCCCTGCTCCCGTCCATTACGATGCATCCAGTTGTAGACAACTAGATCCATGTTTGTCTTTGTTTTCCTCATCTGAGCTGGCATCTGGATCAGAACTCTGCCGATATGTAGCTCCAATATTGCTACCCATTTTTGTTGCATCTGCAATGTTGTGTTGGACTTGTGAGAGGCTGTAAGCTAGAGGGAGAGAGTGTAAACAAAGGGTTGATGGGAAATGAGGGCAAGCTTTTTCCTTGCCAACTGTCCCACCCACAGCTCAGAAGCGAATTTCTAATGAACTACTGCAGCTCTGAAGAAAATTTACTTTGTTTTCATTTGGCTTAAAAAGGCAGATTTGTGATTAAAAGACCAGTGGGAACACTTTGGAAATGGATCAAAAGATCAGATGATCGACTGGAACTTTTATTAACATGTTTTTTAAATGTGCTTCACAGATTGGTTGAGCAGCCATTTAAAGGGTTAAACTGTTTTTGATATACATCTCTTTAGTAAAACCTTACTTATTTCTTTTTCATTATATTACACAACAATTCCACTATAGATCTGAAACTGTCCAAAAACATCAGTTCCCAGTAGTAAATTTAGGGCTTTATAAATAAAAATGAATTGAATCTAATATAAAGAGCCTAAACCATGCAAAATCAATTGCAAAATGAATGAATCAATTGCTAAATTAATCTATTTTAATTGTATTATAATGTTCATTCCTCACGAAAAGCGTTTTTTTTATCTGTTCACTTATTATTTTTGTGAGCGGAATGCGACATGCTGCCAAGGCCGACTTTAGGTTGATGTCATGAAATTGGCGGCATCCACACTGAGCGAAAGCTGGTGCCTCAAAGATCAAGTCGTTTTACTTCCGGGTAGGAAAATAAGCTGAAAAAGTAACTCATATTTATTTTTTTTAGCAGTTCTTTTGTGTGTTAAAGGTAATATATCATCGTATACATCGATATTGTGTTCTATAATTATAATAATAATAATGGATCAGATTTATCTGTGCTTGTTTTGTTGCTCAAAGCACTTACAATTTGTCCATTGTTAATTCACTCCTCATACTTGGTGATGGTAACTGCTTCTGTAGCCTCAGCTTCCTTGGGGCAGACAGGCTATAAAAGGCCTTCAGTATAGCCCTTTAATGCAAAAATCAAACATTGATATTACATTTGTTTTCTTTGTTTGTCTTAAAAAACATATAAAGACATAAATAAAAATGTATAAATTCAAAACAAAACAAGTACAAGGTCAAAACAGTTAAAGCTCCATTAAACTATACAATTTTCCAAGGATTTATTCCCGGGGATATTACATAATATATGTCATAACTCTTGCCATGTTTGTTTTAAAAAAACTTTTCAAAGCTTGAAATTTTGGAAACCTTCACATACATTTTATTAATGAATCTGCTGAGGGTTAAAGTTAGTTGGGTGACAGGACCTGTATTTGACCAATTTCTCTATGACTATGCAAAGCCTTAACTGAACTTTGCTACACATTCAAAGTTAGTCAGGCTTTTCATATCTGATGACAATGTGTTTTCTGTTTACTCTGAGTTTGGCTGTTAACACAAAATGAAACTGAAATGATGTAATTGCACAGGAAACATTTGGTTGGACATGGCTCTGGTCCCGGGCTATCATGAATAGGGGGAAGCAGAAACGGAAAGTGCTGTGCTGTAAGACAAAGTTTTGTTAGTTTTTTTTTGACAGTTCTCTTGAAAAACATCTGCCAGTAATATTTCAGAGCCACTTTAGTCTCAATTCAATCTACCTTCAGATTTATAGTCTCCTTCTCCCCCCACTTTGCTGCCTTGCTGAACATCAAAAGAAGTAAAAGCTCATGAATCTTCCAAACTTTCCCTCTGTCCCTTTTTATTAACATTTTCTCTTTAACCTTCTTTTTCTCTCACACGCACACACTCTTTGGGAAGCATACATAGCACAGGTTGAGTGCATTTGATGTATCCCACCACGCTTCCTCCATGGCTCATTTCCATAAATCACATGTCAGTGTGTTTGTAGGCAGACCGACGTTAACAAGAGACTGCAGTCCAAACAGAATGTGCATAAAACCCTGCAAACACTTCCGACGCACAGCGCCGACTGGCTCCACGGCCGCATCACTCAACGCTAAGAGGAGGTCGGAAAATTTCATGTGGAGACAGTGAAGAAATGTTTTGCCATCTGAGGAGAGCCGTTGAAAGAGCGCGTGTGCATCTGAAGTGGGGTTTTTGTCATCTACTTTCTCATTCGGGACCACATGCAGAGTCGGGGTAGGCCTTAGGGGTCCAATAAAACTCATGCTAACATGTATTTGCTAATTGTGTAGTTTATGTATATGAGTTCACAAAAAGTGAGGTAAAAGTTCACATCTAACCAGAATTTTGACTTGGGCGGCGGCCAGAGTTTCCATGGAAGTGACCACTTAGATACCTCATTTTATGTTGTTGTCTTTAAGGCAAAGTGGCTGTTTGTGTGGGTGAGTGTGTGTTTGTTTCCCACGGTGCTGTGATTGAATCAGCCTCAGATATTATCTACTGTCCTGCTCCCCCTTCGCGTGTTTACTGAGCATTTCCTGTCTGGCCTCGGGAGCTGCAGGTCACAGAGTAAAGAAGTGACTTTGGCCTCTTTTACATCCAAACAGATTACCTATTTTTGAAGAACACAGATCGTGTCCTTCATGGTTCTTACAGCTCTTAATGCTTTAAAATCCTTTTCTTTTTGCTACAGTTAAGTTAAATTACTTGTACTGGACATGTATATCCATCAGAGGTATTGAGGGCAAAGTGTAGTGTCCTTGAGATGAAAGACACTACACTTTTAACAAGTTGAGTGCAAGAAACAACAAACCCACTAGATTAAAAGAATTGAATTTTATGTGAAATGTTTGTGAGATAAAAGCTGTTGACCATCAAATGAAAGGAGACAAAAACATTCACATTTTGAAAGATACAGGAGCAACATAAAGAGACAGATCTGGTAAAGATAGGTGAATCATTCTTTGATGTTTCTCCTACAGGAGAATACTCACAGAAGAGACAAAAAATTCTGCAGAGTCAGGGTCATGCTACGTTCACACTGGGCTTGAAAAATGAGCGTTATCTTACTTTTTAATTATACCACAAAGAAACATTTGTTCTATAGGAAATACCAATTAAAACCAAATCGTGCAGCAAATACCATATTCTCACAAAGATTTAGTCCCCTCTTCTGGAGTCCACTTCTGCACGAGAACTCCCTTTAGCTGCAGGCAGTTTCCCAGTTTTTTTAAATGACAAAAAAATCTTCATATAAAAAGACAAAGGAATAAAAAGCAACGGGAATCTTCTGTAATCTGTTGATTTAAGCTGCTTCTACTGAAAGCAAACCCAAGAAATTTCCCTTAAAAAATTGTGCAACTAACTGTAAAGACAGATTTAGCAATAATAACATTGTACAAAGGTTCGTTGGTGGAAAAAAAAGGAAAAAAGGGTAAATGGATTGCAAAACAAATCCAAGCTCAAATCCAACAGATTTACAGTAACGCTCAGTTTTCTCGGTATTCTTATAAAACCAATCGATGTTTACTTTAATACACAAAAAGCAGTTGATTTATTCTTTCTTTTGTTTACATTTACTAAGTTACTTACTCATTTTAATTTTAGATTAGTTCATTATCAGTCTGCAGAGGTACTTTATTTTTATGCTCTGTCAAGTATAAACTCTTGTCTTTGGCTAAAATCACCACAGCTGCTTCTTGTTTTGTTTTTTCCTCATGTTCTCAAGTCTTTGTCAGTTGTTTGATGTGGCGAGATCATCCAATCATCCATCCTCTAAACTTGCTGTATCCTCAGGTTGTAGGGTTGCTGGAGCCTATCCCAGTTGCTGTTGTGAGTGGACGAAGTACACAGGGGCGGCTGTGGTGCAGTGGTAGGGCGGTCAGATTGCAGGTTCGATTCCCGCCTTGCACGCCCATGTGTCGAAGTGTCCTTGGGCAAGACACTGAACCCCACCTTGCCTCTGGTGGGAGGTTGGCGCCAGTGTTCAGCAGCGGAGCCGCCGCCAATGTATGAATGTGTGTGTGAATGTGTGTGTGCATGGGTGAATGGGAGTGTGACTGTAAAGCGCTTTTGGCCTTCGTAAGAAGGTAGAAAGCGCTTTATAAGTATACGCCATTTACCATTTACCATTTACCCTGCATGGGTCACCAGTCCATCAAAGGGCAACACTCCTCCAATCAGCCTGTTTTTTTCTTTGTTACTTTTTTTAAATCACTGTCATAACTGTTTATTTACTGCAGAAAAGTTACAAAATATTTTTTCTTGAATTCAGTTTCTATTTACGGCATTGTTATTTTTGAATGCAGTGTTTTTCAACCTTTTTTGAGCCACGGCACACTTTAACCTTGAAAAAAATCCCGCGGCACACCAGCATCCAAAAATAAAAAACATAAAAAAGGAAAAGCTCATAGTCTGTATTGATCTACAGTCCCTCCATGATCTCACATGCATTTTTGTGATAATTGTGGCAGAAAAAGCTGGAAACTGCAGCTGTTTTTTCTAAAAGATGTAATAAAAGTTAAGTTAAAAGATTCAAAAACTGTTTGATGTGTGTTCGTTGTTGTTTTAAGACATTAAGGAAATTTCCCATCGTGGGACAAATAAAGGAATATCTTATCTTAAGAGGAGAGACTCATTGTGCTGTCACTTTAAAGCAATGCCTCATGGGAGATATAGTGCAAAAATGAGTCGACCGCAGATAGACTAGCGTCTCTGAGCTTCATGGTTTTGTTCACTTGTTCCACGGTCTGACACCAGATTCTGTGGAAAGCTACACCGCTAAAGACGAGCTTTAGCTGGTATTTTGGTTGGAACTGAGAGACTTTTTGAGCTAAATCGAAACAAGGAAGTGAAGACTTTAACCACTTCTGATTGGTCAGACTGATGACTTGTGATTAAGCCCCCAGGAATGATTGGTGAAGACAGTTAAAGGGGCGGTACTTTTCCAAAAACACAGCTTAAGCTGCGGCTAAATCGCGGTACCGTCATTCTTATCAAAACGTCTTTAATAGAATCAAATAAACACAAAGAAAAAATTATTTTACGATCTTTCATATTTCTAACTTCTCAGTGATTTAGTTAGTGCCTGTTTGGATGAACACACTTGACCATCTTCCATGGCACACTAGTGTGCCGCAGCACACTGGTTGAAAAACACTGTTCTAATGTACATGACTGGAACATGTTACATCAGTGTCATAACTGTGACATTAGGTAAAAGGCCAAAAAATCAAACCATTCACCCAGACATCCTGGGAGCTGGGCTTGATGTTGGGTGAAATGAGCAAGAACAGCTTTAAACCTCTTGATCACAACTCAATCAATCAAACCTTATTTATAAAAAAGCTACAAATATGCTACAATCATACACAATGAAAATGTGGATCTTGAGCCGCCTATTAAAAACCTATATGTGGCCCTAAGGCTCTCAGACAGGTTATAGGACAGTAATGGCACAACGATGCTCCACCATAAGTTTTGGTCCTCACCTTAGGAAAACAACTAAAAGGTCAGCACCGGAGGGCCTCAGGGTCCGCGAGGATTCATACTTTAAAAGTAGATCACTTAAATATGAAGGTCCAAGACCATTAAAACATTTATAAACCATTAAAAGAATCTTAAAATCAGTCCTGAAAAGCACAGGGAGCCAATGCAGCCATTTTAAAAGGGGTGTAATGTGTTCCCATCCCCTGGTCCTCGTCAGAACTTGCGCTGCAGAGTTCTGTTATAGTTGTAAATTTGAAAGAGACTTTTTGGGTAAACAAGAGAGCAGGATATTACAATAATCTAAACAACTGAAGATAAAAGCATGCATCAGCACCTCTGTGCTGGCAAAAGAGAGGAATGGGCAGACTTTGGCAATCTTTTTTAGATGATAAAATCCTGTCTTAATGACACTTTTAATGTGTGGGGTCAAATCTAGCAAAGAGTCAAAAAGTACGCCAAGGTTTCTTACATAGTGCAAGGTTTAAAATTCTGAAGATGTGGTAAAATCATCTCTCTCTTGTTGTCCTTAAATAAGTGGTTGTTTCACATTGGCTGCTTAAGCTTCCTATTGTAATATAATGTTATATAAAATAGAATAACTCTCACCAAATACCTTTTCCTGTACATTTTCTATATCTGACTGAAGTATCAGTGATCTCCAAATAGAGGAAATCAGTTCCACCATCTTAAAGTTGGCACACGAGCACCAGCTTTTCTGCAGAATTCTTTCCAAATGAACACCAACTGCTCTCCACAGGAGCTGTTGTGTTGCCCTGAAGCAGTGTTGACATATTGACTCATTAACTGCCTCTGCAACAGATGCGTGTGCGTGTGCTTTTGTGTGTGTTGTTTGTAATTGGCATTTTCCCCGATTAGTGTGACACAGCACCTCCTACCCTGAGAGACAAGCTGTCAACTCAAAGAGGGAGAAACAGAAAAAAGGTGGTGAAAGGAAGAGAAAGGAAATAAAATGGAGTGGTGGAAAACCTGAGGAGGAAGTATTTAATGGAAATACAAGAGAAAACAATCGCCTTCCAACTTCATGACCACGTAAAACAAAATCATCTTGAACCTTTTCGGTCTGGTTTCCGCCACTTACCTAACACTAAAACTGCTTTGCTGAGTATTGCAAATGACCTTATTGCAACTGATACTGGACTCGTCTCTATCCTCCACGATCTGAGTGTGGTCTTTGATACAATATCTTACTCCATCCTCCTCCATAGACTCTTGTGTCTCAGCATTTCAGTCCGATTTCTTAGGTTGCAGCCAATTAATCCAACATAAATTCTTTAGATCTCAGCCCTTATCCTTTTCTTCTGGTGTACACCAAGGTCCTGTCTTTGGTCCTCTTCTTTTCATCACTTACTTCCTACCTTTTGGTAATGTTTTTTCCGCAAATTTAAGATCAATCAGATGATCAGATGATCAATCAGATGACACCCAGTTCTATTTGTCTAGTTAACCTGACTTATCTCTCTAACCTTTTTCTCGCATCATTATGCAACAGGCCAAATCTGAATTGCTTCCCTACCCCTCTGGCTCCTTCCTATTGCTCTAATTGTAGGGGTATTTAGAGCTTTAGTGGAGTCTGGTAATATTTTTTAAGGAGAAGCAGTAGCAACTTCGGTTTGTGTATCCCTCCGCTGGTAAGGTGATTGGCGTTGCACTATGACTTGGAGGAGAAACATTTTTTGGGTGTACTCTGAAGCACTGAAGGTTACGTTTAAACATAATTATTGAGTTTGTGTTTTTGACTTGACTTTTTAAAGTTCTAAAACCGATATTGGTGTGTATTTTCCAAGCGCTGGCAACTGTGCACTAACAGAAATATCTGGTGACTTTTGACTACATCATCAAGGGGTAGCAACGTCCGGTTTGAAAACACTATTTTTTCCATTTCTCTCAACTTGGAAGGATGATTGCAGGGATAGCAAGAAGCCGTACAGGTAAGAGAAGCAATTCAGATTCCGCCTTACTCTCCCCCAACTCCCCTATGACCTTGTTTTGATTTGACATGATTTTTCCAAAGTGAATGTTATGTGAATAGAAATATGTGATGTCCGAAAATCTTCATAAGTTTTACCTCCAGTTGTCCCCATCATTCTAAGCAGCTTGCAGAAAGTATTGTGAACCATTGAGATACCACCTCAGGAGGTGAAAGCAGTTCTCTACCAATGATATCCACAGTAGGGGTGTTGAGCTGTTGACCACCACTGAAGATGTTTAAAGGTGAAAGGAATGGTTTGCGGGTGACCTGAATCGTACCAACATGCCTAGGGATGCAAACAGAAGCTGAGGTGCACAGTGGACCTGTCCCCAAAATTTAGTCTCTGAAGTAGTCAAAAATATTATCAATGGCAAGGCGCTGGTGGTGGATGAAGTCTGCCCTAAGTACTTTAAGCATATAGATGCTTTGTGACATTGCATGGCAGTTGGGGAAAGTGTCTCTGGCCGGTCAGACCACTGTGGTGGTCCCTCTTTTCAAGAGGGAGAACTGGACGGTGTACTACAACCGCAAGAAAATCGCACACATCCATCTGAGATCAGGAACAGATGGATGGAAGGATGAATGGATGTTTGTACATTTAAAAAAAATCTTAAGCCATAGAGTGAGGAATGGTCATTAGCTGGGAACAGGTAAAACAATCGTGCATAAACATGGAGAACATCTGCAATCTGATTTGGGTAACAGTTGTGCATAATCTTACAAATATCGTACAAAAAAAAACGGTTATTAAAATGATGGACCTCCATGATATAGCTTTGTCTTGGTGAAAAAAGTCATGAACCACATCTCAAAATCCCTCGTCTGTAGTTGTAAAGTATCTTTAACACAGGCTGTGTCGTGAAAAGAAAATAGCTAAAGTTATACCGGTTTACAAAAAATTTTGATAAAAGAGCACATTCTATAGACCAATGTTACTGCTACCTCAGTTTTCCAAAATTCTTTAATAACTGGTCAATACATGTTTAAAAGACTTGACAGATACATATTCAATTATAAATGAAGGACATTATGGTTTTAGAAGAAAAAGAAACATATCAATGGCTGTAACTGACGCCATCAAAAATATTGAAAAACAAACACACACACACACACACACACACACATGTATATATATACATACATATATATACATATATATATATATATATATATATATATATATATACATATATATATATATATATATATATATATATATATGTATATATATATATATATATATATATATATATATATATATATGTATATATATATATATATATATATATATATATATATAGATAGCATGACTTCAATTTTATGAATGAGTTCATCTGTGCTCCCTGCCTTTGTTCACACCTGGTTTTAGTTTGCAATCACCTCAGCTGTGCCAAGTTTGCTAGTTACTCCTTAAGATGATATAAAGACTGTGGCTTTCAGGTGCTCCTCTTGCCAGAACTTTGTCATGTTTTAGCTTTGTTTTTTTTCTGATTAATTTTGCCAGCCTGTCTTCTGCACGTTTCTCCACAAACAAGATTTTCTGGGATGCCATGGTTTTTTTTTTTCTTTTTTTTTTTTTTTTTTATATCAAGTTTTTGAAAATTGGGAATATTTCAGAAAGACTGAAAGAGAACTATATTGTGCAACCATCAAGACCCACTAAGCTTGATAGTGACTCAGTTTGCAACTTTTAACTTTGTTTCCTAAAAGCAGTTTGAACGTATTGATCGTTTTCAGACAAAGTTTCCAAAATCCAACCAGGAAGTACGTCTGAAAGTTGCTCTAAAGAGAATCAGCTCCTCTCATCCAGTGACTCACAGCTTCAGTGTTTGCTGAATTTGATCAGTAAAATGATCTGGACCTACATCGAAATTCTATTTATTGGTACACAATAAGCTTATGTTGGAATGTTTAAATTTAAAAACCAAAATAAAAATCCATCCATGAATGCTGTAAAATGAAATCTCGTCTTCGTATACTACTGAAAATGCCAGACACTATGTTGAGGAGATTGTAATTGGTGAGATTATGTCCATGTAGCAAGTTTCTTACCTTTGTTAAAAGTTTTCAAAAAACAAAGAAACAAGATTGGAGGGGGCAAAAAAGGTATTTTCCAATGAAATTTGTGGAGTGACGAACGTTAATAAATGTGTTCTATTGTAAGTTTCAAATGATCAAAATCTGATAGTTTTAGTAATTAATGGCTGTAAGGAATGACAAAAAAAGAAAAAAAAATGGTTTCTGGATGGAAAAACACAAAAGATAAAAAAAAAAAAAACAACAAATGAAAGAAACAGTTGGATAGAACAAAAACACAGAGCAAGCAGGTCCAGGTAATGGTTACTTGTCCTTCAAGTCTATAATTTATGCCGCGACGACGGGGCTGCCACCGGCGACATTTCCTCAGGGAGAGTCTCCCGCAGCAACCTGATGGAGCCGGACAACCCCGCCTTCTTTTGTCTTGCTCTTTGATCACTGATGTTAAGGAACTTTTAAAGTGATGTGGTATTTGCAACCTGGGAAAATCCCCGTTTCCTTACCTGTACATGATGGCCTAGACGGTGTCAGTGACTCATGCAGGATGGAAGAGTCTAAATACGTCTCGAATGAGTTTTTTCCCCAGCAGACAACTTACCTTTTTGGACCATATTGATGTCATGCACAAAACTGCCTAGTTGTGCCGCTGTTGTGAAAAGTATTCGGGAAAACAGGAAAAAAGTTTCTAATCTGCTACAAGACCATGTGGTGTATCTACACCATGAAAAACATTTGATCATTGAATGCATTACTTATGAAGCTGACCCGTGGGTTATAAAATTCTAAATAATACTAACTCCTTGTATAAAATGTAAAACAAACAAAAAATTAAAAACAAACAAAAACTACTGAAAGGCAAACAATATGCTTTCCTTAAACTAATCAAATGGAATACACTAGTCCTTAAAAATGGTCTACAAAACTTTGGATTTGTCCTGCAAGTTTAAAACCTTCTGTTCAACCAAACAGACAGTCAACCAAAGAATCTTTCTTTTCGTTGAAAAATTCCAACATTAAAAATGAATCCATCTTATTTGAAGCCTAACACAGTAACCGTGTTAAAAGCTGAATGTGGATCAAAAAAATCAAACTTCCTAAGACATGTTTTCTTGAACTGTTTGGCCATTGAAAAACCTTCTTGACAAGAATGTTTTTCTTGCAAGGCAGAAAATAAGACAATTGTTTTGACACAAGGCTTTTTTTTTTTTGGTTTAAGATTCAGTTTTTGTGCATTATACGGCCGATAAACATTTAGCATTAGCTTTAACGGACATGTAGTCCAGACCAAAGAGAGCGATGTGGATGCACAGCTGAACCTGAAGCAACGCTGGCAGAAAGAGCTGCCTAAATTTCCAGTACAGTGATGAGTTGTTTTACTGAATCATGAACTGCAGTTGATGTTTCATACTTTGCTTCTGCATTTCTGTTTTTAAATAGGCCTCATTGTTTGAAAGCAGTGGGCTCTTTCTCATGTGACGATGCGTTTACAGAGTTACAAGACCTAATTATGGCCAGATTCTTCTAACTAGAAATCAGATGTTTGACATGCATGTTTGTGTGATTCTTGTCAGCTTTAGTTTGTCAATAATTTGACAAGAATGAAGGATTTACTGTTAGAGATGGGCAAACAGAACGGTAGTAAAGTAGGTTTGTCCTTAGCCATTTTCGGCAAAATTGCAGCTATGTGGATTGTTCAGCTAAAAATGTTTACGTATCAAAGGCCTGTACATATAACAGTAAAAAAAAAAGTGTGATTGTTGGCAACATTCTGGAGGGGTTTCCAACATGCCTAAATGCTACTTTAAACCGTACTAATGTTTACATTGTCAATTATTAATATGGCTCAAAATTGGCAAAGGACACATTTCAAGAAACTGCAAATACACAATCTCGAGTCTAATTTTTAAAACTTGGAGCCACACTTCAGAGCCCGTTCTAAGTTGAACAAAATTATTTTAAATCAGGCTTTTCATTTTGTCCAAACTCAAATTTGTAGATGCCTACAATCTTTTTTTTTTATGGTATGCTGATGGATCTAACAAAGCTTTTATTTTTCTTTGTGCCTGACTGACTATTTTTAAAATGAAGTGGGTGGAGTTATCGCAATGTAACATGCTTCCTCCCACTTCAGGGTTCATGTTGCAAAAAAAAGCTAAACCTTTAAGTAAAAAGTCCCCCAGTTTAAAACTATTTCTTATTTTATGCCTCGCAAGAAAAATACTACTACCAAGAAAGTTTTTTTTTATTACAAAATAATCTTAATATGAGAAAACATATCTTGGTGACTAGAATAGTTTTCCTGAAATAAGAAATCTTCATAAGCCATTGATAGATCATTTTTGCTTATTTAAAGAAAGTTATTTAATGTGTTAATAATTGTTTACCTATTTCTGATGGGTCTGCTTTTGCGACGTAGACATTTTAAAATCATTTGGATCACATCAAAGGTCATGTGTACTTGTCTTTTCTTCAGGCCTTAGATATTTCTCTAGCACACAAAGTCTCATTAGAGATTTTACTCTCCTCTAACAAAATGTGAAAATTATAACATTTGCATTATGTAAAATTCTCATTTTTCGAAATGTAAACATGAACAAAATTGTACTCTTTAGTACTTTGCAAATAGATTTCAATCTGACAAACCTGCTTTTGGCTCCATCATGAGATAAAAGAACAAACAAAAAACCCACACTTCTTAGTGGCTCAGATGCTCTTGACTTCTTTAGTTTCTGAGAAACCTTCATGTACAAACAAACTTTCAGGAAGCCAATCATACGGGCCCAAAACCAGTTGGTAGGCCTATATTTGTTGACTTCCTAAAACGTTGAAGTATTCCTGTAAATTTAAATGAGTCAGCAACAATGTTCGGTATAACAACAGACTGTTGCCTTACTAAAACACACCTGCTGCTATGCTGCAAACAACTGAACACCAGAGTAGAACATTTATGAGAAGATTTAGCAGGAAATGCATTGGTGCACAACCAACAAGAAAGTATCGGCAAATCAGGGAAAACATTTTTCACAACTTACTCTAGGGGTGATGGTTCTAGGAAGTGTCAGCGTGAGTACTGTATGTAAACTGAGGGTCAACAAAGTAGTTTGTTTCAAAGTTGAGTGACATTAATGAAGGTTTTTGTTGCAAAGCTTTTTTTTTTTTTTTTTTTTTTAATATCCGCTTGAGTTGATGCATTTTCTGAAAGAAGTCATGTTAAACAAAATTGGTTAGGACAACAAAATTGGTATGTTTTTACATGGTGGTGTTGCAATTCGTTTCAACAATTCGATTTAGATCCTAATTGGTGGTTGCGAAAATGATTTATAGTCGCTATTAGTTTATCCTGAACGTCTTGATTAACAGACCTAAAATCGTTCCAGGACATCTTTATCCAAACATTTAACCAGTGTGACTCAGATACATACCTGGTACTACACCTTGCAGGGGGAGTTTTCCAAATTCCTTGTATTTTTTGCAAGATCAAAAAAGTGAAAATTAAATATGTGTGCAAACAAACAAGTAAACAATTAAAGACAAATCCATGCTCACTTTAGTTTAATAAAGTTCAGCCCACTGTTTTTCCATATCAAAATGATGCAAACGGAACATTATTAGAACATTCTACCACACTGTATGGTCACATGTCTTTGCTAAATTCAAAGTGTTTCCACACATTGGACTGGAATGATGGACGGATCAGTTTTTGCTGCTATCACATGTGTGTTGTCTGCTGTGATGCATTGGGTCATTTTTACAGTATTGTAAAATAATCCTACAGCGCCTCAATCCAATCTGTTTCCTTTATCGATTATAACTGATTTATTTGTGGAATTTTGGAACTTTTTTTACTGTGATATAGGTCAATACAATTAACAATTTGCCTTGGAGGGATCAACCTGGTTAGATTGTAGGAATATAAGTGGATTTGCAGAAAGAATTGAGGAATCGTTACGCCCCTTGTTTTTCCCTGTATTTCAAGTTCTATCATCTTGGCAATCATCTCATTTCTTCTTTTTTATTGCATAAGAATTGTAAATGTTGTCAATTTTTATCTGCAGTTGAAAGTGTAACTATTACAAGTGCTTTATTTTCGCTGGTCTAGTTTTAATGGATAAACTGAGGATTTCTCCACATCCTGCCTCCGCAGAGCTCCTTTACTTCTGCATTTAATCTGAGAAAATGATCAGAGTAAACTGAAAAATAATAAATATTAAACTGGTGGCCATTCATTGAGAAAGTAAATGATTGTTCAAATAGGATTCAACCTGCTGAAAGTCCAAAAAACTGTTCCAAAACTATAAAATAAACTAAATGGAATGTCAGACATTGAAAAGCAGAGGGGGGCGGTTCTTAAAACCTTTCTGCCTTGAAGGTGGTATTTGCACACACATACTCGCACCTCACGGGGTCTTCTTCCCCTCCATATTGCCAATCTGCCTCTGGCGAGCTGTAAAGCAGCAGGTTTGGGGTTTTTTGGGGTGTGGGTGATTCAAACTATTGAGTGCTGCATTGCAGCTTCCACCGCGGCTAAATTAGCAAGATGGCCTCTCCCCAGGAGCAACATATGTTTTACTGTCTGTCTGCGTCTTCAGCCTAAACAGTGACAAACACCCCCACGTCCCATACACAACGCTCACAGCACACACATCAACAAAAAGCCCCCCACCCCCCCGCCAACACCTCATGGGTCAAACAAATCCCTTTCAAATCTGAGCCTGCAGCCGCCACACAGGGGGTAAGGGGGGGTGACTGGTGTGTGTGCGTGTGTGTGTATGAATTCCTGGATTGTTAGAAAACCATTTGGACTATTGTAATTTATTTTGCCACCTTTATACCTCATATTTTTGCTATTCAAATAACAAAAGATTTGCATTTTTTACAACAATTTTCTGAAAAGAAATAAAAATTCCACATTGGAAACAGATTTTTTTTTTCCCATATTGTATGTGAACTTTTGAGCACATTTGAATGAATGAGTTTTGGGATTTTCCCAACTTTTTGTTCCATATTATTGTGATTTGTTGACAATAAAATTGATGTTGGGCAGTAACAGGTTTTGAATGACATACCACAAACCCGAGGTAAACTCCCGTCTTCAAAAAGCATGTTTACAGCCTACCGAGATATGATGACACAATGTGCGCCCACCAGCTTCACAAGGTTTTTCCTTTTTTTTTTTTTTTTTTTTTTTTTTAAATAGTTTGAGCCATGACCGATTAACAAAGCATGTGTACTGGTTTGTGTTGGGACAATTTTTAGCTTCAAAGTAAACAATTTCTCAGTTGGATGTCACCCAAACCTGAAACTTTCTTTAAAATGGCAGTTGAGAGTTGCATAAAATAGCAGTGCTGAAGCTGAAAATGTACTTCTTGTGTAACAGATAGTTGGTGAATTTGCCAGCCTCAGAAAGGAAGGGATTGGGTTCTCTCTTATTGTAAACTCTTGGTTTCACCAGTCCTTTTCTTCCTGGTGATTGTGATCAAATCAACCAATTATATTATTTCCTCTATGGTTTTTCTCTGTACACAACAACACACCTATTTTTAATTGATTTTTGATTATCTAAGAATCCGCCTCAAAGTGGGTGTGCCTGTTCTAGCAAGGAAACCAAACTGTCGATTTCATCTTGTTTTTTTGACGTTTCTCATCACAACATTAGAAAACATTGAAGCGATAGGATCCTGTTTTCACCAGCTTTCAATTAAGTGGCAAATACAAACCTTGTGGTTTGGTCTCTGGGTTTACTCCAAAATCTAAAAGAATAGGAGGGTAGAAAACAACACCACAAACCTTTTTTTTAATATCTATATATTTGCACTTTTTCACTCTCTAAACAGCAAATACATTGGTGTTCCCCTGTGGCCAATAAGTCAGTTGAGGCTTGGAAACACTACAGTCCAGGCATAGTGAGTCTCAGGGGTTCTAAACAAAGATGGTAAGGCCTGTAACAGCAGAGACCATAAATCAGTGTAGAACAAGACTGCAGAACAAATTTAGGCTCAACGGTGAGTATATTAAACAGTCAGAGATGTAATATTGGTGTTGTAAAATAGGACCATTTTTTTTGGATCCTGTTAAATTTGCAGACTGTGAAACCTTACTTTATTCATCACATGGTACATATTTTGATTGTCTTGACCTTCTACCTTCATTTAACACCATCCATGCATTGAGCTTCAAAATTGGTTTAACTTTGGTATGAGTACAGACAGGAAACTGTCTTAGGCTTAATAGTGTAGAGAAAACTATTTTTTTCACATACCAGCTAACGGCAGCTTGTGGCTTATGACAAAAAAATGCAGACTGTTGATTTCAGGCAATGTCATGTTTAAGCTTCATATCTGACACTTGTACATGCAGAAATTGGAGTCTATTTTTTTTGTTCTTTGAAAGTTAACAGAATTCAGCTTCTGGAGCACATGACTGTTTACATGCGCACTATGTGGTTTTCTAAATGTGTGGACATGATGATCTCTCCATGCAAAAAATCCTTAACCCTTATGCTATCCTATGGGGTCAAGATGACCATTGACGTGTTATCCCTACTATGACCAAGGTGGATCAAGGTGGAGAGGATTTCATGTAATCCATGGACTCCAGTGAAGATCACAAATCATTGAAGATACAAGTTCAGCGCACTGAATAGCGGGGTTTAGATGACCTCACTCCTAATGTCAAAGTGCCTAGGATAGCACAAGGGTTAACTAAACTGCATGTCTTTTCGTTGGAATTCCTAAAGGTCAGACAACAGTTTAATTATTTCTATAGGTTGAGATGCAAAGTTTTACTCTTGTACTCTTGTCTAGGTGATCAAAGAAAGTTTGGATCAAAGTTTGACTTCACAGAAAAGGGTATTATGATGGATCTTCAAACAGTCAGTGGATGGAGTTGGTTCCGGTTAGAGTTGGGAGGAGCTCTTTGTGCCTCTTCTAATTTATCTTCTTTTGCAGACGAGATGTTTCCATGTTAGAATAAAATGAACAAAATCATCCTGTCTCTCATATTAGTAAACATATCCTGTGTGATATTTTTGTAGTTAAACTAATCGAGCGAACACATTCACTCAGTAGTGTTTGGCTTTATAACAGATTTACATTTTTAGTAATCTTGATGCAAACCTGCTTTGTGTGTCACACTGTTGGATCTTTATAACATTGTCAAAGAAGGTTTTCTATTTTGTGACATCAAAAGAAGAGAAAAGAAGAAAGAGAATTGATATATAACACAGAGCTGTGTAGGTTTTCTGTGTATGTATTTGGATTCATCAACAAGATAAAAGTTTTATTAAATCTAAAATCGGATTCAGTGCTCTTAAATGTTTATTTTAAAACAAATTTCAATCTATTCAGATTGTATTTTTTATTTCCCTCATCCATTTGGGAATAAGACAAACTGAAGTTGAGTTCTAAAGAATGATGCTCTATTTGGATGGATGGTGATGAGAGATGGATCCAGAGAGGGAAAAACAATGGCTGAAGATTTTGGGCTTTAGTGCATTACAGAGAATTTACCAAACTAAATAAAGCGGGGAAACTCCCACCCAAGTCTCCTTGTTCTGTCGTTTTAAGACGGCCAATTTTGTCGTTGGGAGAGAATTGGTGAGGGGATTTTGGGTGGAGCTGCTGCCTCTGTATGTTCAGATGTTTGTGTGTGAACTGACAGATGGGGGCTGCACTGGGGGTTTTTGGTTTAGATGGGGAGGATTTGGGTTGGGGTTTGGTTTTCCAGCCACCTCTTTCAATCAAAATCACCGTATGCTAAAAAATAATGTATAAATGTGAAGGAGGTTGGGTAGAAAATTTTGTGAAACCATTTTTTTTCTTTAAGATTTTTAGTTAAACCTTGTTTTTCTTTAAACAATACATTTATTTAAAAAAAAAGAATACTTTAAAAGTGCAGTAATTACTTTATAGTGGTGCATCAATCAGGACTCACCCAAGACAAACAAACAAAAGAAAGGATAACTTATTTGTCACATTCCAGTGAGTAAACAAAGCTGGTGTTAAATTATATGTTCTGACTACAAAATTCTAAAAGCTCCTTTTCCATTGTATTGGTTACCATGGTGAAGAGTTTTTCCCCAGCTGTGAGTGATTATGTGAGGGGAAGGTTCAAGAATTTTTATGCCTTAATGATTCCTGTGTGTAACTAATGGATCTATTCAGAAATAAAAGTGCAGGCAGTGGAAGATCTCCCCCGTCCCTCCAAATCATTTCTGTTTCTAACTCTCCAATTATACAGTTTCAGTGAAGCAGACATTGCTGCTTCATCTCCAATACACACCACTTGTTTATTTGAGCTCATGATGGGATGGTTTTTTAATTCTCTGAGAAACAGGTCAACTAAATAATATATTCTTGCGACACTGTTGTCTGACTAAAAGAGTGTCTGGACTCTTTTGACAGTAACAGGGAGAGTCGTCTTTGTTTTGGCGAGTCCCGCTCACCTTGTTTGTAATCCTCTAAAGACTAGTTCACGGTCTCAGACTTGGGAATTAGACCATTGGATTAAAGTGGTGAAGAATTAGCCTGATGAGTTTTCTTAGCAAACAAACACTACCCAAACTCCCCCAATGTGTAAGCTGCTCAGAGCCTAAAAACCGGCTTTGTGACACACACTGAAGCACTTGTGAATATTTTAATGTATGTGCACACTCATACTGCATTAAACGTTCCGTTAAAAGTTAAAGTCCCACTCTGATCATATTTTGATCTATTGCAAAAGTGCTCCCAGTGGCTTTTTAATTATAATTATGCTGGTTTTAGCCAAAATGGAAACCTGTCGTTTTCAAGGACAAATTTTACAGAGCACCTCTGTGTTGTTGTGGACAGTTGACACGGAGTAAAGGCCCGTACACACCGGGACTAATTTCGCCGACGATTTTCGCCGGCGAAATTCGCCTCGTGACTAAACAAAGGGCACCAATGAGAGTGTGCACACCGACGCGAAAAAACGCCACGCGTCAAAGCGTCAAAAAAAAAAAACGCCTCGGGTTCGTTTTTTTTTTTTTGACGCCTCGCGTCGAAATCTATTCAACCAATGAGAATGGCGCTTTTGCTCACGTGTCTCGAGCTTCTGAAGTTACAGTAAAACACAACTTGGGGGCGCTCAAACACAACACTGCCTTTCTGAGCACACATACCAGCAAAGAAGATAGACGCCAAGCACTGCCGCAAAGAAATAATGACGGACATTCTAAAATATCCCCGAAAACGCTCATGAGACATTTTCAGCTCTTGTACCAGTCGATAAAACTCACCATGTTCTTCTGACAAGCGCGTAAATAGTGGCTCTCTTCTTCTGAGTGACAAGCGACTACCTTGTGTACAGCGCCATCTAATGTCAGGGAATGAAATTGCATGTTCAGTCGGCTCATCGTCAGCGAAAATCGCCTGGGTGTGAACACAAAAGACGTGGCGAAAAACGCTGGCGAATAACGCCAGGCGAATATTCGTCCCGGTGTGTACGGGCCTTAAGCCTGTCCCGTACTTCCCGTCATCTCTGTCCTGCTATCTTACAGCACCTCACATCCTCAAACTAACATTACTGGTCCAACAAAAATGGCGAGCAATATTAAAGCCATCCAGTTTTGAACCAGATTCCACGTCAGATGAGGTAAACGAAGATGTACATGGATCTAGTTGTCTACAAGTGGATGCCTCAGAATGGAGCGGAGCAGGGAGCCTGTATAATCTACTCCTGATTCACCACAATTTGAATAAACATTTAAAAATTAGATATTGATCTTAATTTTCTTAATATATTTCCTCACATGAGAAAAATGCCACAAGAACACATTGGAGTGAAAGAATTGCAAGAATTTCCTCTGCTTTATATTCCAGTGTTAACAGCACTATACAAATCCAATTTTCAGTTTACTTTAAAGACTGTTAAACGTCTTTTCAATGCAGTGCAATCCCTGGAAATTGTGCATGATTTGGTCAACGGAAAACATTGCTTAATCTCATCAAGAATCCCATCTGAACCTGTTCCTACTTTGTTCCCTGAACCCAGTTTGTTTATTCCAGAAGGCAGAGGCAGCAGGGCAGGGACACACAGCTGTGATTATCCCTATTGATCAGTGATTTTCTCCATATGGTTTCTCTTCTTGTTAGAAATCTTTCCTTCTTTTGTTCTCCCTCTTTAAAAACAGCACAGGCTCATGACCCCCAGGCTGAACATCCGCACTCAGCCTTAGTTCCTGGTAAACTTCACTTCAAGTTGGTGGAGCCCTGTTAACGTGTGTTAATTGACTTGGCAAATATTAGTTTATTGTCAGCTTCCTGAGTGTGATCAATTACCCACCAACACTCCTTTAGTATGCACCTACTTAAAATGTCTATCGAGATTTAATTTAAACACATCACTGTTTTTTGAAGACTTTTGCTAAAACAGATGCCAAGTTTTATGGAAAATTTGTGAATTTGAATTTAAAAAATTCATTTTAGCAAAGCTGTGTAGATGTTTTTTTTTTTTTTTCTTTTGAATATCTCCAGATAGTTTATTCATTTTAGGAATTAATATAACTTATTGCAAATTGTCAATTTAGCATTGCTTTCAAAATATTCAACTTAGGAAAAGGGTTAGTCATTTTTATGTATTTTTTATTTATTTTTATTTTGGGAAAGAACAAACCAGTTTGCTTATTTAGTTATTTTGATCCCTTTTCAAATACATTTATTCCATAAAAATCCACAAGGTTATGAAGAGGTACAAGTATTAAAAAAAAAAATAATAAGACAACCAATGGTCCGCGGAACTTTGGTGTAAACTAATAAAAACAGCCTAATTTGTATTTGAGGAAATTTTTAACCTTTTAAAAAAGCAACGAGAAACAATGGTTTCATGTGGCACTTGGACATCAAAGTTTTAAAGAACCAAAACATTTAAGAGAATTAAGAGACAATTGTCCTGAGAATTAAAGAATTATAGTAATACAATATGCATTTCCTAAAAGGACAAAACGATGATTTTTATTTATAAAAAATACCAACTATGGACTTGTGAAAAAATCACAAGGAAGAAAAGAAGAAATGATGCAAAAAATAAAACACTGTGTTACTTCCCCATATTAGAAGATACAATGAAACATCAAAAGAAAACAAAGTTTGAAGCTCACAATCAACACTCTGAGCCTCCCAAAATGCCCACTCTGAGTTTTCAGAGGGATGAAGTGAAGCCTCTGTCAAACATCACAGAACACTACTGTTGTTTTGTTAAAGAGCTGAAAATGAAGAGCTAATGACCCCACCTCAGCTGACTTTGCGCTTGTGTCAATAAAGAAAGCTTCAACAAAACCAACACTGGCTCATTCATCGCCTTTGTTTTTTGCTCATTAATGCTAATGTTTGCTGTTTTGGGACATAAACAAACCGTGAAGGGAAGCGAATTGCATTTACCGATAGGGTGTGCTTCTGTTTAACTGTATACTTACACCAGATTGTTGGTAGTAATGCTTAGTTCTTTTTTTGTTTCTGTAAAGAAACTCAGAAATCAGAGTAAAGGGTAAACATTAATGTGCAACAAATTAAACCACAGCTCTAAATACAAAACTGAGCATAAAAATTATACTGTACAACTCAAGTTTTTCTTTCCAACATGTGATTGGGCATCAAGATTCCAAGGTTGAGCATTTTTACTAGATATTGGATCAAATATGACTGTCACAAAGACGAGGAGCAACCACCTCATTTTGTTACTCCATCTATAACATATGCAATGAAGTGACAGTGCAGAGGTCAGGGGTCAAAGTCGCAGCACCTCGACAGTACAACTTAACACAAAGGTGCTCACAGCAGTTTTTCACAACGACGGCTAAACTCTAATGATGATGGATGCTGCTGTGGCGGAGAATCCCTGCATTGTTCACATGACATTCCTGCCACTCATTTAGAGCTGCGTTTGCCAGCCCGCCTCTCTCCATAACAAAGAGCTGGATCACCTGACATCCCAGCCTCACTCAGCAGCCTCCAAGCTAAAGTAAACACTCTGTTAATTCAGGATAATTCACCATAACCTATAGCCCTGGCCATATAAATTCCACATCTTGATTCTTCCCCCCCGCTTTTCTTTGCCTTGTTTGCCCTCTTCTTTCTTTGGATAAAGAAATGTAAATGTTGAATTGGCTTTCAGGTAAAATCCCATTTTCACTCCCCTTAAGAATGATGGGAAATGAGTCCTTCAGATTTAAAATTGAACTTATTTTTTTTCCTTAAACAGGTTTAGAGAGAATCTAGACCAAAAAAGAACAAATTCTGAGTTTTTAAACATGATGTAACCTGCAGATTAATTTGTGGCATTTGAAATTGTTTTAGTTGTCAAAAATAATAAAAAACATAAAAAGGTAAATAACAGATAATAGGTAGTTTGTAATCAGATTACTGCAAATTATCTCATAGTTTTCTTTTTCTTTTTATACACAATCCTTTGGGTATTTTTTTTTAAAATGTCACTAATGGAAATGCATACTTCCCTGTGCAGTTTTCATTTTGGCAAAGCAAATTATAGTTTTAAAAATATTTGCAACTTGATGTAATTTTTAACCTTTAGTATTACCTTAATATTATGACAGGATTCTGCTCTTCAGGAATTTCTACAGTAAAACAACTTCACAAACTTTACATCTTTACATGTATAAACACAAATATTTTCCTTTTTATTTTAGCATCCATTTTATAATACTGAAAGAAGAAACTTGTTTAAACTAAGAAAAATGTTTCAGTAAATCAATCAAAAGATTCAAAATGTCAGAAATCATTTACAAATTTCATGTTTATGCTTTTTGTTCTTTCCTCTTCAAAGGGTTTTTAGTTGAAAGTTATCATGAAGTCAGATCAATTGAGTTTTTACTAAAGTTTCTGAGACTTTTCTGTGAAATTGTCGTTAAAGTAGTTAAAACCACACCTTTTTTATAAAAAAATATTTTTTTTATTGAAGAAAACAAGTTGAAGCATCAATAAATAAATTCAGCTAATGCAAAAATCGGATCGTTTCAACCACACAAAGAACAAGCTGTAGTTATGCAGTTTGTACGGATTACAATTAAAGTTTAGATGTTTGTTTTTCTACTGGACTGGGCTTTGTTCTTAGCCTCATAAAAGCGGCTCCAGCCTGGTTTGCTGTCTGGCTTTTTAGATTCAGCTCAAAAAGCACAAGCGAGTAGGAGGTTAGGAGGTAAGAGTCACTCTGCGTTTATTTGATACAGTAGTAAATACACAAGGATGAAAGGATCCAGTGGAGACAAGCTGACCCGTACAACAAAGTTCAGCTGAGGAAACCAGGCATGCTTTTTTTGTTATCTTTTTTAAAATCTAACTACAGTCCAAAATCAGGAGAAGTTGGCTAACTCTATAAATCAGAAAGGAAACAATAACAACCAGTTTTTGTAAACATTTCTAAGTAAATGCTGACTGAATCTAGTTTTTGAGCAGCAGTGATGTTCTTTGATGCCAACCTGAAACCTACAGATATTTCTTCAACTGTATATTGCTAAAGTGAAAGTTTAAGTGGTAATGCAGAATAACTGTTGCTCTCTGGAGGAGTAGCTCATCATTTATCTTTTCTTCTCCTCACGCAACACTGACCTGCATCATTCATCCTCTTATCAGGTGAGCCTCGACCCCCTCCGCACTACCACCCTTCCTCCACCCCCCACCCCCCTACATTTACCTCTCCTTCATCCTTCTGGCCTTTGTCCTACCTGACAATGGGGCGATCAGGGCTGCGGGTAAAAGAAGGTAAAGGAGGCAGTAAAAGAAGAAAAAAAAAATGCTGTTGATCTCTTGTTCTTTATGCAGAGGTGATTCAGGTAAATAGGGGCCTTTTTCTCCCCTTTGCTTTGTTGAACGTTCAGAAGCACAAAGAAGTGATTGTGTGCGTGCAGAAGACTCCGGTTCAGCACCCCAGTGTGGTTATTTCAGGTTAAAGCTCAAATGGAGATGGGGGGAAAAAAAAATCAGAGTTGGCGAATTTGACGGGAGTTTTCATTTTTAAGAGGAAAAGGACAAATCAAGTGCATTTCTGCAAAAATGCTTTTTGTGTAATTGTATTTTATGCAGGCAGCATGACGGACTCCGATTCAGTTTTAACCAACAAGATTAAAGACAGCTTTTTGCAATTTGTTCCTAATTTCAATAGGGTTTGTTTTTTATCTTCATGGCACCAAATAAGTTAACGGGGTGTTGAAGGACTAAGCAGTTTGGACAAGATGACATGTAATTATTCAAAATGCTTTATTTTCTCCAAATTTGAGACATGAATGTTTTATTTATTGAGCTTTAACGCTCTGCGGAAAGCTGACATGCGTAATGCAAAACCAAAATCCCGCTCACACCACTAAGGTTACTTTGGCGGTGACCTGGAGCTGTCAGCACCACGGGGAGGAGCTAGGGCTGAGCACCCTACCCCCCCATCTGTCCCACCTTCTCTTCTTAGAGATCAGAGAGCTCAGAGTAGAAGGTGAGGACAGAGGTCCCTTTTTTTTTTCTCTAGCTCTACACTTCAAGCTCCTGAAGGACAAACCAAAAGCATTTACTTAAAGGTGGCACGCTTGAAAGTTTAAAACTGAATTGGTTTTTGCATCTTCCATGGAAGCCCCATCTCCTGTAGACTAATAACATCACAAGGAAAAACAGAAAAGGGCAAAGGTCACAAACTCATGGGACTTCATGGATGACGGGAAAAACGGAGGATGGTGGAAAAAAAATGTGACAATGGCACTGAAAATGATGCAATCACAGTTAATTCTGAATATAAATAACATCTAAAAGAAACAAATCCTGCATGGCAAAGGTCAGAGACAAAGAGTGACAGTATCCAGGCATGTGAGCGTGTGTGTGTTAGGAAGAGAGAGCTGAAAGGGAAAGGCTCCATTAAAGCTCACCTGTTCTGACCCCTGCAGGTATGTTACCTTCCTTTCATTCATTCATTCTTTCATTCCCCAGCTACTCCCTTCCTCCCTCCGTCAGCGGCCCCAGGCTGCGCTTTGAACTCTCAACTGCACTGCAGTGTGTGACTGTGTGTGTCTGTTTGTGTCAGAGGCACAAAAACCGCTGGACAATTTATTAAAAAATAGAAAAGATGTAAATAAAAGTCAATTTCCAATAACATTAACAATGACTGATAGACTTTGCATGAGATGAGATTTAAAGCGGTATAATGTTTTGCCTAAGGTGGTGGCCTACCATTGTTTCCAGTTAATTAATCTTGCAGGGGTAGATAGAGCCTCTCAGAGAGATTAGGGTGAGTGTCTGTGTGTATGAAGTGGAGGTAACATCCCTAGCAGCAACATAGATCTTATCTGACCTTTTTGTCAAAACAGTTGAAAGGTGTGTGTGTGTTTACATCAGGCTGTGCCCGCTCTAATGCAGATCACTTTTTGGTTCATGAGCCATCCTTTCAAACCAGACCCTACCATTTCATTCAAACACACGGAAGCAAAGTGGTGTAAAAATGAACACCTTTTAATGTTTTAAGTAGAAAATAAGACAAGAAGCATGTTTACAATGCCACATTTGATTTATTTTGCTGCTTGATTGTTGGCATGCTTTTTTTCTGCCACACGCATCCTGCCACTTCTTTTTATGGGTCTGCTGTTGAGATCAATTTTGCACTCATTCAATCTGTAGAAGTGAGAACTGAAACCACTTCAGTTAAAAATTCCATTGTACGGCTGCTATAATGTCGCATGGTGAAGCTAACTTTAGTCCTCAATCAGTGGCTTATCAGTTAATCTTTATGGTATCTGAGCAATTTTAACCCAAAAGTAAGTTGTATTGCAGTGTCCTAATTTGATTGTACATTGGCTGGTTTGTAGATTACAATAGACCGCTTCAGACTATGGCCAAGTGGACTAGGATGCAATACAGATCTAGTATCATTGCAAACCTGCCAGGGCGGGATTCTCAAAAACTCTGACCTCCAAACCTTGACCTCCAAACCTTCTCAAAAAAACAACTCCACATAAAGCTATATAACTGAAACTGCAAGATAAGGCCTTCTTGTTTTTTGTGTGTTTTTATTCAATTTGTTAGGATGTAAATCATCAAAGTGTGGGTTTTTGCTACTTACTGTATTACAGTCTTGAGTGATCCGTACAGGTGCTTTTTTGTGTGTTTTTATTCAATTTGTTAGGATGTAAATCATCAAAGTGTGGGTTTTTGCTACTTACTGTATTACAGTCTTGAGTGATCCGTACAGGTGCTACAGGTTTTTGAGTTGTCCAGGCCGGTGGTGGGTCATAGAGGAGGGGCTGCATCTTAAGGGGAGCACAGGTTTGTCTTGTAATTCATTTGAGGCTCCTCCGGCCACCTTGGAAGTCATGAAAATGGAACATACCAATGTCATGCGTAAATGTATTGGGAAGGATTTTGAGGGCTGATGTTAGTTACACGTATTTATGACATACGGGTGATGCTGTTGTACGATGCCTTTATGCCGCGCTCTAGTCATTAGATGGGTGCACACACTGGCTCCTTACTGACCATGCGCGGCATGCAAACAGTTTGCATGTGATACATATATGCCGGTAGGATGACCGTTGGATACCCACACAAGCTACACTCTGATTTCCTAATTTACTCAATTCTAACAGTACAGTTCTGGTTTCAGTAACCATGTGTGTCTATATAATTAAGCAATTGATTATTCTTTTTTTAAATCTCTGGTTATAATCTTGGTTGGACATGACGCCACTGAGCTCAGACCTCCCCGACAATGACATAAGAGGAATAATCAAAACTGCCTTTTCCAGCCAAAGTAAGATTGCCTTTAAAATAAAAATATCAGTGGATAACATATGTGCATGTCCAACATGTATGGATGTTTCCATTTTAACAGGCCCAAATGACTTTCACAGAAGCACTGAAGAACAAGTTGATCAATGGATTAAGACATTGTCTAAAATTCATCAGGTAAATAACAACTCGCTCAAGTTATAACACAGGTTCTTACTTTTTAGTGGCACAACACATTTTTACAACAAACGTGATGGCGTTTTGACTTTTTTTTTTTTTTACCTGATTATGAGCTCAGAAGGAGAACTGATGTTATTCCATTCTTATGTTAACATGGATTACTGTAGTGTCCTCCCTGCTGATGGTCCATTGTCAGACCCAACCCGCTCAGTGGGGTTGTGTCTACATCACCCAGCAGGAGTGACTGAGTGTGAGTTTGTGTGAAAGTGTGTGTAGTACCTGCTTCTTCTCGGCAGGGATTCATCAAGGCTTCAACACTAAAGTATCTGTCCTCAGATGACCATATTTGTGCAAGGTGGGAAAGAGCAAAGATATTGACATTTTTTACTATACTGACAAAGATTGATTTAAATGGTTAACAAATGTAAATAAAAATAAATTATTTTCATATTATCATCAAGGTATTTACAACTTTAAAATCACAGGAAGTGTGTTTCCCAGCTCTCAGAGATGGAAAGCTCTATGACTTAAGTATTCACCCTGGGTTTTGGAACAACCCAGGTTACCACACCTGTACTCCCCAGATATTTGCCCGCAGACGCCTACACAAATGAGCATATTTAACCAATTAAACATGAAAAAAAGAAATATTCTAGAGCTTTAATTAGTGCAATAATTGAGACAAAGCCAGATATTGGTGCTCATCCAGTAAAGAAAGCAACTGGATAACTCAAATACAGAATTAATGGGGTCCGGACATTTAGTTATGAAAAATATTCACTTTTCAAAAGTCAAATTCTTTTGATGTAAGTCTTTATCTTAGCTTGCATTCTAAAAAATCTTTTCTTTAGTACTGAACTGACCAGTTTGTTAATCTACTGTGTAAAATCTGAGGTTTCCTGGAGAAGATTAACAGTAGGAAAAAGTAAAGACAACATTGTCGAGACCTGTCAAGATCCCTCTTGACTAAAAAGCTCCATTCGACACTGAGCCTAGAATAGTTAAAGGCACACTCTTCTTCTTTTTCTATATATATATTTTTACACAAAAAATAAAAATTGTCTTATTTAATTCAATGGATTCAAAACTAAGTTACGAGAACTGGCAAGTGTTAAAAATTAAATCAGTCACATATAGGCACACAAGGAGTCACTCTGATAACCAGGGCCAACAAGAAATAAGGATGGACTAATTGGTAAATATAACAGAAAAATTGAAAGAAAACTAAAACCAAGTAGTATTTTGCCTCTTGTTGGCTTTTACAATGACTAATTTTTAAAAACAAAGTTTAAAGATCATATAACAGTTTTTTCCAGAGTAAGTAAGCAGTCATAAACTGTGTGAGTACGGTAAAGATTTTATAATTTAGCTTTCTTCTCATTTAACCCTTGGGAATCTGTTTACATTTCACAGCAGTAGCTTTAGAATTCCCGTGAAATGTGAACGTGCGCATCGTCTGAGAAAGCCAGAGACAGAATAATAAAAAATTAAGATAGAGGGGAAGGAAGGGTCACTCACTCTCCCCCTCTGTGTGCTTTATGAGTGTGTGTCTCTGTTCTGTTTACATGTTAAAAGCTCTTTAATAAGAAGCTGCAGGGGAAGCTAGCAGACAGGAACCTTTCATCTCAACCTGTCCTGTCACACCCAGGGGTGGGGGGGGGGACCTTATTTATGACTGTGTGCAGGTTGACTCTTTGTATGGAGCACTTACACAGCCGTCTGAGTCAGACTGCAGGCTCCAGAGGAGGATGAGGCCTGGCTGAATGACACATTACAAGGCACATATTAAATGGCAGCTACAACACTGGTGCTCATTGTTGTTCTGTGCCAACACTCCCTGTTGTTTGTGTTGATGGTATCACTGATCACTGATACTGCATCAATCAGTATCTTTTTTTGTATTGCCCAAGATTTTTTTTTCTCCATGAAATGCAGGATACTATAAGAATCTGAAACATAAAGTGGGAAAAAGTTGTTTGCCTATTAAATTTACTCAGACAGGCATGCTCAGACTTACAACCTTTGCAAGAGTCATTCCACGAAAATGAGACAATTTGTGTCCCTCTCTTACTTCAAGCTGTATTTAATATAATTGGTCATCAAGCTTTATATTTAAACAGCTTGATATAATGAAATGCAAATTGTAATACTTCTTTTAAAAAAATAATAAAATTGTGTTTTAATTAGAAATATTTGTTTTCCAACATACACCATCAATTTTGTCATTTTTTGTCATGTTTTAGTCCTCAAAGGTCAACGATTTTTTTGTTACTCTTTTAATAGCAAGGATCTTTATGTTTGAATATTATTAAGTTGTTATTTAAAGTAGTTTTAGTCCCTGAGTAACGCCTTAACCCCGTAACAAAACTATTCCACCCCTTATATAAAAAAATATATGATCCATGATTGCATATACACCAGGAAGTGACAACAGTGGAGTCCTTTTGGACTCTGGAGCCCCAGAGGAAGCAGGGAAGTTCAGCCTTTTTCGTCATTTATTTGGTGAAATGGATATGGTCAAGCTCTGCGACTCAATCCCATAACATGGAAAAAATGATAGAAAACTACTACTTGCTAAAAAGGTTTTTGTTATTTAAATAAACAATTAATTCTAAACTTTATGAATGTTATGTGCCCTCTTCTTGGCGCTTAATATATGAAACAGCGGCCAGTTTGCTCAAAATTCTCAACCCCATTACACTCAACCCAGTAGCGTTTTAATGTTACAGGGTTGAGATTTTAATATTTGTGTTGTTAGGAATATAATACAAAACATAAACTCAAGAGGCAAATACAGTGCTTTGTGAAAGTATTTGCCCCCTTTGAACTTCTCAACCTTTTGCCACTTTTCAGGCTGCAAACATAAAGATATAAAACTAACTTTTTGTGAAGAATCAACAAGTGGAACACAATCACGAAGTAGAATTAAATTTATTGGATATTTCAAACTTTTTTATCAAACAAAAACTAAATTAGCTGAAATGTAGCTGAACTTCAAGAAAGACTTGAAAAAGAAGAAAATCTAAAGAACAAAAGATGCAAATGCTCAACGTATTCTGACTCACCACGTTCACAAGTTAGAAAGGCTAACTTCAAATTGCATCATTAATCTCCAAGCAAAAAAAATCCTTACTTTAGCATGAGTAACTCATTCAAGAAAATTAGAAAATAAATGCAAAAAAGCTACCAAAGACATAGAATTGCAGCTGATTGCCAAAGTCACAACAGGAAAAATACATGTTGCAAAAATTTGGAGGTGACTCGCTTGGATTCTCAAACAATAAAATTAAAAATCATGAGTCTTCTTTTAGAAAGGAATAGATCCAGCAGGTTTTCTGAATCGGTATAAAAAAAAAATCAAGGGATATCTATCTTAGAGTCGATGTGTGTACACATAGGAACCAAACGAACACTAACGAGAAAAACATCTAACATGCAGGAAAGGTACTTCCTTATGTTCATATGATGTTGTAGTTGTTCTCGATTATTTATTAAACTCCATTAAACTACAATTTACATCTAATATTGCTGTGGTTATTAAATCAAAACACTCCTTGAAACTCCTAGCATTGCATTTTAGAGTATGGAATTACAAGTAAAACTGTATTTGACCCTTAAACCCCGTCACCATGTTGTACCCCGTTATGCCTGTTTCAACCCTGTAACACAACAATTGCCAGATAATATTTATTAATAATACATATTGTTTGTTGCCTTTTATCTAAAATTACGAGAACTATTTAAAGCCTGTATTTTGGATTGCAAATCTTCCAATAAATTGCTTATTTCATGAAATGACCACAATGAGAATAGCCTGTTAGTTACATTTTAAGATTTTAGAGAAGAAAAACCTTTATTTAGAGGAAATTTCAGTTTTAAATGATTTAATCAGAACAGGAGACATGTAAATAATTTCAAAATATTGAAATTTTAATAAACAATTTGTATTATAATATTCATGGAGATTCCATAGTGTACGTAACGGGGGTTGAAAATTTACTTCAACCACAACTAGGAGATTTAGGATTAATTAGGAAATTAGGTAATTTCCCCATCGTGGGACGAATAAAGGAATATCTTATCTTAACTAGAAATAAGGAATATTTATAAAATCAAAATAACGCCTGAGATGGGAAAATGTTATTTTGTAAAAGTTAAACACATTCCCAATAACTTAGAACATATTAATGAAGGAAACATTTTGGTAAAAAAATGACAAATTTTTGACCCGCAAAACAATTCAAGGCAAAATGACACAACATTTAACCAAACCAAACACAATACACTAGCTGTTTATTAACATTAAGTCAAAAATATTTTGGGGAGTTATATGGAAATGGGCTCATCTACATACCAGAGCGTAACAAAAAGGCAAAACATTTTAAATAAAAAATTATACTTGCTATGATACATTTTGACAAAATGGTAAGATTCACCTTGTAAACCAGCATCCCTGTTTGCACTAAGGAGCCACAGCAGCAATTAGTCTACCGTAGCTCTGAAAGCATGAAGTTGGGCTCCAGTTTCTCTCTTAAAATGAAATTTTGAATTTCAATACAGGCAAGTTTTTTAGAGATGCACTCTGATCATCTTTTAAAAAAGTGTTGCCAGTTGTCTATGAATTATGATTATGACATTTTTAGGCAAAATCTCCAAAAACCTGTCATTTCCTAGCATATAGTGTCTGCAGAGCGGCAGGAGTTTACCTCTTTGTTGTGGGCAGAATTTTAAGCATGCCCCTCCTTACGACGTCTGTCCGTTTACATACTCTCCCACTAGTTTACAGTCCCTTACGACCCCAACCTAACATCACTAGCCGCGTTTACATGGGCAAAATATCTTGATCGGCTCAATGATCGGGGTAAAATTCACCCGTGCACATGGGCACAGAAAACTTTTTTCCTATTAGAACAAACATTCCCATGGGTCACACTTTCGGTCAGAATAAATCATTTGGGCATGTACAGTGCTGTTGAAAACCCCGGAAGGAAGTGTCCCGTTGTAAACAACCCTTTGCTGTCACATACATTTATGCAGTAGCTCGGTAATATATGAGACGATCTTCCCAACTTGCTTTTATTAATGTTATGAATATTATGAAGCGTCTATTTGCTCATCGTTTAATATTTAATCCGTGTGGTCGGTGCTTTTTTGTGCAAGAACGGAGCTTAAAGCCAGGGTTAGGAGAGGCTATAAACACGGGCTAAGTAACAACATTAGCTTGGCTGCACGCAAATGTTTGGCAATGACATCAGTCTTTATTTTGTCGGGACACAACTGGAAACACAAATCCACGTGATTGTTTGGACAGTTTCTAAGGACTGAGCGACATCTCTGCTTTGAAGCTCACACACCGACCCAAATGTGTGAGCTGATGCCCCCCCGTTCTCGATCCGGTCCTTCTAAAAGCGTCCAAACGAAAAAAAACAAGAATAAGACTAACCTGTTAATGATTGCTTTGTAGTGACATGTAAAGCGGTTATGGGACGGTTCAGGCTTCCAACGTCCTGCGTTAAAGTCATCACCGACACACTTCGTCGGCCATTAACCCTTACGTAACATTGACAGAGCACAGTCATTAGTAAATGTTATGTATAAACCTTTAATAAAATGTTCCTCCCTCAGTTCATTCTGGAAACCCTTAAAATTTTTGTTTTTCTCTTGTTAGTTTCTCCCCATGTGACTTCAAGCTATTGGTCTTTTCTTTCAAAACCAAAAGCACAAACAGTTGTTTGTAAATCACATGACCTAAAGTCAGATCTCTCCATCAGATAGCAGACATTTCTTTTTTGTTTTTCAGCTCAAATTTTGCAGTTTTGTTACATTGTTCTCATTGTATCGTAAGGTTAATCATCTCCTATTGTCTTTTGTTCAAATCTAGTATAATAAAATAAATGTGAATTGTTCTGAAAAGCAGAATCAGGACTGTTAAGAACTTCAAGAGTTCTGCTTTTAACTCCTTGCAAAACATAAAATGTTTATGGACAGAAAGAATATTGTTCCTGTTCTTTTGACCACAAAAAAATATTTTGCAAAGTACATGAAGGTCTTCAGTTTCCAAGTGAACGTTGTAGAAAGCTGCAGGTTCAGCAAAACAAATATCACAATGTCATTTTCTAAGACTGCATTAGTGTGAACTACCAGACTGCAGGTAAACAAAAGAAAACTGCCCTTGTTTTCTTAATTGTAAACTTGTGAGAGACCGGATGTAATCAGATTACAATAATCTCATTATAAATGTTGGAGTGGAGCCCCACCCAAGTTGCAGACAAGCAGCATGACTTGATGGTTGTAAATCATAGAGCTCAATAAGGGTTTTTTCCACATAAGTGGAAACATAAATTCTTTTGGTGCAGTTGAGTACAGACACTCACTGCAGTACAATGGCTGCAAACTGACAAACTGCCTCTGCAATTATCTTGTGTTTCCTCTTTCACTTACATCCCCCTCCTTTCCCAAAGTGTGTGGAAATAAGGAAATATTTCAGTCCTAAACCTACATTTTTTTCAGACAAACTTCAAACTGAGTTCGTTTTAAACTGGTTTACTGATTCTGTTGTCTTTATGGTTCCTAAACGGGTTGAATTTCTTTTGCCCTAAACTTGGACAAAGAAATGAAATGGTAACTGGAGACAGTGGAAGAAGAAGTTGCCGAGGAAATACCTTAGACACAGCTGACCATTTCCTGTCTTGTGAAAATGCTCCATCAGCTGACCGACCTGCCCACAGCTGGACGGATCCGATTTTTCAACCTAACTTCCTGTTTCACCTTGTTCTGATGATCAGAATGATGGACTGTGTAAAACAGGTGTCATATGATGAATCATGTAGAGAAGAATTTCCTGTAAGACATTCCATAATGAAATTCTTCCAGAAAGAGCTTTACGTATTAATGAAACCAGTGTGTCGGTGTACATGTTTGGTTTAGACGTGACTTCCTGAGTGTTTGGTCAGATGATGATCTTTCTGCTGCGGCCACAGTGATGACAGAACGACCCTGCATCAGGCTTTAACCAAAACCAGCCAACTGAAAAAAAAACACACCATAATTTCCTTCTAGAAAGATGAATCCATTTTATGGTGTTTGAACTCAACGTCCATTCTGCATTCCCGCAGTGCGTGACTGAAAAGTGCTGATTCACAAAACCAGACAAAGCTTCATTCCGGTAAAAGCCAAGACCAGATAAGGATGAGTCTGCAAACTGGTTCAGTTAAAAAAAATACAAAATAACACTGATATTGACCTCACTTATAACTTTAAACATGTTAAATTTGGTCTTTAATTTTGTTAACATGTAAAATGAATCTTTTGGTTTCTTTAATAAAGTTGTATTTAAGATTTTAGCCCAATAAAGCCATTTTAGCCCTTCTCGGTACTGTGGTTTGTTCAAACATCTAACTGATACTTTTTAAAGATTATTTCATTCATTCATCTTCTAAACCCGTTTTGTCCCTTTCGGGGTCATGGGGCTGCCGCAGCCTATCCCGGCCACTCTGCCAAAAAATTTAAGGTATTAAGATGCTGATGCCTTCACAATATGAACTACTATTTATTAAGGGTATTCATAGATCAGCCAAATTGTTTATTGATTGGACATTTTGTTGCAATTTATTGATTAGTGAGAGTGAGAGTGAATGGGTGTGTGATTTTGGACATTCTACCCTGCGACGGACTGGCGACCTGTCCAGGGCGTCCCCTGCCTTTGCCCACAAGTGGCCGGGATAGGCTCCAGCAACCCCGTGACCCCGAAAGGCAAAAACGGTTAAGAGAATTAATGAATATCGATTAGTGACCCAAGTAAGGTTTGGACTGAATCTGTAAATCTGTGATCTTTATCTACATTCATATCATTTTTTTAAATGTTGAGTGCTAGAATTTATACTACTAAATAAGATAATTGAGGTAAAAAAATTACTTACATCACATTTTATTACGAAATTGTAGGTTAGCTTTGAAAACCGCAGAGAAATCTGAAGTCTCCAATAAAGCGAAGAGGCCTTAAAAATTTAACTTTTAATCAATGTATTCATTATTTTACTCTGTACAACCAAAGAGTTGCTAGACATATATTTCCAGTTTGAGGTTTACGTTTTTAGCAAAAAGTCTCTTTAATCAGATTTGCTTTGAGATTGGTTGTTAATCTCTAAGAACCCAGACCCATGTGTCATTAAAATTGTGTATTTTACTACAAACTATGTGGACCACAGAATAGATGTCTGATAATTTTCTGTTACACTGATGCCACCATTGGTTCTTATGGGTTAATTTTAAATAATTAGGACATATTTTAATGTAATACATTTAAATTAGCCAAAACACTTGATAATAAGAAAATCCGTCTGAAATGAGAAACAGGAAAAAAAAAAGGTTTTAACAATTTTAAAAGGAAGACAAATATAGTTCATTTTTTCAAGAATATAAGCATTTGTAGTGCTGAAGTAATGTTTGATTTAATAACTAAGGGATTTTGTAACAGAAACAAACATAAAGTGCAGCCGAGACACCATCAAGTTTTCTTATGCCCGCTTGGATTTCTGGAATGAAGATGTCCCATTCGAAGCAGCGATAAGCAGCGAGCTAACTTTCCCTTCTCAGATAAAACAAGCTCTGAACTCTTCACCTGTGACACAAACCATGCACACAAACACACACCTGCTCCAAATCATCACACACACACAAACGTGACACGAAACCCAAGGCCAAACCTGCCGTAAATCTGTCCTGATGCAGCAGAAAATACCACACACACATTGTCAGCGGCGTGTCTGAACAAAGACTGGGCTGTAAAGGACTTTTGTTTCTGTCTCTCTGCTTTATTTATCGACAACTCTTCTTTCTTTGTGTCTTCATGGTTTCACTTCAGAGTCTCCATGGATGAACTTGGACAAACTGAAACAAACGCGTTAACGGATGGCTGATCTGTGGGTATTACCTCCCACCAGGGTTCCTTTTAATTTTTTTTTATTTTTTTTTTTATAAAGTGAACAGACATATAGATGGACAACATCTTAAAAGAAATGAGGAGTGGCTTTCATGACAGGAATCCCAAGAGTCTTTTGGACAAACTGTTGCACGTTTAGAGCTCTGTATTCCTGGTTGTGAAAACAGTGACACAGCAGTTGCTGCAGGAAAATGTGAAACTCTGTAACTTTCCATCAGTGCTACCACACACACATACACTAACAAGACAGTGACAAAAGCAAAGCGACATGTTGATACAGAAGTTGTCTGTCAGGGTGGCCTTATGGCTACACTGAGGCTCTCATAACAGAGCGGTGGCCGGCTAATCCCAGCAGGTTGTCAGACTGAAGCGGTAGAGCAAGCCTTGATGTGGCAGAGAGCACCATCTAAGGCTGGAGTCTCTCACTGCATTGCTGAGCGAAATGCTGATTAGGTGGAGAGTTCTGAGGGGGATCCTCGAGTGTAAATGAAAGTGAGTGTTGCATGTTTATGATCAGAGCAGGCCAACTTGTCAGGATGAGAAGAACTGAAGATGCAATCCCAGATGGCCCTTCATCATGTCTCTGCAGCTCCAGAGTCCTCATAAATCTATTCATAAGTCACTAAAATATCTGAAATCAAACTGATACAAAATAAACACAGCTTTTAATGTTTGTGTTACATAATTGCATGCATTAAACCGCCTTCTTTCTTGCATCATGAGACTCATCTACTGTCAAAAATACACTGATGTCCAATCCTACTGGACTGTAGTTTGTGCATTTTCAGTCAAAACAAATGATGGTAAAAATTTAACGTCAACTTATATTTTATGTAACCAAATCTAAAGTATTTACTTTAAGTTTGTTGTGATAAATTTAGAAAATGAATCATAGTGTTTTCTTTAGCCATTAATATGATCTTAAATCAGATTTACTGTTTTTTTTTTTTATTATTATTCTAGCTGGTTGGCAACAAGGGTAGGGGTTAAAACATTTTCATAAATTTCTGGGACCATGTCATAACTTGTTTTATTAACTGAAAGAGAATGTAAACCTTTCACTTCAGTCTGCATTTACGGACTTCTTTAAATTTGTAACAAAGCTCTCCTGGGTGATCTGGACATGAACACTAAAAAAACAAGCTACTGTGCTTGAAGAAAAAAAAAAAGGTCAAACCACAGACAGCAACGCAAATGGAATTTAAAACCCTGGAGAACCCATGGAGTCAAATGTTGCCTTTTTTATATATATATTTTAATCCTGGTTCTTATTTTTTTAATTCTGGCTTCTGGCTAGAGATTGGATGCCTTTAATTGCTGCTACCAAAAAAAAGGTAAAATTCACTTTAAAGGCCCATTAGATTTTTTTGGGGGAGTTTTCCGGGGTAAGTCCATGTTAATACGATGCAAGTTTTTTTTAAGTTTAGAATGATATCTTCTAAAGAATAAAAAAACACACTGCAAGTGCAAACTATTTTACAATTGAAGACACACGCTTGTTTAAGTATTCTCTTCTGATTGAGGCACACATTTTAGATTTTATTACAGATGCATAAATAGCACCTCTAAGATAAGCCCACCTATTGTCAGTTCATAACCATTAAAATTGGAAACTGCCATGTTGCTTTCAAAGGAAAGTTGTCTCTCCGCCTCTGCAGTGGCAAAATGTCCCCCGTGATAATCGGCCCTGAAAGCTGGGTGGCGTGTCTCCGGCCTTAAAGGTCTGAAGTGTAAATCTTCGGTGTGTCGTTCTTTCTTCTCCACGCAGCCAACAACTGTTCCTCGACCCGACAGAAAGCTTGTCCAGCCAAGGCATTCCACACATTACTGACATGGATGAGGCATTGAGTATACTGTCCAAACACGAGCACACACGCGGCCGTCTTCTTTTCCTGCTGTTCCACCTGGGGTTCTCAGTGGCCTTGTGGCCCTAAGAAACAAAAAAAACAACCCCTCAATCTGAAGTAACAACTGTCTTGTCTCCATCGAGGCATTGGGGTCTGTATTATGATAAGGCGTGTGTCTGAGATGTTCTGCCTTTGACACACACAAACACACATTTAGAAACTAATCCCCCACAAGGTCTGGAGCAGTGGCCTGAATAAGCAGAATGTGCAGAGCTGAACTTTCAGCCAGTGGTGTCAACGTGTCAAATACAGTAACACGTCCAAACTTATTGCAACTTGAAGGAGACTTAAAGTGTCCTATTATGCAAAGTGGAAAGTAACAGCTGCAAATGCAGTGAGGAACACTGAATACACAACAGGGACAGAGGATGCTAAAAGACAAATAATACATTTTATGACTATTTTGAGTCTTAGAAGAAAACATACGTACAACAAATTATTTCAACAAGTAATATTAATACTTGTCCCATCAACATTTGGAGCAAAACTGCTTGTTATCTCTACCTGCAGGGCTGTCTTTTTTTAAGTAACAGAGTTTTCCAACAGCATTTAATTATGCTTGTCTGAGGATGAAGCACACATTTGACCTCAGAGCCATTTCACTGAAAAATAAGGTTTTCTCGTTACCAGAATGGGACATTTTGTGACTTAAACTGGTGTTCGTCATGTGTATGGAATTCAATTTTCAACAAATATGTTCCTTAATACATTAACAAAAGGATTAAGATGAGGTCCCATGTTAGTTTTTTTTCTCCTTTTTTTCAAATATTGGAGAACACAAAAAACGAACACTCAATATGTGTCAAACTTGTGTCAGGAGTGAAAAAGCAACTAACATATGAGGATGTGACCTGTAAACCTATGGGATTATGAACAGAAGGAGACAGATGTATATGCAAAAACTCCTTTTTTGTGCAGCCTAAGAAGCCACAACTAACTACTTAGCACAGAAACAAGTGTAGTTTTCAGCCAAAAACAACAGCACGAGTTTGATTCTCGGGATAAAGCAAAACAATTTGGAGTGTAATAGCAGCCTGAGGGAGGGAGACTTTCAGATGGAGAAGAAGACTTAAGTGAGGCTTAAAGACAGAGGGAGATTAGAGTGAGGGGGAAGAGTGACAATTAGCTCAGGAAGAATAAAGTATTCAGTTTCACAGCTCAAGGTGTCGCCTGTGAATATTTCATGTCATCATTCTCTTTCGTTTCAGTTCTACCGTGCCAAAAAGGAACATTTTGGTTGATTAGTGAGGATTCATTGTCATCGGGTAGTTTTCTCTAGAGTAATCTCTCATTTTGCTTGCTTCTTGTCACTGCAGTGTTGTACCACATTTCTGACTAGAAAAGGACGAAAACATTTTTTTTGCCCATGTATACAGTGACTCATAGATTATTTATGTGTTAATTCATAATAAGCATGTTAGGTTATTTTCAAAACAATATCAAGAAGTTGTAGACACACATATGGTGAAAAGAGCATCTGTAAATAAAAACCTAAATCTTTCAAACAAAAAGCAAATTGAAAAAAAGAAACTTGGTTGAGTGTAAAAACAGCAATGCTGGTCTATCATTTCTACTTTGGTAATAACGCCATGCTGTTATTTTGAGAGGTGATGACAACTTGACATGTCTGGAAAGAGTGTGAATAATTGTTACATCTGAATTAGATACAGTAGAAAAGCCTGGTGAGACTGAGCTGCAAGTTCTGACATCATGAAGAATCACTCACTATTCCTGTAAAAGAAATTCTCATAAAGATAAGGTCAGAACAGATTAGAATATACCGAAAGTATCACAAATCAAAGATAGAATAAAAGAAAAGTATGCACATGTGACACATGTGAAAATGAGGGTCTGAGTAGCTTGAAAGTTTTCATTAGGGTGTATGCAGAGGTACAGGTACATGCAACAAAAATAAATCAAGGAGACTCAGGCCAAAAGTCCATCTGACCCCAAACAACGTTTTTCTTGGTTGGTGTCATAGATCTGGTGCTTTTCATTAGTATGCAAAAGTGTGCCACTCCTAGACCTGAGAACGACTGATCAGGATACAGAGAACGCCATGATGTCAAATATTATTCCACAGACACACCATGTAACGCATGTTTAAGAACGTGCTAAACACGGCTTCTTGAACACAAGTTTAGCTAAGGGTGTTCACACAGGACAAGCAAGGAGTGGCTACTTTTTCTTTTTTAGCTAGGTCATGTCCACCACCTACAGCTGGAAGAGACTTGGTGCAAAATGTCAAATGTCGAATGATCTCACAAATCTTGCTCCAGGGCTTTTCTTTCACAGTTCTATTCCGATATATGAAAGCTTGGTGTCATATGATTCTGGCCAGACACAAACCACAATTATTAATTTCTCCTCCATGATCAATTTTCAAATGGTTGGTTCAAAGGGTCGCCATCCATACGTCACTACCGAATCCGAATCACTGATGTCAAACTTTGACCTAGTTTAATTTTCAACGCACGTTCAATGGTTGTGTATTTTGTACGGAGACACCAAAAACTATCATAGAAACTTCCGTAGCTATGCATGAACACGATAGCAGATATCATCAGACTTTTTAAAATGGGACAAATGTCTTCCACATATGGTTCAACCTGGTCTGCAGCTAAAGATTCTGCTAAAAAAGGTTATCATTAAGATAATTATAAAGCTGCTTGACAAACACTTCAAGATATACTCCAAAATCGGTGGCATTATTGATTGTTGTGAATTTAATGTGGTGACCAAAAGATGTCAAAAATGAAAAAAAAAAGTTTCAAAACGGCATCTTGGTGATGTAGATGAGCTCCTACTCTTTGCCGACAGAAGAGGAAAACATCATAATTTTTACACTGTTAGTGGTGCTAACACAGATGGGAGAATTTTGTTCAATGTACTCAGTGAAAAGTTAGCAAGCAACATCGCTTGTATTATCAAGCATTGAACGAATGGTGTGCTGCAAGTAGGCCTTCCAACCATCATACTACAACAGTCCAGGAGAACTGGTTCATATGGAACGGACATGCTTGAAATTCACACCTTTCTTTGCTTATTTGTCTTTTAATTTGAAAAGCCCGAAGTGCCAGAAAATATCCTGCAACTACATAAGCTGTCTAGGACTGATGAGTTGATTGAATTTGTTGGCAACATGTTTTATTTAAAATGGAAATAAAAACTCACATTGTAGCAATGCAACTTTGGACAAAATTATTATACCTTCTTAACTTGCATTCAGAAAACATCTAATTTTTTTTCTCCCGCTGACCACCCAGCTTGCTTGTACACTGCAAGCCACACATATTTAGCTACCTAATCTATGTTTTTTCTTTGGTTCTTGCAGTGTTTGTTCTCATACACACATCAAAGAAGTTCCTGTGGGTAGTAAAGGGTTCAGCATGAAGCAAGAGGGCACTTCTCTAAAGTGGTCTACAGAGGCAAGGCAATAGATCTAGACTCCTCCAAGTCGCAGTACATCCATCCCCTGATCAACCACAGCAACGTCAATATCAGTCATCCTCTGTCGGCTTGTCGGATCTTATTGTTTTATGTCTATTTTTGGGATATAACATGTAATTTTCCTTTAGTTCCTTTCTCACAAACACCCACGCATGGCAGAAACCACTGACTAAGAATTGTTAGCTCTTTCTCAATATTGGACCAGAGACATGTCTCACACTGACTGGTACTAAAATGCACCGTTACTTGTAGTTTCACTTAGAATCATATCTTTGAAAAATTTATGCTGTCTTGTAATGCAGGGGCTGCGAGTGTTGGCAAGGTGACTGTTGTGTGAATAAAAGCCCAGTAAGGATGTATTGGTATTTTTGATTTTGTTCCACTTCTGTGAATAGGTTGGCTCTGTTACAAGGGATATAGTATGGTGGTGTGTAGTTGGGATTGTTTCTTTTGATCAATTGTTAAACATTTAGAAAGGAAAAGCCAAGTTGTTCTGCTCAAATATTTGCATTTTATTGCTTTTTTTTAAAATTGCCATAACAGTATCAACTATTGAGTAGGAATTTGTTGATTATCTTATGCAACACTGAGTCACAGTTAAAGTCAAAATCATTCACTTATTACTAGTCATTAAAAACATCCTGGTCATGGAGGAAGTTTGCATTAAACTTTGTTTAATAATAGAAGTCACAAGGTTTGTAATCAAAGAAAGAAAACCTTTTTTTTTTACATTTTTGTTTAGACTTTAAGAATGAGCTAAGAGCAGCAGACGTTTCTGTCAGCTAAAATGTGTTAAAGAAAATCCCACCAGATCAACTTCATTAACAGTCAGCAAGTTCCATCCATCCATCCATCCATCCATCCATCCATCCATCCATCCATCCATCCATCCATCCACTTCCGCTCATCCGAGACTGGGTCGTGGCGGCAGCAGTCTAAGCAAAGATGCCCAGACTTCCCTCTCCCCGCCCACCTCCGCCAGTTCCAGTCAACAGGTTGTTTGAGTAAATTAGGTAGTTTTATTTATTTCTTTTTTCTGTTTGGAAAGTTTGAACAGATAAACATGCAGGAATTAAAAAAAAAAAAAAAAAAAAAAAAAACTAAAAAACAAACAAGGATCATTATCCTTAAACCAACTCTGCGCCTCCATTCTTTTCTGGACACATCAACCATAACAGATGGGACCCCCAACTACGCCACTGCTTATTACCGCTTTTCATCAGTAAGGCTTTAAAGCATCATCTGTCCAAGTGGACTAATCAGCTCTGTATTATCCCCACCATCCTCCCCCAAAACACCAACACACACTTACGTAAGACTTATTGCTTCCAAAGTATCCAATCATCAGTTTGTCACAATTTTATTGATTTAAAAATGTATTTTAGTTTTAATATTGTTTCAGGAAGTTTACTCACAGTTCCAGTTAACTGACATTTCTGACTAAAAGCAGTTCCTGAACAGAAATGTAGCTCACTAAGTTAATTCCCTTCTAAATTTCATCTGCAAGCAACCTTAAGCTTTAGTCACCATTGTCCTTATGACTAGATGCAGACTGTCTGCGGATGTGAGATGGGAAAACCTTTATGGGCAGGTGTGCCACACAAAACATTAAGGCTGTAGACCACTTGGCAAGTCCACACAGCGAAAATATTCGCGCACATTTTTTTCTACAGGCATGCTGCAAGCTACAGGTTATAGCGTACACTCGTACAACATGTTACAGTGAAGGAGGTGAGATGCAGGCATGTGCTTCTTTTTCTGGTACCCCCCAAAATCCAGAAGACTGAACAAGGGGCTCCTGACTACTGAGTCCTGACCTTGGATGCAGCCTGTTAGAAATAAGAAAGTTAGACAATCAGTGGTTTGTTTGGCCATTATTTGGGTGTCCTACGTGCACACACTGTGTATGTAGCATTTGTACACAGTCAACAAGTGACCAGTATGTAAATCGTACTATCTACTAGTGTGACGTAAAGGCACCAAATGACAGCATCATCTGCATGTCATATATGAATACCACTTACTATAGCCTTACAAATACTTCTTGATACACGGGTACGACAATCGTAGATTCCATTTTCAGCAACATCTGTTAAGGTGGCTGTACAAGACTCAAGGTAACTGCAAGACACACCTACGCTCCCCTAAGATGCCGGCGCTCCTTTCTACGACCCTCGGAAAAACCCACAGTACCCATAGGGGTCAACGCCCTTTACAGGTGCATGTGACTACGGCTCAACTCGAAACTTTGCTAATTCATAGCAACATTGCTAAGAAATGTTTCCTTTGTGATTTAGTGCCTGGCCATTTGTTTTGCTCCTGTCTATAGTTTAGTAATAATAATTATAATAATAAAAATAATTGTATCGCACTTTTGTTTTCCAGAATGTATATAAAATTTAATACAAATCTCAAACAGCCAGTATCTACACAATAATACCAAGCATAATAATACTAATAATACCAGAAGCAAAACGCCGTCCTCGTTGTTCCATTTTAAGCCATCTTTATTACTGCCACAGTTGATTCTTGTGGATTTCATCCAGCTCAGTTAAAGCAATATGGGTTTTTACTTCTTCAAATTATATTCTTCACTCTATTTTTAATTTCCAAAATGTGCTAAAAGAAATGATTTGCCCCTTTAGCTATCTCTGGATTTACTTTGGGGTCATAGGTTAATAAAGCACAAGGAGACATACGTTGGTAAAATAATGTATGAACAGAGTTCCATTTTTGAAGGTGATATTAATGACGTGCATCTCTAGAAAGGGGATATATTGGGTGTCATGAGGACTAAAAGATGTTCCCGAATCAATGAAAATCAGAGAATCAAAGACACTTACTGAACTTGTGATTAAAGTGTTTGACTTTGTGGGAAAGCCTCCACACTGAGCTGTTTTTCATCGACTTTAGCTTGCTACAGCATGTAAAGTTGCTTGCTAACAGTGAAAGGGCTCACTCAGCACTCAGACCACACACACACAAGCACAGACACAGTGTGACTTCCCTCGTTCAAGCCACCGGCTCTTTCAGCTTCCTTTGTGTCTGAAAACATGAGAGAAAAACATTCACTTTCAACACACTTTCACTTCATCTTCCTGCAAACTATTGCGTTCAGAACAAAAGCGAAAAAAAGACGAGAGAAAACACATGGGAAAGAGGAATTTGAAAACACTCTCTGACGTGCATGTCTAACTTTTGGCCTGATCGCATCTAGTTGACGGTGTAGGGCTAGTCACCTCTAATTTGTCAAATAGTATTTATTCATTACAGAGCAGAAGCCAACTCAAGATACTTTTTAAAGTAGAAGTTGCATCTTTAGAACTTCAAGATACAAAAGTTCACTTGTGTTTTGGTCAAGATTCTTTGTAGAGTGGCTGCCTTTGAAATGGTGAACCAGGGAAATTATACATGAGGTTATGGAGTATGACAATGGCACGTGCAGCAGAAAAGCTGGACCCCCCACACTTTGTACCAAATTACAGTGCAGAGGATGAAACAGAGACTCTGAATACTACAAGACCTACACATTTGAGTGCATAACTGTGCATTGACAGAAGTAAACAAACAGAGACAGAGGACGGTGATTTGCCTGCAGAAGTATGAAAACAGCACAGTTCCACGTGGCAATTAAGCAAAACTTTCTATCCACAACTTGACAACTTCTAACTATATTTCCAAGGAAAAGACTTTTTTGTGTTTTGTTCAATTTTTCAGAAAAGTTCAGCTTTTTTTGTGTGAAATCTATTTGCAATCTATCAATTGCAATAGATACAGTTGAAATGTGACTCACGTCCCTGTCCCCTTTCAGTTTTTTCATTTAGTAAGTCATATATGGTCAGGTTTTGCTACTCTAGTAGGCTAATATACATAATAACATGCATTTTGAAATCTTAAACGAATGCATTATTTTCAGAAAACTAAGTTTTCCAGAAAACTGGCAGGGACAGTAACAGTTAAGGAACTGTTCCTGGAACCTTCAAGTAAAAACCAAAGAAAGAACCAATGAGGGAGCGTAGATCAATACAGTGGTACATATTTAACAACTTTGTGGCATTAATCGAGAAAAGACAGTACTTTTAATGTTTGAAATTTCTTCTGAAACTGTGCACATTGCAGCAGGAGGAAGTGTTTGACAAATGTTGTGCAAAAAATGAAAAGTGTTGGGTTGCAGCTTCGTGTGGCTTCAGGTTGGCTAACATCATGTTGAAAGGGAGTGAAGACATTGAAGCCAGAGAAAGACAACACAGGTCGAGGTCCAGTTTTGACATGAAATAGTTACACAAACAAACTAAGGTTTGTCACTGCTTCCTACTCTAAATTCATAGAAAATAGGCAGTTTTCCTTTTTGTTGAGCTTTTTGCTTTTGCGTGAGAAGAAAGGGGAAGTGTGTTTGATGATGATATTCTCACGCAGACAAACTGAAATAACCTGAGTTGTATTTTTTGCCTTTTCTCTCTTGAGTCTTTGTCTTCTAAACCGCAAAAAGCAGAAGTTTTTGTCAAGGAATGTTAAGGTGATTCAGGAAATATATAGTTGGCACTGTCTAGGACTTAAAATTAGTCAGTTTGACAGATATTTTCAAACAATATTTTTGCTGGTTCATTGGAAAAATTCCAATAAAATAGACCAACGGAAAAAGACAGAACCTTGAGCGACCAAAGACTAATTATAGAAACATAAATGTTCCAACTGAATGTCAAGCAGAATAGAAGTTTGTCTGGTCTTAAAATGTTTCATTCCATTAAACATATAAATAATGTTAATGTATTGTTAATCTGAAGTTTGAATCATTGTAGGACTCAATACTTTGCAGATGGCTAATTAAAGTTCCTGCTAAATTGATGCTAATCCTTAGGATGAGTCACTTGGTAGCTTATGCTTTGCTTATTGCTAACTGAACTCAGCTTCTGGTAATCCTCAATAAGGGGAGCCATGTTTCTCCTTAAAGTGCTCCCCAGTGTTTGTTAATCCATGGGAAACACAGAAGGAAGTTCTTCTGCAGCTTCTCCGTGTGTCGGTGTGTGTGCACTCGAGAGCGTGAAGGATCCGCTTGTGAAATAATCGCCACAGATTACGTTCGTGTGGTCAGCCAGCGTCACAGTCTGCGATAATCAGAATTTAATTCTCATCACTGATGTAATGAAACAGACGAAATTGTCTTTTCCCAGGGGTTGAGAACCCATCGTCTAATAATTGAAACGGGGAACTTTTGCAGCAAGTGCTTCATAACTGCTACGTTACAAAGGATCTTTGACGGACATCAACACATTTAGTCTTGCAAAATAAGACAAAGACTGTCCACATTAAAAACAATTTTAATCTTTTTATTTAGGATTAGTGCAATAGCTATGATGGAGTATTAGGGCCAATTTACAAACATTTTTTTTCCTTAAATTACGACTTTAATGTCAAATGCAAGAGAAAAACGTTGCAACGGTTAAATTAAGCTGTCTGTTTATTATGCACAAAGATGGAAGATGTCAGGCATTTTGTGAAGCTTTATTTCCAGATATGTTTCAAAAACAAAGAAATCTTAAACCTTTGGTAACTGAAAATAGAAATATGATTTGCATTAGTAAAGAATATGCCCAAAACCGTCCATATTCTGGGGCATAAACAAATGACCCCAATTGCTGTTGCTACATTTGTTGCAGCAAAGGTTATTGTTCTTGTTTTTGATAAAGCAGCATTAATTTCTTTTTGGTAAATTAAGAGGATGCAGATTAGTTCAGAGTGTTCCTATGTTTTCAAGTTTGCAAATATTTTGAAGAAACCCACATTTCTGTCCATTGACTGTATACGAGAACTGGACTCTGGTACTTTAGGATTCCTGTCAAATATGATAAAGAAAGTGGGGGATAGGCTATACTCTATGGAGGAGAGCCACAGGTGAGTTGGTGCTGTAACCTGTTTGCACAGAAAAACTGATAGAAACCACAGAAATAAACACACAAAAACAAAACTTAGAGATTAAGTCACCAACTTTTCATTTTACAGTCACAAGCCGAGACAAGATTCAACATGTGACTGTGGTACTGGACAAGTCTTGACATGCTCTTGTGCAGCTTTTGCTGTGTAAAGTTCCTGTATTTGTTTTGGTTTTAGGTTTTGTCTTGTTTTTAACAAACTTTGATACATTTTGAACTTTCTGTTATGTTTTCAGTCATTTCATTTCTCAGTAATTATACATATGAGCTGTGTTTTTGTTATTTTTCCTTTGTAGCTCTTGAACTATCTTTGTTTCTTTATATAGTCTGGCCAAATTTGCTCTTCTTGCCCGCATATTGTTTTGTTTACACCAATAGATGTTCCTCCTTTTTTTTTTTTTTTGGAAATTTCTGCACAATGGTTCTCAAAGATGAGGATATTCTGTCTGCCACTGTTCATGTGTTAAGGTTAACCTCTCTTACTATTCAACATTTCAGTGGAGCTGAAGGTAGTGTGCTTACACACAAAAAATATTAATCAATTTATCCAATTTTTCTAGAATTTGAAAGATAACATGCCAAAAGCAAAGAATTTCGGCCTCCTATATTCCAGACATGTGAACATCGTAATGATCTGTACAGAAAATGAAAGGTCATGAGATGAACAGCCTCCACTTTTCGTGGTTGTTGTAAAAAAAAGTTCTTATACCTTGTCTGTTTTTTTTGCACATTTGAGAAATCAGTAGGTACCAAACTATAACTCCCATTTTTAGGATGAGTTAAAAATGACTGGTAATAAAATCAGCCCTTTGTGAGCAGCCCTGAAAGCTTTACATTTCTTTGATAATACAATTTCCTAACCCAGCAACTGTTCTTTCTTTGTGTGAGGCCTGACTATTTACAGAAACAGGTGAGGTTCTTCCTCTCTGTCTGCTGTCTGTGTCAAACCCGGGCAAACTGGAACTGTAGTGACTGTGAACAAACAGTGCTGAGTCGTCTGCCTCCTCTTAGTTTGGGATTAGCGCTAACAATGAACCATGTGAGAGTGATTTAGCTCCACACTGACTCGCACGCCTGTGTCTGCTTTGTAATCTTCATGTCAGAGGACAAACAAAACTTAACTAATCACTGAGCACGGCACATGCCAGTCACTCTTTGCTTTCTCTGTATTTGTTTGAGGCCATTTTTTTTCTGGTGGTTGCCAGATCTTTTGGGGGGAATTCCCCCGCTTGCATGTAACCAGGTTATTGACAGTAAAATGGCTAACAGATCAGGGTGTGGCATGTGTACATCCGTGTGCATCAGAGTGGGTGATAGTGACATTATTGTATATGAATTGGCTTGTTGTCTGTCATTCCGCCTACCGCAGTTTATGTCCACAAAGCTGAGCAGGGGTGGAATGTGTGTGTTAGTGTTGGGGAAGCAGGGGTGTTAGGAGTTGTTGGGTTTTGGTGGTTAACTCCTAAACTTTTTATTCCTCAGCACAGTGAAGGATTGGTCGGGGGGCACGTTGGGATCAACACCAGACCGTGCACTACATTCTTAATTGGACTGAAACAACGAGGTGGGAAGGAAGTGAAGAGAAAATGGGAGTGGGAAGAGAACTTTAGGAGGAAGTTACAACCTCTTGCTCCCCGATACCTCAAATGTACCCCCTTCCCTCCCACTCCCTTTCAAAAACACCCTCAGAGGTAGAAGAGGAGGCGGCTGGACCACAGACCACCCAGAAAGGTGGAGACAGACAGCTAAACAAACATAGAGACAGACAGGCTGTGCAAGACTGAATACAGAATCAGATTAAGTAAACAACAAACAAAGCAATAATTTTGGCATTTGTGAAAGCCAGAATGGCTCGTTAATCAATTAATTATGCATTTTGAAAACAAGACATTCACATTTGAAGTAAAGAAGAAACTACAAAACAGTGATATTGTTTCAATGTTTCCTGTTTATTCGACAAAACCTTTCGGATGTTGATGTTTGGAGGAAGTATGACAGGAAGGAAGAGTCCTGTATACAGGCCAAATTAAGAAAAAAAAGCTTGCAATAAATACTGTTTATATATGTATATATGTATATATATGTATATATATATATATATATATATATATATATATATATATATATATATATATATATATATATATATATATATATATATATATATATATATAATGTATGAGAACCATTGGATCATGCTCATATTTAACACAATCAAAAAGGTTTTAGTTTGAAAAACTCACAAAAATGTCTTTGTAGTCAAAGTCTGTAAGGGAAGGTATAAAGATTAACCTGATTTTTTTAGTATCCAAACATTGCTCAGATCAAGAATTGATTACTTTTATTTGAGAGACCCTTTTTATATCAACACTGAAGTCTGAAAACGGAACATTTCTGCTCAAAAAATGCAAAGAGAACTCAAAGATTTGAGATAAAACAACAGAACTACCAGGTACTCCAAAAAAAAAAAGAAATTGAAGTAGAAGTTCCCGACAAGACTCTGAACTTAAGGAAGAGATCTGCATGGAACCAAAAAAAACTAGAAATGTAAATGACAGCAATTAAACAACAACTTCCCGTCCTACGTCAATCCAGATTCCCATACCCCCAAGGTAAAGTTGGAGAAAAAAGTTAACAAAAAAAGGATGAAAAAAGACTATGTACATTTTTTTCTATTGTTATTTGTGGACATATGATCTCTGACGTTTACATAAATAATTCAAACACACATGAACATGACTACAGTGTCTGAGGTGAATGTAAACATGCATGTAGCAGCCTCTGCCTTCAATGTTCTTTATGGATATGCATGTCCATAACATATGTGGGTAGATGACAGATCTCTGCTCACCACATCAGTGTTGGTTTCCGCCTTTTTTCCGCTGCCTCCTCTCCTTGACTTCAAAACTTCCTTTTCACAAATTTCTGCATCATAAAAAGCCTTTTATCTTTCCCTGGGATGGGTTTTGTTCATGTCCACTGGTAGATGGATCTACATTGAAGTCTTTGTGGTAAAGGGGCATGTGCATCAAGCAGATATATCTATACAATTTTTAATTCATGCTACATTTTTTAATTTCAAAATAGCTGTAACCTAACTTGCAGGCATTTGGATATTTTTCCACTTTCAGATTAATTTTCATCAGTATAATGTGTCATAAAAATATGTAAATGTCATTTACAACAATAGGTTTGAGGTTACACTATGATACAACTTTAGTAAAAAAGAACCAAACAAAACATTAATTTCTCTTCTTTGTTTCCAACTCATGTTTATGTCTTATTCTGTACATCCACATCAGCACATCCCAGTAGAACATTCTCAGCTGTTTCCTTCAGTTTACTTTTCTCCCGGTTTTCTGACTAAACAGCCCAGAACCTTTCAGCACTACTCTTTACTGCTTGACTTTTTTCCACCAACCTTCCTGCATTAACTGTTATTTCTTTTCTTTTCAGAGCACACAAGAACTTCTTTTCTTCACCTGCTGGCTCATCAGAGTATCTGAACATGGGCCGAAACTGCAGTCCTCTGTCCTAAACTCTGTTTCAAGGATTTACTCATTCTTCTGATCTGCAACCTTAAAGATTGAGAAGACAAGGCTGCAGTTTTTAACTTTAGACTCCATCTGTTTCAGTTTGTCACAGTGGAATTCCAGTAAATTCCACCAGTTACTTCAAATCAGTACTCACAGTTCTCCTTGTGGGTTGCTTTAGTTAAGAAGGTGTATATATATATATATATATATATATATATATATATATATATATATATATATATATATAATTGAATAAATGCAACAATATTTTTGTAGAATTTTATAATGCCATCAGGGTGCCAAAGGGCTTACAATAAAAGCAAGGAGATTGATCAGACTTTACAACCAGTAAAAGTCAATAAAAAGAGGCATACAAATCACGACAGAAATGTCATCCAAAGAAATTTCACCCGTAAAATATATGCCACTTTAAGGACTATATGGCATTGCTAATCCTGGTGGTGGTGCCAGTAATGATATACAACTGGACCAAAGCCTCTTGCATAAATGTTACCAGTAAACATTATTATGATATATCACAGGCAAGCTAGATGAACTTGGGGTAAAGATAAAAACAAATTATTTTCATAGCGAAGAGCTTGTCTCAAACTCAGACATCCAGGGGAACTTCACTGGTGAGTCACGTTGAAAAAGAAAATAGTGGAATGCATTTTGATATACTGCATTTGTTTGGCTCAACTCTTGTTTGTCAGAACAATCAGCCACAAATGGAAATAATTTATATTTTGCAGAACAATAACACATTTATTCATGTTTTTTTTTTTTGCTTTCTGAGCTTTCTCTTACGTTTTTTATTAACCCTAACTGACAAAGAATAAAAAAAAGGCAGACATTATTTCTTTTGAGGAAAAGAGGAAGACGAGGGTGGAAATTCCCTTAGTGGATCCAGGTCAGTTACTTCCACATGTCCCTCTGTCTGATTTTCTGACTCACGCCTTCATCATACAGACGAGACACAGCGTCAAGTGATGCACATGGTGAGCCTCATATGTGGAAGTGATCAATAGATTAGTTATGGTGTTTCATACCATAACTAATCTGAAGAAGGCACAGTGTGAGCAGTGACAGCACAAGTGGAAATCGCAGCATTTCCAAAATGTTACGGATGCATCGGTGCACATGACCGCAAATTCATCTAAGTTGCCCTGGACAAATAAAAGCAGTGTTGGTGGAAGCGATAGTTTTCAAATAAAACGAGGTTTCCCACTTCCTTCCAGGATCCAAAAACGTGTTTCATAGGTTGATTGATTCCTCTAAATTGTGCCTAAGTGTGGATGTTGGTGTGTGATTGTGTGCCACTTAAACAAATTGGCACCTGTACAGGGTGTGTACCTCATCAGCACCAGCTAGTTTAAGCTCTGGATGCCCAGTGACCCTGAAATGGAAAAAAAAAAAATAAAAAAAAATGGATGGATGGACATTAGAAAAATAATTTGATTAAGTTTTTTTTTTTTTCAAATTCATAGAAGATACAATGAAAAAATGATGTTTCCTTTTTCCTTTTTGTGTGATTGTGATGCATAGGTGCATCCATGCAGGTCTTGTCCCTGGTTGGACACATTTGGAGATGTTCGTCACACTTTACTCTCCATCTAAGTACAAAATTATCCCATATGTGAACCCGAAGTGAAAGTAGTCTTTTTTGTTTATAAAAATCAGCTAAAAACTTTTATGTTTTATCTTTGTTGGTGTGAAGGTCAAAGTGTGGCGCTTTTGATCAAAGGAGTGTTTTGTTTTTTTTTCAGTGGGGTCCATAAACTGGGAATTTGTAAAACTTGTGAGGTCCAATAGCTTGCAACATTTTAGACCCCATAATTTAGAGGTTTTGAGGGCCGACACTGTTTTTTTTCTCGCAGCTTGAGTATAGAATTAGGGGTACAGTTACTGTTATGGTTCACAGTCAGGTCTTTGCTTTGATGCCACAGATTTTGTGGGGGTGCCACAAAAGCAGACGGACAGTGAGAATTTGTTAGTTTTTGAACATAAATTCAGTTCTGTGTGTTTGTGTATACAGCAATGTTTTTTTTTTTTTTCATGTGTGTGTGTGGGCCTCATGGTGCTGATTGTCATACATGATCCATCATGAGAGAATCACCCTCCGCTCTGTGTGTTTCTGTTTCCAGGTTTAGTACAAACCTCATCTCCTCAATAGGAGTCATAGAAAAAGTCTTTCGGAAGCATAATGTTAATTATGTTGTATGCTCTGTTTTCCTGCGATAGACTGGGGGCCTGTCCAGGGTGTGCCCCACTTCACCCAATAGTAACAGGGACAGGCTCCAGCAACCCTGTAAGGGATTACGCAGGTTCAGAAAATTGATGGATGATTTGTTTTAACCCAGGGTTGCAGTGTTTAAAGTTTAAAAAAAAGTATATATCCTTGTCTTTTTCTTTGATCTTTCTTTTTTATGTATGTTTTACATTTTTAACAATGCATTTATTGATTGTTACCGGTTTAGAAACAGTTGCATGGTGCTTTGCTTTAAAAAAACCAATAGGTCAATAAACTTGCTTTAAGCATTTGTGATGAATCAAAAATATGGTTTTAATGTACATCAGGTTGCTCAGAAGCACAGCATTTGGGGGGGAAATACTTCTCATGTAAGCATTAGGGGTGTTCCTTTAAATATCCCCTTTGATTTCAAAAGGATTGTCTGTGATCAGATGTCGAATGGTGAATGGGAAAGACCTAAAATGTTCCGTAAATAGGAGATTGGCCCGAAGGAACAGGAGGAGCAGATTGTTTCTATGAAAACAGGTGTCAAGATGTGGGTGAAAAGTGCTCTGTTGTGGTGTGTCTGTGGTTTTTGGATCAAAGTATTTCTCAGATAAGTCATTAATCTCTGAGGAAATCATGATGAAACTTTATGAAAAAAAAATCAAAAAGACAGCTTACCAATATGACTCACCCACAGTTTCCCAAAGCAAAAAGTAGAACAGCATGTTTTTCCATTGCTGCAACCATTTCCAGAAACTACAGTCTTTTTAGGCTTCTCTGAACAACACAAACCTTCTAAAGAATTTTAAAGACTCCAAAGATGTTGAAAAACTTCTGTGAATGTTGTTTAAACTGGTGTCTGATTTTGCAAAGCAGGAAACATTTTTATATGTTAAATTAAAATAATAAAAAAAAAAACTATGTGAGTCAATCTCACTTAAGAATTGATTAATTTAAACAGTCATCTGATTTTCCATTAAAACTTTCTTTTAAAACTATTACTAGTATATCTCTAGGAATAAAAACACATTTTCTTTAAGATTTTATTATTTAAATATTATAATTTTATTGACGAAAGTTCCTTTATTGCCAAATTAAAATCCCCCGTACCACAAAAAACAAATCTCTGAATTTCATATTTCAACATAAAACAATTTTAGATGGAATTTTGAAAAATAATTCAATATACAACAAAAACATGTTGAAGCTGAAATCACTTAAAAACGTTTCAATAAATATTGAATTGATTGGGGGTTTGACAGTTACCGTATGTCCAGCCTTAATTTCAATGACGGGGACCTTTAAGTTACCACTTTCTTTAAGAAGCAATACTATAACAGCAAGAACAACCGGGCCGCACAGGTATTGTTATAGAGTCTGTTATTAATCATATAAAAATATAAATAATATTTATATGTTTTATTTCTCTATCAAGGTCCTGCATGCCATGAAGGTTTTTGTTTTAAGAATGGCGACTTTTTTGTGTTGGTTGAACTCTTCATAAAAGCAGCATTTCAAAAATAATGACTGTTCATAGTAAGAAGACCAAACTGCCATTAAAATTATATTGAAATTCCATCTGACTGACTCGACTTTAGTGCTGCTTTTTGTTTAATTTCTGTCAAAAGCTGTGTTTGGATATTTAGACTCATTTCGATTACTTTTCCATTTGATGTAACTGGATATTTAATACAAAATTGTTCATTTCTGCTGAGGTATTTGTCTGTGTGTGAGTGTGCGTGTCTGCGCCTGTCTTTCAGTGTTTTCCTCTTGTTTTTGCAACGGCATCACACACCTACTCAGGGTGTGTTGTCTACCCTTGCTTGTTCCATGTCTGTCTAGCATATGTGTGTTTTTGTGGGCATTTGTATAAAGCTCGGGAGCTGGTTATTAGAGCTGAAATCTCTGCAGCTTTCGATTGTGTCTGTCCCATGGTGACTCACGCAGTGGCATGGTACCTGGCTAATCACTGTAGCATTAAAGACGATTAGCTCTCATTGTTGCTCTTGTTGGGTAACAGATGGCGGTTTTGATAGGGAAAGCAGTCAGACAGACAATCGTCCGTGGGTCTTAGGTCGCATAAAAAGTGATTTTAAACCTGTCTGACTTGAGTTTTAGCAACTCCTGTTACCATTGCAAACTTCCTCCATTGTAGATGTAAAGATAAGTGACATAATTTCAGCCTAAAATACAAATTATAGCTCAACTTGCTTCAGTACTTAATAAAAATATAAAACATTCTGAACTAACCAAACCTTAAAAAGAAAGAAGACAAATTGCCACAGGACAATTGAAACAAAACATGCCAGATTTTTCAATTTTCTGTGGTGTTAGAATGCCTTCATCCACTCCTAGACTTTACATGACCCAGGATGTATCTACAGGAAATGCAGAACAGAGGAGGAGAATTCATGGGAGGAATCGTTTGAACACTAGTGTAATAAATATTTTCCTGTAACACAAGGTGTGAATGAAACTATCATTGTTTTTTTAAAAAAATAACTAAAAATGTAGATGGCCTCACACCAGTTGTCTGGAATTTCAGTATTCCTGCAACAACAAAAGACACCCAGAAGTGGTAAAAGCACTCAGGAGTTCCAGCTCTTCTAATTATCAGTGTTGTGGAGAGGTGAGGGCTCAGAACAGGTTTCTCTGTGATTACCCAGGCTGTTCTTCTGTAATATACATCTTGTTTAAGGCTGCTTTTTATTTATTTATTTATTTATTTTGGGTTTAGGTTAATGTGTAAAAAATATTCATACTTAATCTTTAAATTTGTAAAAAAAAAAAAAAAAAAAAAGAAATACATATTTCTTTATGCTTTTCTTTCAGTAAATTTGGGATTATTGAGTGTTTAGGGGTGGATGAGGCTTCTAAATGTGCACCAGCTGCAACCTTCAACCTGCTGAAAAAGAAGTATCCATGTATGAACTGCATTGAAAATGCACTTTGAGTTCAGACACATTAGTTTAAACCCTCAAACAGCCTGATTCCAGCCCGGGTCTCCTCTCTTCTTGGAATGATTGGATGTTAATCCACATTAAAATTATATTTCTCCCAATTAAACTCAATGCTGGTATCTAGCTTGCCATAGCAAATTTTGTACATTTTATTGTTTTACATAGTTTCTTTTTCAAGTGCACTTAGAAAATTGTAATTAATTTTGAGCTAAAATAACACCAAACAAATGGGTTTTATCTCATTGCATGTCAAAGCAATTATTCAGTTTTTTAGGTGAAAGACATTTCTAAGACAAAACTTGGACACGTAAGGAAAACAAACGCACAAAGTGATGCATGATAATGATGTTTTGCTTCATTTCCTGAATGTGGGATTTCCCTCATTTAGCATTCATTGCAAAACTCTCAGGAGATGATGGACAAGATTTTAGTGGGAATTCTTTAAGAGCGACGAACAGCATTACTGGTATTCAAAGGCAACAGAGGGATGAAAATGAGCAGTGATGCTTGAGTGCATCCGAAGTTTGTTTGTGTCTTGGATGAATGCTTTTGAGCGTCACATAGTGACAGCCTGACTTCACCGTTTGGCATGCCGGACGGGTGGAGATACTAAACCTGTACCTTTAGCACAGGTACTTTTAGTCAAGTAAATGCACTCTCAATCACAAAAGAGAGGCCCAGTTTCACCTCAGTAGCATTCAGAATTATGAGTGTTAATGTACCGTGCACTTCAAGTCTTTTTCAAATTCAGGATAAATGGAAGAAGTACCACTGCACTTCTGAATTACCATAAATCCCATTCCAGCCCATTGAGCTAAAAAAAAAGGACATTTGGCATCAGATATACAGTATATAGATAAAAACTTAACCATTTTTGTGAAACAGCATTTTTTTTAAAGCTAAGATAAATGTGTTTCGGCTAAAAAAAAAAGGTGAAAAAGGTGATGATCTCTTTATTTTAATATATGCTATCAAATTTAAGAATAAAAAGGCAAAATGGACTTTTAACTTTTATTTTTCTGTCATGTCATGTTAAAAAGATGATTTGGTTTGAACAAATCAAGTTCTACCTTATCCACAAATCACATGTTAAATAGGGAATTTAAGCATTTGCAGTGTACAGTAGATGTGATGTAAATTAACATTCTAATCTGTAGTTTTGAATTGAAGATTGCCGAAAAACAAACAGGTCCATCATTTTTCCAGGTAGATTCTATTGTAATAGTTAGAAAAAGCTGTCAACCACAGGACTGACAGTTGGTTTATCAGTTGACAATTCTCCCCAACTATTTCAACAAAATGACAAACCCGACAGGATATAGCCATCCAGTTGTTGTGAGCAGCATGCAGTTGTGGGATGAGCAGCAAAGCTGAGTCTGTGGGTTGTGGCGATGTAAAATTAGCCTCATCATATTTGCTAACGAAAACAGTTTTTTTCTGACGCGGACTCCTGCTGGATGCTGTTCGGTGGATTAAGTGAACTCAGTCTGAAGAATCATTTCAGCTATTTATTCAGCCAGCGAACAGGAGCTGCAGCGTCACATACGACAGAACAGCAGCAGTCCAGAACATCTTCCTCCTGCAGATCACCAGCTTGGCCACACACTGTGGTGGGATGATATATTATTGTTCAACCAGAGTTTGTCACAAGTCAGCCAATGTGGTTGTGTTGGTCACTCAGGCACGAACAACACTATGTTGATTCCACATGTGTTGGGGTTAGAGACTGCAGGTCAGGACTACTTGGAGGCCACGTTTTCTTCTTGTCTGACAGTGGTCCCTGGTATTTACTTTTATGTTCTGATTGCCTTCAGTAATGACAAACTGTTTTTCCGGTGGCTGGAAGGCCTGTCCACTTTTAGTCCAGTCAGTGAGCTGCTGCCTTTAAGCTGGTGTTCAGATAAAATCAAAAATTAACATAATTCTCTTCATTTTAGGGAGCAGTACATTTCAGTCCCTGCTAAATGAATGCAGTGGTCTCCAACCTTTTGCAGGTCGTTACATTGCCACAGCAGCCTTCAGCCTTGTCGCTGGTCTCAGAATATTATGAGCAATTGTTGTAATAAATTGCTATTTGGGGTAAAAACTCCTGTTTTTTGTCTGTTAAATGCAGATTTCTTTTATTTTGAAGACGAAAAATCTTCTTTTTCTGTTTCCTCACTGATTCTTCTGGGAAAAGAAACCTTCCCAATAGGTTTTTATTTATTTTTTTTGTTAACTTTTCTAGCTTGGTGGATTTCAATTTAATGGTCAGTGCAGTTTTAAGAAGGTGGATTTTTGATACGTGACTGAGTTACTTGCCATGCTTCATGAATAAATTTGATGTGGTGATGGAGAAGTTTTTTTCAAAATAAAACTTCTTTCAGAGCTTTATTATAAATAAAACTAAAATGTAGGCCCTTGTTTTTTGTTTTGTTTTTTCCCTTTGCGGCCCACAGACCTGGACAGGTCAGCAGCATGGAGGTTGAGGACCACTAAGTTAAGTTTTGATAAATCTCCCATTTGACTGTCAAACGTGGACATGTTCTGTCACATTTTCGGTTAGACCCAATGATTGTGTGAAAACCTCAATATCATAATACTAGAGCGACTCAGTGCTAGCATGAAGTGCCCTGTGACGAGGCATCCTCCCTAAGAGAACAATATTGAAATATCTCGGAGCTGATACATGTTGGCAAGGCCAATGATAGGCTGAACGTATTGGAAACTCAATCAAGAATCAATAATACCAGGAAAACAAAATTACTGTGGAGAAGATTTGACACTTTTTTTCGTTTATTTACATATTTTGCTGTCTTTATCCCACAAACACAGTTTTTTTTATACTAGTGTGATTTGAAGGAAACAAATTCCATTGCTTTACTTTGTTCTGTTTTTGTTGTGTCATCTGTCCAACAGGCAAAGGTCATTTTGAAAATGTGATTTTTTATCCTGGGGTGGATTCTAGTAGCTCAGTCCTCTGTCCTCTACTTTATCTAATCACATTTTTTTTTATTTCCATGTCACCCTTTTCTTCCATTCTAGTTTCCTTTCATTCTGTCTCCACCCGCCTCCCACTGACACCCCAACCTCTGATCCCCATCCTCCTTTTTCCGTCTGTGTTGTGTCTTCCCCGTTTGTCCTTTCATCCTGCAGAGGAAGAAGAGAAGGAAAAGAAGGACGAGGGTCCGTTTGAAGTTGGCGTCTGTCCCAAAATCAGTGGGCACACCTGGAGGCCAAATTGGTGGTGTTGTCCACATGCACGTATACACACTCTGGAAAACACACACAAAAAGTCCCCCATTCATTTTCTCATGGACACTCTCTCTGTCTCACACGCACGCACAAACACACTCATTTCCATCTACACTTCAAAGCCCCGTGACTACAGGGCTCTGACAGACTAAATACCGTTTACCTTCCACTCTACTGACTGATCGGCTTCCTCTGCATACACACAGCACCGGAAGCGCACACAAACACACGTATTTGCACAAAGACTGTGCACGCAAATACAACTCGATGACAATATGTTTTTGAACTTCATGCCCCTTCCTGCTATAAGAAACAAGTGTATCATGTTTGTAAGGCGTACACACTCAGTCAGATGCAGGCTTCAGGTGTTCGGGGTCAGAGGTCACTCTCTGTGTGTCACCTGAACCGTTATGTCCTGTGACGGAGCTCAGTTTACATGTGTGAAACAGCAGAAACTGGGAAAAGCTGCACACCTCCACAGCCGCAGTGCTAACTCAAATGCAATATATCCAACAAAAACAAGGAAATAAAGAGAAAATCATACTTGACATAAATGCTTCTCCTTATCCTTCTCTTTATCGTTGCATCTCTCGTGCAGAAAACCCCTGAATGTTTTGCTCCATCATGCTTCACCCATCTGTCAACTTCTCTAAATAAACCTGTCATAATCAAGTGTACGCGTTTTTCACCTGTCAATCAGCTGCTGTCTCCATGCTTTTGTTTTGAGGTAAACAGCAACTCAGTATTAAAAAAAATACTTTTAAAATAAAATTTAAAACAAATTGTAACATTTGTAACATCTGCACATTTTGATAACTAACAGATCATTTCTGTCTAAGAATAAAACCTGGCATACCTTGAACCTCAAACACTTTACAGTTTTGAGTTTCTGATTATTGTCCAAACTTTCTCTATTTTATTTATTTATTTATTTTTTATATATCTGCCTTAAGTTTTTTTTTCACCATGCAGGCGCAGTTGTAATACACTAACTGAAGCGCCGATGACAGAAAAGTCCAGGTTGGATTTGGCGAACAACCTGTGACTAATGACTAAATATTTGTGATGTTTTTTTATGTTTGTGATGGTTTAATCAGTCCTTGGATAAGTAAAGGCACCTTGTGGTGTTGCTTGTTGGTAATAGATAGATCTATCGAATAAACTTTATTTATACCTCCCTATAAGGAGAAATTCCGTTGTCTGGTGCACATCACAAACACATCCATTTTTTTTGTACTTTTGGAGTGTTTTCTGTCTCTGATTTCTTTTGTTTTCTGCTGCAGTGGGAGGTTCCGGTTTTTTTTTTTTAAATTCCACTCCTATGTTTGTGTGCAGCTTGGAGCCCAATTTGTTCGGAGCACCTGATTAGCTGAGGACGTCCAGCTCAGGCTTTAAAAACTGCCACATCATCTGTTGGAATCCCCCCAGCTGGCAGCAGCAGAGCTATTCTTTCTTGGTAATTGTCTTGTCTTTTTGGTTGTTTTTGTGTAGTTTTGAGTTTGTCTGTAAATAAATCCCCAGCTTATTTTCAGCCGGCGTTTGTTTGTGAGAGTTTTTAAGTTGTTGAGGTATTTCATTCATTTGTTCCTTTTAACCTTTTATGTTACATCCTTTTACAAGCCCCACAGGGGTGTAACAAATGCTTCCTAAGAGATGCTAAAAGCAAATGATTCTATTAAAAAATCCAATTACTTATTAAAAACTCTTATGGCAGCTGGGATAAAAGAAAAATGAAAGTCCAAAAAATTCTCTTAGTAGTTTTTGGTTTCCTTCGCCTGACTGTCACTCTTTGAAAAAGGAACACATTTGTGTCAGGAGCAATGAAAAGAGAGGATGACTGAGGAGAAAAATAAAGTCATTTTTGGAGTGATAAATTATCAGTCAAAAATATTTTTAAACTCATTTGCTCCAAATTTATGGAGACCGTGCAATATTTGAGTAATGCCAAATAATTATATGTAAAAACTGGCAGCAATTTATGTAATTTCTCTGGGTTTTTACACATGATATTTCCCTTTTTTAGTGTTTTCAACCTAACAGAATCTAATATGCAGCCTTAAAATCTGAATTTGAACTTTACTGCAAACTAGAAACAGTTTGCATGATTCTCTTTGAAAAAGCTCTTATTTTAATAGACTTAAACTGTTTTTGTTCACACATGATTTTATGCCAAGTCATTTTACTTAAAATAAATGCTGAGGTAAAACTCGTAAAACTCCTACATGTTTTACATTTCTTCTTTTTCTCACATTATCTTGCATTTCCTCTTTTTATCAAAGCTCAGTTCTTTGCTTGGCAGACAAGCAAAGTGTGGCACTAAGCACAGCAACAATATCGCAAAGCTGCACAAAAATAAATTCTAAAATGTAAAAATCTGACTTTTACAGAAAAATTAAAAGTCTAATTTTTAAAAACTTTTCATTATCCAATACTTCATGTCTTAATTTATGTTATAATAATAATAATAGTAATAATAATAATAATAACAAAGCATTTTATTTATAAAGTCCACTCAACAACGCCTTTTAAATAGAAGAAGGGTAGAAGTAGAAACAATACATTTTAAAAGACAAAGTGCATGATGTAACTGTAGGCTTTTGTGAAGAGACAAGTTTTGAGTTTTACTGTAAAAATTGAAAATGATTCAATAGTCTTTATGTAAATAATTAATTTTATTATTTTGTTCAACTTGCATCAATTAAACTGTCTGCTCTTCTAATTAAAGTGCCTGCATTAATTTCATGTTGTATTATTTTCCTTTGTATGTGTTTGTTAATAAAAGACACGTTACATAAGATTTTAAGTTTGGACGCACCATGGCCTATGAATTTGTCAATTTGAGCCTTTTTATACTGTCACGGAGAGGGCAAAAACATTTTAGTTTAATTTTAATTTCATTTAAACTATTTTAATAAAATGAACTTGATCAATATGCAGAACTGAAAGTAAATGTTTCAGAATTGTTTGTGAGTAAATGTTGTGGTCTTGACGAACATGCACTATAGCTTTAAAATAATGAAGCAGTGCTAATGAGCTTCCGGGAAATCATCCTAGTTTTCACAAGGTTTTACCATAGCAGCATCACACGTTCTCTCAAACTCATGAGATCATCCTCTTCAGTTCTTTCACGTCATTTAAACCACACATCTTCATCATAAAGAAAGCAAGTTATGAAAAATGCTGTCAGAATAAAATGCAAGTTACATAAGAACGTGTATAAAAAAAACAGTGACAGTCTAGTTTAAGTGAACCATATCTGAGATTCAAAAAATGCAAGTTTTCAACAGATCTTTTGTAAAGTGAGACGGCTGGAGTGGTTTAATCAAGATCAGACGTGTGAGATTATAGCGACATGATATTTCAGTCTCACAAGGTCAGGGAAGCGCTTCATCACAAGAAAGGAAACCAGTCAAGTCGCGCCGTAAGAGTTGCCTTCTGAGTCACATTGTGAGGTTTCAGATCAAATGTTGATTGTGAATCCCCATGTGTGTCATGAGGCGAGTATCTGACCTCACATGCAACCTTTGTCTGCTTTTCACACACATATGTGCACATAAGTAAAAGCAGACATCTCTGTACGGGAAGTGTCTGGGTGTCTTTTATTTTGTAAATAAGTTCCCCCGGTCCAATCGGAGAGCTGCTCTGTGGCACACAGACACGGTGACAAGTCTTTGCCTGTTGTCCTTCAGATAAAGATAGATGTGCACGTAATGTATGGCTGCGAACAAGATTCAAGCACAGCCCGCTCACCCAAACATAAACACTTCGAGCCACACTGTCATGCACACCTATAATCTCTCTGAAACAAACACACTGTAAACCGCTTGCTATTCTTTGTTCCTAAAAATCAAACCAAGTCAGAATGATGAGAGGAGGGTGGGCTTCAGAAACTTCAACACCCCGTCGGATGCTGTTCAACCCAAAAACTGCTGTTTAATCTTTACTCTTTCATGTTTTTAGCTAAAGAACAATATTTGGGCACCAGAAATATCTCGCTTCTGTTGTAGCACACTAAAACACAACATTTGACTGTTTGTGTGTGTGTGTGTAGGTGTATCAACTATGGTTAAACCTTCAAAAACACTCAAATCTGAAGCTTTAATTGAGCAAAAAGCTTGGCACTAAATCCCATGCATGGCACTGAAGTATAAGTGTCCTAAATGATCCAAATAAACTGGTGGGGTAGCATGTTTTGTTTTATTTTAAACTAGTTCACTACTCAACAAACAATGTTGGAGCCTCATATGTTTCTAAATGTGGCCAAAATGAGGATTTATTGAGAATCTACATTCAGAAAGAAATTGTTTTTTTCAAGAAGGCTGACCATTCATGAAATTATATTGAGAGAAAATGAAAATCATTTAATAAATGTTTTTGCTTATCATAGTATACACTTATTCTGTTAATAAAAAACACAAATGACTTTAGTGTGAGACAAATGATAAATTGCAGTCTTTCATAAATGAAAAAAATCTCTTAAGGACAATGTTTAAAGCCCCACTCTGATCATCTTTTGGTCTATAATTTTTCCCAGTGGTCTCTTCATTATGATTATGCCATTTTTAGCTCAGATCAATAAAACCTGTAGTTTTCTATGACATAGTTTCTGCAGAGCAGCAGGAGTTCATCAGAAATTCACCTCTAAGTTGGGCATGCACCCCTTTCCCATCCAGATTGCTGAGAGCTCTGTGTGTACGCATTCTCCTGCAAGCTTACAGCTCTTCACACCCCTAACATGACATTACCAGTGCAACAATTACAGCCAACAAGATTGGAGCTATCAAGCCGTACAGGTTTGAACCAAGTGCCAGCTCGGACAAGGATTTATGCGTCTGCTCCTAATTTTACAACGATGTGGATGAAGAATTACTCAGAAATGCCACTTTGAGTTAGTTTTTTAAAATATATGTCCTCCATCATAAGAAAATGCCACAAGGGCATGTAAAAAAAACACCCAAAACACAATTTTCATTAGAGTCAATGGTAATAAAACAAACAAAAAAAACCAAAAAACCTCATAATGTCAAATTTGCGCAGCGCTCATCTGCAACAGAAGCATGTATTTTTGTACGCTTGACAGTAAAGAAGAATTGAAAGTTTTTTCTGTATGTATCTGCAAAAGCAACAAAACCTTTGGTGACTCATACATTCTTCTTTATCTGATGAGAGTAAAATTCCTAGTGCAGGCTGATCAAATCAGACAAGCACCACAGATTTCCATCCGTTTCTGCTTCTCTTTGGATCCTCGTTCAATTAAACTTTTTTTTAAAGATCTCAAAATTTGGCAAATTTTCAGAGAATCATGATGATTGACACGTTAAAGCAAAAGGAAAGCAAACCAACACAATCTGCACAGTGGTTTTAGCTTTTATCATCAACAGGTTACAATACATTGCGACTATCTTGGTCAATTTAGCAGATAAGGCACCAACAGAAACCAAATCCACATTCCTTGGGTGCAGAAGCACCAGTCATCACCAGTCAGGTGAAAAGAACAGTGCTGCCTGGCACCCAGCATGTGTTTTCCTCCAAACTCGTGCTGCAGCACATGTTGACATGTTCATGTTACGTAAGAGCCTTCATCCTTGTTGCTTCCTGTAAGTACACAGCACTTCTGAGGAATAAGAAAAGCACAATTCCTTTCCAAGTTACGTGGTTTCAACATTTAAAATGTAAATTGTTCAAATTAAAGGTGCAGGAGGGATTTTTCTTTTGACAAAACAAATGTAAAATGTGTCATTCACCTTGTGTCGCTTGTTTAACTTGTGTGTTCAGTTAAAGCCTCTGTTGCGAAGTGAATTATACTTTGTTGTTTATTGGTGTGTGTCCTTGGTGTTGCGTGAGTTGTGAGAAAAGAGGGGGGAATTCAGCCCAATCCTGATGGAGACCAGCGAGCTTTAAATCACTCAGCAGTTTGAGCTCCAGGGTCGCAGCAGAATCAGGGCTGGCAGATTGGATGAAAACCCACTCTCCCTATCTGTCTCTCTGTGTCACCTCACACGGAGAGGGGAGGGTGAGACAGAAATGGATGAAAAATGGGATGGATAGAAAAGTAGGGAAGGGGATGAGGAAGTAGTTAAAGAGGAGAGAAGACGGGAGACCAGTGGGAGTGACTTGGAGTGTGGGGGAGGGAGGGTGAATGACAGACTGATGAGGGAAAATTAAAGGAAGAGAGGATGAGGAGAGATAATGGGCCAAGACCAAAGGAAGAAAGGTGGACCAAACATGAAAAAGGAGGACGGGGAAGAAGACAGAGAAAGGAACAAACACGGAGTGGGATGGAGAAATTATGGTGGGGATGGAGGAGAAACATGGATAAAAAGGAAAATAAGGGAGAGACAGAGGAAAAGATGTTGGGAACTGTTGCAAATGCATCATCTCAGCTGTTTTTACCATAGGTTCATCCAATTTCAAACACAATTGCCCACTGCTCAACTGATGTCCTGGACAAATAAACCAGCATCCACTGCTGTTTGACACAAGTTAAGTAAAAAGGAGAGAATATTTTGTCTCTCAGAGCTAAAGGCTCTTGATAAAACCTAAAGGTTGTTATTTTATGAATGTGCTGTGCAACAAACAAACAAACACATTTAGCAGAAACAGCCAAACCTGCAGAATAAAAACAAAACAAAAACTGTTTTTCTTCCAAATTTATTTTATTATGTTACATATTGTATGTATGTATTTATTTATTTTCTGTTTGCATTATGCATATATATTTCTCTATTTGTTTTATATTTCTCACCACACCTCTTTCTTGTTTCCTGAATCAAACCTTAGTCCCTTGCACCTGTATGGGGTTTTTGGGTTGTCCTGGCCTATGGAGGGTCTTAGAGCAGACGGGCTGCATCTTAAGGTGGAGGTTTGCCTTCCAGTTCCCTTGAGGTCCACATGACCACGCCACGAGATATTATGAAAATGTAACGTATGATTGGGGTTAGTGTGGTAAACGTATTGTCAAGTATTACTGACTCATGATGTATGGGTGATGCTGTCATACGGTGCCTTTAGTCATTACTCAGTGAGCGCACTGGCTCCTTACTGAATGTGTGCAGATACACAGCCTGATATCACAGTGCCTGTAGGATGCCCACAAATACTACTTTCTGATTTCCTAAATTCAATCAGCACTAACAAACTCATGCAAAGTTCGCAGGATTTTGAGGCATTGAAAAACTTAAAAAATCAATATGAGATGCCTGCATCTCACCTTATACTGTGTGTTGTTTAAGTGGCTGAGTCATAATTCATTTACACTCCTGGTTTTTAGTCGTTGCTGGGCTGATTGTACAATGTGTTTGCTATATCTATGTGGGGTATTTTCACCTTCTTTTATTGCTTTAACCTTTAGTTTATTTTTGTTTATGGTGTTTTTTTTTTTTCTTTAGCTTTCTTTTCATGTTACTTCTGCAAGAACTTTTTGTTTTATTCTGTACTGTAAAAAATATTTTTATACATTCCAGATTGTCTGGATTTGTTTTCAGTATGACTGAATTCATTGTGCGTTTTACAACAAGCAAAATAATAAAGCCACGACCATATGTGTTTATTTAAATGCAGTCAGACAATTTAGCCATTTGTCCTCTAGCAAAAATAACTATCGGATGTGGCTGTTGCTTGACACAGCAGGCCGGAATGTGAAAATGAAACGTAATATGTCAGAAAGTAAGACTGTAAAGTTAAAAGTCAAACAAAACTGTAAAAAATAATAAATAATAATAATCTCGGGGAAAAATGGAAGACTACAAGAGTGAGATGTGAGTTCACAGTGAGCCAAACTGGTTTTATGGTCTTGATCGTAGTCAGTGAAGTCCAGAGGGGATGAGTACATTTATGAAGACTGAGATTATTAAGTAGCCAAATGTATTACATGAGATTCCTTGAAACATCCATTAAAAATTAAAAATATATTGCAAATGAATAAACTGACAGATTTTCAGTGGAGTGTAGTGCATTCAATTCCACTCCAAGGTTAGTGGCTGTTAAATTAGTTATATTAGAAGCAAGTGGACCAAAAACTACTAATTCTTGAAGACTCAGTTGTACGAAAATGGTGTTTTTGTTGTTTTAACATGTTCCTGTGGCATTTTTCTGATGATTGAGGACACATGGATATTAAACTGAAAATGTTCCTTATTTAAATTGTTGTGAATGAGGAACAGAGCAAAAAATACTTTTTGAGAGAAAGAGCATATTTTAGTCCTGAAATACAATGGGCGGGCAGCAAACTGGATAAAAACTGTATGTGTGTATAGATCAATTACAGTTTTTTTTGCTATGCCAGTAATGTTAAGTTGGGGGTGTGTAGGGCTGTAAGCTAGCAGGAGAATGAGCAAACAAAGAGCTCTCAGCAAGGGGAACGGGAAAGGAGGTGGGGTTGCTCCACGCCACTGGTCCCGCCCACAACTCAGAGGTGGATTTCTAATGAACTACTGCCGCTCTGCTGAAACTAGGTCCTAAAAAACGACACAGGTTTTGGATTTGAGCTAAAAAAAAAAAAGCATGATCATAATGGAAAGACCATTGGGAATGCCTTTACAGGCTGTACTGTTTTTATTTACAAAAGAAACCTGCACAGTAAAGGTTTTGGTGCATCAGAGTCTAGACATTTTAAAGGGATTTTACAACAGTAAGTCTGTTAGGATGAATTTGCTTGAGTAAAAAGCACCCAAAATATTAGTTTCAAGATTTTTGAATTGTTTTGACTTCCATAGAAACTAGTTGCAAAGATGAAAAGCGGTCTTCACTTAGTTTCGTCTGAGCATCTGTGGTTGACTTTCAGCTGCACTGGTGGACGCGTGTTTACATCTGTGCTCCGTTTCCAGGTGTGGCAGGCAGGGAAAGCCTTGTTGATGCCTGTACCACTTGACCCAAAGTATCAATTGTCAGACGGACTGACTCAGACAATGCATGTCTGGTTTTTATTGACTCATATGCACAGAAGGATACATAATATATAAGTATCTGCACCCACACACAAGGAAATTATTTGTTAATAGTTGAATGCTGAAAGACACACACACACACATTCCCAAGTGTGGGTGACTCAGTGTCTGTGAGCATCAGACAGACGGAGGAATGTAAACAGCAATGATTGCTGGTTCAAATCCTTGCAGAATGCAGCACGGCGTGGCTGTGCAGCTTTCATCCGACGTGCGCATGACAGATCCAGGCGGCTGCTGAATACTTACACTCATTACATCATATGGTTCTTCAGCACCACCCTGCATTCTTCTTAACTTAGATTTAGAGTGCGTGCTTCTGAGACGGTTGAGAAACAACATCAGAATAGCAACAACAAGCAAGGGAGCCCTGTTGTGAGCCTGATGTGCCTGTTGTTTTGGATGTTCCAGTTGAGTTCCTAAAGGTTTTCTGAGATGATGCACTGCTAATGATGGAATATGAACCAAAAAAAACAAAATATCTTTAATAATATAATAAAGATTGACCTTACATGTATATTTAATCCATAAAAATCCAGACCCATTTTTTTCCTTAAAGTTAAATCACGTGTATCTTACCACAAACCAAGTGGTCCACAGAATCCAATTCTGATATATATATATATATTTTTTTTTCTTTTTTTTTCTGTTACATTGACGTCCCCATGGGTTCTTATTGGTTAAAGTAGAAAATGTACATTTTCATAGACTATGTGCTAACTTTTATTCTGAACTTGCGCATTTAATTCACAGAATAAACTGCCAAAGGTGAAAAATCAAATCAGAAGTTTCATATTCAGCTGCAAAGTCTAATGATTAAAATCTGCAAACATGCAGCTGCACAAATGCAGGAGGGCTGTTTGTCCATTAGGCTGATTGTTCCATCCCATTGCCTGCATGTGGCACCTGTGTCACCCTGGGTTTGTTCCCACTCATTCATTCATGGCTTCATCTGTACCTGCTGCTACCGCCGCCGCCGCCGCCGCTGCAGGTGCTTCATTCAGCTCGGCCCTTCATTCAGAAAAACAGGGCTGTGAGGGGAAAAACAGTAGGAAGGATGTTGCACCTCAGCGCAACAAAGAATGGGTGCATTGTGTTGCGTTGTGCCACATCCACCTACACATTTCTCACACTTTTCATTTTATTGTGAAGCAGGGGCTCTATGTCACAATGTTGGGAAACAAAAACTGGACTCATTTCCACACTGTTGTGTCTCAGAATGACACAAATCCAAACAGAGATCAGCATCTGGAACAAGTCTCAGTTTTCATTTACATATAACAATAATTATGGTGTCATTTTGTAGTTTTGATCGAATTTATTCCAGACTTGTAGTTCCAATCAATCATAAAAAAAAAATTAAAAAAAAAAAAACGCACAAACAAAGTACAATAAAAGATGCAGTGCCAACAGTTGTGCCAAAAGGTGGGCTTTGCAGTGCCAATAGTAAAAAAGAAAAAAGTACCAAAAAAAAGACATTAAAAACTTAGAAGCCACATTAGAAGTACAAATAAATGACAGTAAAATAAATGAATACATTTATATATAAGCGCAGCATGTAGGTTAGCTGAAAGGACAGATAAAATGGCAACTCTTCCAGTGTTTCCACATATCTAACTGAAAGCACTAAACATGTTATTACTTAAGAACCAAATGAGTGTTTTCTGACATATTTAACTGACAGGTAAACGTGAATTTGAAGGTGAGTGGTGAACCATATAGAGTGTTAATTGAACATTTAATCACTGTAGTAATGATAAAGATTTAAGGTCAGGATGAGGTTTTAGTGACACTGATGTTGGTACAGCTGAGAGGGGACAACAAATCTCTGTTTTATGTAGATTTATCTAAATAACCAATTCAATCTGTGAAGAAATGACTGAGAAAGATAAAGCAGGTGCTTGTGGAGGCTTCAACACACAAAATCTTACGCAATAGTGGCAATTTGACCCAAAATCACAGAAAGGCTGCATAAAGTCCAAGCAAAATTAAGGCAAAAATAATTTTGGTTTAATCTCATACTTATAACATCACAGTGACAAAAGCTGAACCAAGAATGCCTTAAAACCGATCTGAACGGTGCTGCCAAAGTCTGGTCACAGAGATACTGTAGATCTCAGTGTTTGTTTCCAGCGGTGCTTCCTCTTCTTCTTGCTGCAGATCACTTGAACATTCGTAGGTGTCTCCAGTCAGTCAGACCCTGACATTTTTAATCCAGCTAATCTGCAGCAAACAGGGAGGGATGGCTGGAAAACAAGAATTATGGGTTGGGCAGCCCTGATACAGATGAGTCTATTTTGAAAAAAATATTTGTAGTGAAAATGTGTTTAAATGGGTCAAAAATGTCATGATGTGCAGGCATTGTCCTGTGACTCAAAATGAAACTGATAATCCCTGCAAATGCTTTGAGACATTTTGGAAACTTTGCCAACGTTCCTCATCGGTCTGCGATGTTGGTCTTGTTTCTGTAGGGTTTAAAGCCCTATGAATCAGCATTTTCTCAAAATTGTCAGAAAAAGGAGATCAATGGAAGAAGGATGACATAAAAACCCACTTTAAATACTGATGTAATGATACAGAAGAGAATTAAACAAATTGGTTTAAATCGAAACTGAGAGTTTGACATTTTGTGTGAGTGAATTTCACTCAATTCTGTCATATTTTATACAAAAACATTTATAACTTTTTGTGATTTCCTTGATCTGAGATGTAATTTTTGACCCTTAAATTGTCTACTTAGGAAATAGTTTCTATTTTTTTTTTATTCTAAAGAGATCAAAAAATCGTTATTGAAATAAAAGTCTTAATTATTCAGATCATATTTGAACATCAATCCAGAAATCTCTAGGCTGGAACTCCGACTTCGCTCAGCAGTACCCAACCAAACAAGTCTCATTTATATGGCATTATACATTAGGATAAAAAGGTTTTTGTCAAATTATGGAAAGTGTTATGGAGACAAAAATATGAACCAAAGCCCTTAGATCTAGATCATCTCATCAAATCTTTTATTTAATTTTTTATATTTTTGATGGTTCTGCTGAGCTGTGTCTTTGAGAATTGAGAAAGCCATCTTGAGAGCCTGTGCATAAACAGTTCTGGAGATTTGAACGTTCAAGTGTGTCATTAATCAAAAGGAACCACAGAAAATTTCAGACTGATTCATAGACAGAAATAACTCTTACCCAACATCGGTTAAGTACATTCGTTTTGCCACTTCCATTCTTCAGAAATGATTCATGGACGTCCTAATCCAAGGCCAGGAGCATCTGGCTAATCCCTGCGGTCTCCCTTTCTCCACACCTTGGGACACTCAGGTCCTCATCAGCCACCCTTTAACCCCCAGCCTGAGTCACCTTGCTCTGCAGGGATCCCAGCGCCGCGGCCCTCACCCTCCAGACAGCCAACCCTACAGCCACAGGCACGCTATCCTAAAATCCAGTAAGCTAACCATTCCACTGGGGATTACTGTGATGAAACGGCGGTTTGGAGAAGCATTGCTGTTTTTCTGCAGTATTTACCCTCCTCCCTTTCTTTTTGGTTTTCTAAAAAGATTGAACTTGCTAATGTGAAGGATTATGTCCGTGTGGTCAAACGCATACAAGGAAAGCAACACCAGGAATTAGTTCACTGAGTTTTTAGCCCTCACTTGACTGTTAGTGGTTGAGTGATTTTGCTTCAAAAGACGGATCTGCCTCATTCACAAAGGTGCATATATGGACAATAAAAAATGACTCAAGGATATTTAAAGCAGCAAATGCACAGTCACAAGATGAAAACAATGAATAATGAATGATAAAACATTTTAAATGATTTATTTTTCTCAAAAACAGGTGACACTGTTTTGATGTGGTTTTAAATGGTTTATGTCACATTAAAACATTTCAAAAGTTGAAAATTGTAACATTTTGTAGTTTTTTTGTGCTATGACTGCATCAGATTAGCATGACTATTTATCCATCAGAGGTAACTCAGCATCAACAGAAGAAAGACAAAAAATAGGTGCTTATCATTCTTAATACATACATATATGTTTTTATATTTTTTGTAGGCCTTCATATGTGTTAGTGTATGCTTTTAATAATTATAAAGATTAGAAGATAAAAAGTTTTTTTTTTTAAAGTTCCGACCGTTTCATTGCTTTTCATTTATTTTTTTCCGTTTAAATTTAGTTTGTCACTTGATTTAATGCAGTTATCATGTTTTGACAAAAATAAAGTGATTCTATTTTTAAAAAAATTGTTTTAACTTAATTTCATGTAAAAGAAATCTAACTCGTCCATGTACAGGTATTGTGCTAAACTGTTTGTGTCCATCCAACCTCCATCCCAAAATCTGACATTTAATTCAAGAACAATATGTCAGATTATGGTTATTTCCTTTCTATTTTCATTGATGCCAGATGAATTTGGATTTGGCTATGGGGATGTTATCTTTTTTCTGGTGGGGAGAAAAAAATCAGAAAAAGTTACTTAAAATGTTGTACAAGAAAAGTTTTTAAATTATCCCCATTTTTAATGACGCTGCATATGTTTTGTGTAAATCCACTAATTTAGATATTGATAATGGTTCTCTGGACTTTTGTTATTGTACCACGTCTACATACAAAAAATAAAATTGTAAAAGCAGGATTTAAAAACACAAGCTTGAAGACATCATGTAATGTTTTCAATTTAATACATGCTTTTTTTATATATATTTATATAATATGACAGAATTGAGTCAAATTCACTCACACAAAATGTCAAACTCTCAGTTTCGATTTGAACCAATTTGTTTAATTCTCTTCTGTATCATTACATCAGTATTATAAGTGGGGTTTTATGTGATCCTTTTACAGGAGGTATTTGCTGTTTTAAAATATCATTTGCCTCACTTTGACTTCAAATGTTCTTAATCCTGAAGTCATCACGCTCATGCAAAAATGCATAATGCACTTGAAGCACACATCTTAAGAGATGCAGAAAGAGCTCATCTTTCATCGTATCTCGACGGAGCATGACCGCTTAAGCAAATGTCAAAACAGACTCATGTTGATGCTGGATGGGTGGTGTTGTCTCTGCAGCTCCAACTGCAACGCCTTCATGAATTTCCAAGCTCATCAACGCATTACGCATAATTTGTTGTTTTAGGAAATGTTTACATTTGGAGTTTTATTAAACGTAAAAGAGAAGGAAGCAATTGAAAAAAAGACATCAAGAAAAAACAGGTGAAAAACTTGTTACAGAATGAGATCCTGGTTAAAACCTGCAGCTGGAACAGATCCAAAAATGTGCAGCACTGCTAAAGGATTCGCTTCAAGTGTGTTTTCTTTGAATAGCAATCCTTTTTCCAAACCTACACATAAGAGTTTTAAAAATATTGTTGTTGCCGCCATCATTTCAAGCCAGTCAGAAGTAGCATGTTGAATTTCTTTCTTGGCAATTCAACCTAAAAGTCTCTCAGAAGTGTCCTGGGTTGCATTTGATATAGATCTTGAAAAGGTAATTATTGACATAACCAGTTGCTGTGTACATTTGCAAAATGTCTTCAATTTGATCAAAGATCAGATTAAACAATTTCCCGCCAGGGACAAAGAAGCATACCCATTAGAATTGAACTGTGAGCATGGGCCCCAAAGAAAATGTATCAGATTGCAAAAACATTTGCATTTGTCACGTCTTTTTGGCAAAAAAATATAATAATATAACTACATGGCTGTAGTTAGCATTAAGTGAGGTTTTTTTTTTTTTTTTTAAAGTGACTACTCGCATAGAATTTTCTAAAAAGGTTAGAATAAATCGTTAACATGCACCACATTCAGATCAACAATCAGCATAACTCACCCATCCCAATCTGAGGGAAACTTTGATCCGAATGAGTCTGATCAGGTCAGAGTATTCCGACTTACATGTTTACATGAAGCATTTTTACTGACCAGGCTTTTGATCCGGTAACTTGTGTCTATGTAAACATAGCTATTGTGTCCTCAATAGGCTGGAATTTGTGGCAGATGAAAATGTTTTAAAGTTTCTTTTTTGGTTACCAAAAATCCCTGTTACAACATATAAATGTAGTTTGTAATACCTTTAAAAATCTGTTTTTTGTTTTTCATTTTTAACATATTTTTATGCTCCGTGGAGAACTCAAGAATAATTTTTGCCAGGGCTTTTCAGAATCAGAATAATGCCATTACAATAGTAAATTGCAATGACATTATAGCAGCTCAAGACTGGGAGGTTTAATGATACAGAAAACATCAATGTGTAAAAGTTAATTTGGCTTTTTTTCATGTTCATTTTGGGTAGCAGCTATTAACTCAAGACAAATTGAAATAAATAAACCAAATACATAAAACAAGAAGTGGTCAAATTTGACTCTTTAGGTTTTCCCAGGTTATAATTGTTTTAATACTTTTAGTAATACTCTCCATGTCTCAGAAATAGTTTTTTCAACCTCAGCTGAAAAATGCTCTATAAATAAAGTTTGATGAATTGATTCTTTGAAGTTTCAGGAAAGCCATCACTGTGTCCTTGTGCAGGAGCTCACATAAACACAAACATGCATATGCTCCTAGCGTATTCATTCATCAGGCTGATCAAAACACACAGGGCTGCGCACTCAGACGTGCTCTGAAAACCATCCGCAGAGCTGCAAGCAGACACGGAAACAGAATCTGCGTCTGCGCGTCTAATAAACAGGCCTATAAATAACAGCGGAGCAGGAGCTGCATGGCCTTTCTGTTGTGGTTTCATGTTTTGTCGCTGAAAGATCCTGCAGACACACAAACATCCCCAAAAGTAATTACCGTCGCTACGGACAATGATGACTGATACCCCCACCCACATCAGCCAGTTGCAGACCTAAAAAAGACACAAATTGATCTTCATCACATCAGATAAAGTCCTTTTTTAATTGTACGTTTGGAATATTATTTTATGCTTTCTTTTCTTATAGATTTTATGCATGGGTGGAAGTTCTCAAATCCATCCCCTCAAAACAAAACGTGCTTGTCTAGCGCCTGCTGCTCCATGATTGCAAAATATTTGATTGTGGAGTTTTTTTTTTACTTTTTTTAAATCATGTTTTCTGGTGTCTTTCCAACCTGAGTTACTTAAGTTTGTTTAAAAAGTGTATTAACTTGTAAAATGTGTATTATTCATAATTTTGCATGACATAGTGTTAGCTTTCAGTAGGTATTTCCTTTTCTTACCGTTCTTCTATAATGTATCAAAGGCAGATGAATGGAAACTTATGTGGACAACATTTCCACACAAACTGTGGTCAGATTTTTACAAGACTGCAGCTCAATGCACATAAAATGTATATATTTTTCTTAGTCTGTCACACACCTGATTTGAAATGTCAAAGTGTGCTCTGATTTTTGGTTTGATTCTGAGTAGAAGAGTGCAAAGAAGAACTCATTATTTTCCTTTTAATGTTTTTTTTTTTTTTTTTCTGGGCTATTCCATTTAATGCAGCTGAAGTCAGGGGAACGCGTGTTTGCAATTTGATGACACAGAACACTCACAAAGTAGTAGAGAATTCTTTAGCTTTATTTTTATTTTTTTTTACTGGAATATCAATTTTCACCAGAAATCATCAAAGGTAAGACAGCCTGCATTGATTCTCATCTCTCACATTTACTTTGGCTCTGGTCACAACTGCCCTTAGGGGGCAAACGGTCTCCCTGTGTGCGAAAAATGGGAAAACCTGTACTAGCCATGCAGGTCGCCGCAAGGACATGGCAAGGCTGTAGACTGCCTGGTGAGCCCGAAGAGCAATAATGTTAATCTCGCACATCTTAATGTCATGCTCTGAGTGACAGGTTGTGTGGATTTTTCAATTTTGTTAACTCCTCAAATCCTGCAAGGACCCTGTTGGGGCTGTTCAAGTGATAAGTGCGCCCTCCTCGCGAGCCGCCTGACTGTTTCAAATGAGGACATCAGACAATCAGAGTAGTTTGTTTAATATTTTTCTTACCCATAAATTGCTCAGATTTTGTCTCAGAGCGCTTTTCAAAAGAAACTGGGAATTTGTGGAATATTTCTTTTCAAGGCAAACACTGTTCAGTTCCCTAGTTTGAAGTTATAAAGTTTTAAGCTCCAGAAAATGTTCCTGATTTTTCAGTATGTTTGCATTAATATCATTTGGGGTTTTTATGGTCTTTTGTGTTGGTGAATACTTTCTAAAACCTTAAAACTGAGTGTCTTCCCTTGATTTTTGGCCATCGGATTAAAAGGATTGGACTTTGAAAAAATTTGACTTTGAATAAAGGTTAAAAGGTTGTCGTGAATTTATTCAATCAACTCAGAGAAAAACAAGTCAAAAACTTTATAAAAATGTGGCCCAACTTTCCACATTCACAAGACAACAGAAATTCACGTTTTGTGTGAGCAAAATGTTGCAGTTGATATACTGAGAAGAAAAAAAGAGGCTTCAGAAAGTTTTCGTGGTTTCAAATATATAAAACAACAACACAAAAAGTAAAACTTAAAAATATCTGTAACATAATGGGGTTGTAAAATGATGTTGGTTTGAACTTTGAGTTAGTGCATCGCCAAAAACAGATTTTCAGGTTGAACGTTCATCCCTGGGAGGACCTGAGTTCATGATGGTAAACAGGAAGGCCAAAAGAAACAACACTTGGACTGTCAAGGGTTTGAGTAAAAAAAGTCTTCCATGCTTTGAGCTGCAATATTTACTCTGATGTCTTCCAAATGCAGACGTACTACTGTTTGATGATGACCACTTATAAAATAAATCACTGAAAGACACACACCTATGGAAGCACACACGCATACTCATGGGTTTATGTGTGTGTCATAGGGAGAGAGTGAGTGTTCTGAGAATAGCTCAGCGCAGGAAGTCTAAATCTGGCCAGGACCAGGAAGAAAAGTGTGTGAGAGGAACAAACAAAACGGTTCCCGAGCACGGCTGGGACTGCAGCTCACTGCGCCCTAAAGGTATATGGGTCCATCACGTAGGATGCATTTCGCCACGCTCAGTTTTGTGACAATACTAGGACTTAAACATCTCCCAGCCACTTTGAAAGATACACTCATGCCATCACAGATGCAATTAGAAAATTAATCTCACCTCCATTTATATTAGGGAATCTCTTTACTTCCCATTCACAAAAAGTTATTGTGTTTTCATAAAACTATGAGGTTTTTTTTTTTTTTTTTCAGATTTAAAGACTCACTCTGATGCAAGTCATGTTTTTTGTGGTTTACAACATGATTTATTTTATTTACATTCTCATAAAACAACAGAAACAAAAGATTGTACTTAACATCTTGTGCATGAAAGGGAACACAGAGAAGAAAACTTACTTTTCTGTCCCTTTTACATACGTACTTAGAAAAAAAGGAAAGAAAAATAGTAAAAAAACTTTTTTTTTGTTTAAAGTTACACAGACAGTGGCAGGTTCATGTCTTTTTACTAAAATTGGGTTCCTGGAATAAGCAACAATGTGTTTGAATGTGTTTTTTAACAAATCTTTTTAAAAACATTTTTTAAAACACTATTTGTGTTTTGGTTTCTTTAGTTGATTGTTTTTCGATTGCTCATATCCTGATTCCTTGAACTAAAATGCATCTTTCTTTTTTGGTCTGAATTTTGGCAATGAGTAAGTCTTGCATCCTTTTAAACTTTAAGTACTTAAAATTTTCTTTGTAGGTTATCCATTTTTGTGGTATTCTGCTGATAATGGAAAACGTGAAGGAAATGAAGCTCAAAGTTGTATTTCTGAGTATTTCTTTTTTTCAAATTGTTGTGAATCAGAAGACAAAAACAAACAAAAAAAAACTGTTAGAAAAACAACGTATGTGTGATGAAGCTGTTGTTTTGCCAACATTTTAATAAAGAATTACGTATGATTTTGTCTTTAAGTTTCTCTCTCTATGGTGATTAGATTTTAACTGAACCACTGAAAAGCTATTTTCATTTTTTGTTGTTTCTTTGGAAGCCTGGTTGAGTTTCTGCCAACATTTAGAGGTCGGTCCACTGACTTCATGTTTTACTTTATTTTTAATGAGTTAAGGAGCAGCTGAGTGACTGCAAATTGTCCAAATCCTTTGGCTTTAAAACACAGCCAAATCCCCCCTTTTCTACCAGAGAACATCCTGCCAGGAGTTGTGAGTTTTGCAAACCAGAGTTTGCAGCAGAGTGGTTCTTGTAGGAGAAATGCCTCTTTTGGCAACTTCACAAGTGATTTGTGCAGTTTTGGGATTGAGTAAACAACAATGTAAATGCCCATTTGCTCCTACAATCAGAGATTGGGATTTAAAAAAAAATTCTAAGCATTACAAGGAAGTGGGTTGCTGCAGATGGAAAGTTCACTCCTGGGAAGGTTGGCAGAGGAGCTTGATGTTTTACATTTGTGGGTAAATCTTTGTTTATGGTTCATGGATGGAAACTTCTCAGGAAAAAGGCTTTATTACTCTCCAAATAAAGGTGAATGATTTTTTTTGACTCAGTAAAGGAACACATGACTGCACTTTCCAATATATAATGCCTATTTTTTTGTTAATTGTGAAATGGCTCTTAACCTAGCCGTGGTTTATCTTTTATTGAATAACATAATGAATGAATGAACTAAATAAAAACAGGGAGGAGGAAGTTGGACTCATTTCTTTCCCCGAGGAAGCCTGCACGTGTGTGTGAAACAGGTTCTCAGGCCTGGCCAGTACTTCCTCCTTCTCCTCCTTCTCCTCCTCCTCTTCTTCTTTTGTCGTTTGTTCCACCTCCAGCTGGACTCCAGACAGGAAACAGATGCTGTCCCCCTCTCTTCCTTCTTTCTCCCTTCTCTCTTCCTCCTTTACTTTTATCTTTTTGTCTTTCTTTTTTTCCTCTCTTCACTCCCCCTCTTTTTCACTCATTTTTTCCTGTTTCTTGCCTCTCCATTTCCACGTCCTCACTTGTTTTCATCATGTGTATTGTTCAACTCTTCCTCAGTTGTTCTCCCTTTCTCTTTTGTTATAAACCTCTTTCCCTTCTCTTTCTCTGGTCTTGTGATATTTTTGTTTTTGTTTCAATGATTTACACAAAAAAAAAAAAAAACAATATTAGCAGAAGGAAATATAAATTAGCACATTAAGATTTTGATAAGGCTTTTCTGGCTGCAGAATATAACGCAGACATGGATTCAACACTAATCTGTGAGTTAGTTTAAACATCCTATTAAGTCTATTCTATTCAGTCCTATTTTCGTCTGGTTGTTTTGTTTTGTTTTTATGCTGTCTCACTTAAATGAAAATTAATTTAAAAAAAGCCTCCTATTCAGGTTGAAGTAGCATTTTCTGTCTGTCTACTGGAATGCAGACCGATGTTTCAGTGTAGGCAAAGTGGGCTGTTTTTTGGAAATTTGTCTCCATCTAGTGGCCAGAAGACATTTAGTTCAAATGTTTTCAGATGACATACTTTGAAAGTGGTGTTTTGATCAATTTGTGAGGTTTAAAGATGTTTTAAAGTAGCAGAAATGTAAAAATGTGACAAATTGGTTGCTTAGTATGACTCCTGTGAACTATTACCTGATATTCTGTTGCTCCTTTTTTAACAGAAATCATTTAAAGTAATTTAGGGTCATTCGAAACATTTTTGACTATTTATGTCTGCATTTACGGAGTCTGTCGTTCCTGTTCTGGAGTGAATGCGATCCTTCTGGTATTTAATGGATGACTGTGCAGTCAAATACATTTAAAAACTTTGGTTTTCAGATGTATCTTTAAAATGGATGTCTTTCTATAAACAAATCATGTTAAAATCTTTGGTAAATGTAGCTCATGCAGTAATCAAAAATTAAGGTGTGGCACCTCCTGCCCTTTGGCCTAACTTTCAACATTCAGATGGATGGATTCTGTTGATCAAAGCCTGTGGTCCTGCAGGTATTCACATACATGTATGTTAAGGGTAAGAACTTACACTCAGCACTGTGACATGCATGTGTGGGTGGTACTGATGGGGGAGTGTTTTCTCGCATTATGATGTCACATAATCCTTCCTGTAAAACCATTTCGCTGAATTTTCTGCACTTGTTTTCAGTGAATCATGGTTTCCAAGTATGCTGCTGAAACACACTTGAAGACATTGCAGCTTTCAGGCGAGGCTGTCTGCAGCTTATGGCTTTGATGAATTATCAGCCAGTGGAGGTGGTAACTCCCTGAACGCCGCTCTTTAGGATGATGCTTCTCTGGATTACAGTTCATACTCTCTCATCGTACATTTCTTTTCATGTTTTGTATTTTTTCTTAAAAATATATCTCAAGTGCTTTTTTAATGAAGGTACATCTTTTGCAAACAGGACAAAGTCATCAATGAAAACATTGCATAAGTTAGTATACTGTGTATACTGTATACGACCCTGAAGACTCAACTGTTTACAAAGCAGAAGAGGATATCAGTTTGGTCTGGGAATTGTGATGCATCTCCAAGCTGATGATCAGAACTGGTCATGGATGTTTAGATTTATATTCAATCAATGCTGGAAGTTGTCGGTCAGCCTCATTGCAATTGGATGCCATTAAGTTTGGTATATTGTCTAACTTAAGGCTGAGTCCCTCTGATCATCTTTTGATCTATTTTCAAAGTGTTCCCAGTGGTCTTTTAATTATGATTTTGTTGTTGTGAATCAGAATTTCACCTCTGAGTTCAGGGCAGGCCTGTCAGCATTAAGTAATCCCCCATTTCCCATCATCCATCTGTTAACACGCTGTCCCACTAGCTTACAGCCCCTCACACCGCCAACATAACATAGTAAGCATTATTGGAGCTATCCAACCATGCAGTTTTGAGCCAGAGATGAGGAAGACGAAGACGTACTTGGATCTAGTCATCTACAAGTTGATGCATTAAATTGGAGCAGAGTATGGAGCCACTGGCACATTGATTATAGTTTCTAAGTCACAGCTAAAAGGTTTTCCAACTGCATTTTTCATCTGCTGCTCATTCACGATAAAAAAAGAAAATACTCAGAAAACCAGTTTTAATCTTAATTTTCTTATGTCCTCAATCATCAGAAAAATGCCACAAAAACATTTTACAAACACCAAAAAAAACATTTCTTCAGAGTGGGTCTTTCAAAACACTGATCATCTGCTTCATTTCACGGCGGTGTTGCACCTCAGTTCAGTTGTCTGATCAATAAAGATTTTGCATCAATTTTTTGAAGTGATTGCTCATCGTTTCTGCTTTGGCGTCTTTCTTCTCTCCGCCCGGGTGTCGGGGTTACCTGCTGGTCAGGGGCCAAGCGCTGAATTCATAAATCACATCTTTATTAGGAGGAAGTCATTAGGGCTTCAGTGGCGACCCAGCCTTGACCCAGCTGGAGCTGCAATAAAACCCCACACCAAGTGGTCAGGGTAAGAGTGGCGGGGGCGGCTTAAACCCAACAGCAGTCAATCGCGGGTGACCAAGGCTCCACAGCAGCTCCCCTGTACAGGTTTTGGTGTCGAGTTTTTAGGTTTTTGCTGCTCTCCCCAGAGGCAGTCTGTGCAAGCGACTATTTGACATTTCAGCAGATCCTACTTAAAACCTCATCTTATGCTTTCTCTGCCTGCTGTCGTCTTGATTTTGTAATGTAATTGTGTTACAGAATCATCAGGACCTCCATTTTCTATGGCATATCAAGACGGTTTCTCCAGCTAAAATATCACACATTTTAGCATCATTGTGATTTTTTTCTGGCTATGTCACTTGTTTTTGTTTTTATCAGCGGTTCTTCAGCTTTGTTCCAATCTTTATGCTCTTGTAAACTTTCAAATTTGATCTTGTGTCAGTTAATGGCACTCTTCCAGGCCCACTTAACTGAAGAAAATAATAATTTAATAGTGTCATGCTCAACTGAATTTTGGAGCTGAGGCTAATGACGGACCATGACCTCTGACCTCTGGGGTGCTTCTTGAAGCACCAGTTTGCGCTCAGTGACTTTCAATGAATGATCCCATGTTGCTGTGGGGCGGAGCATCCTTGGGTGTCCGTTTGATTGACATAAGGCATAATGTGGCGCCTGGCGTCCACTTACCCTCCATTTCCCCTTTTCACCTTTCCTCTCAACTTCCTTTGCCCGGATCCCCTTTCTAGGGGTCAAAGTTCATCATCAGGATGGCCTCCATTCCTGATAATACACAGTAATGTGGAGCGTGTGCTTGGGTTCGAGCCAGCGTAGGTCTCGAACAGAGGTTGCAAGGGCTGGAGTGGGTTGACAGCCACCATCAGTCTTTAAGGACACCCCTCCCCGAAAATCATCTCTGCTGAACACAAACACACAAAAACCTCTTCCCCCAGGGGTATTGGTGTCCTTACCCTGCCCCGCTCAAGAGCTGCGGTGACCAGTCACCATGATGACAGAGAGTGGGATGCTTCAGCAGCTCATCTCTAACTGATAAACCTCACACGTTTCAGCTGTTTTAAGTAAAAAACCTCTTCAGCTTCTGTGTTTTGAGTTTCAAGTCCACATTTCGTGCACGCATATGATAGTAAAAAGCCTGAAATGAACTCTCGGTCACCCCAGCAGAGCTAGTGCTTGAAGGCTGACAACATCAGGCTGGTATGAAGGCATTGAAACGTGTGGATCAGGGTGTTGCTGCTGGAAACAGGTTCACTATTTGTCTTCTGTGGGTCTCTGCAAGGTCAATAGAAACATATTGTTCATTTGGAAAGTAAAACAGCGTTTTTCCACTTAACAGGGAAACCAAATTGTAAAGGTTTGCCTTAAAATTCACCAAACTAGTTCATAAAAGCTCACCATGTACAGTGTCACTTACATCACTTTTCCCCCTCATTCTGGTTTTTCTTTGACCTTCACCAGACTGTGATTTAACACAATGATTAGGTAAGTACGAACAATCAAACCTGTTTAAGTCAGACTGGAAAGTAGCTTGACTATTATTTCTCTTTGTTTCATTTTACAACCTATGACAAATTGCATCTTTGTTTCCGGTAAATGTTCACTCCTAAATCACCTGTCTTCTTAATGCTTTATATTTAAAAAGAAAATTACAACTCTCGCCTATTTCACAACTATTTGAATGTGAATCACTGGGTTAGAACCGCATGTGGAGGTGGTGCCCGTACAGTTTGAAAAGCATAGTTAGTTGGACATGTGCTATCTGGGCTTTGAGTGGTACTTTGATGAGCTATTAGTCAGAACAATTTATCTGTGTGTTTGCTCTGCAGGCAGACTCTCTGTCTGCAGTGGAACGGCAACCTTTTGTTTTTGACTTCTGCATGAGGCAAAGCTGAGGTTTGTTATAGTTACAGGTATGCACAATACTGGAAGAGTCATGCTCTACTGACTAAAGTAATGCAATCATGTCAAAGGACACCAAACCTGCCCTTGACTTTTATTTCTTCAGGGTAGAGTTTAGTTAGTAAAGTTTTTTTTGGCATTCACTTAAATCTAAAAACACGTCAGTCAATAAAAGTTCATGACTTTAAAACAACATTGTTTTTTGCAAATTTGAGACTATTTTATATGAGTAGGTAGGCACAAAGTGAGCTAGAATTCATTGCAAATGAATTTAAATACAGACAATGAAACCTTTTTTTCAAGTATAATTGGCTAACTTTCTACCAAAATGATCCTATCAGGAAAGTTTTCTTAATAGCAATATACTATTTTCTTAAAATTAGAATTTTTGGTGAGACCATTTTTCTTTTTTGCGTTTTTGCTTATTTAAAGAATTTTTAAATATAAACACACAATGTGCTATTATGAATTTGATACTTGTTTGAAAAAGAATCTAAACTTTAAAAAGAAGGTGGAAATAATTTGTTTAACATTAAAGTTCTTAACTTTTTGCGCATCTTTGTCTTTTTTTTTACCATTTTAATATGAATTGTTGTTTTTGTTTTACCTTTTTTTGTTTAGATTTATACATCAAATTGTTTCATACAGGAAAACACAAAAAGTTGCAATGAAGTTCAACTTCTCAGACAAATAGAAAAGATAAAACATGCTGTATTCATTAGGGATTGATATTAAAGTAGTCATAAATATGATTACAATAACCTGAAGCTGTTAAGGTTTTGTCCAAAAAGGTGTATAGCAGATTTAGGACAAATGTATTCATATTTACTAAAAAAAAATGGGAAAAAAACTCAATTTTTCTTTGTGTTTCATTTCATAACATCATGACTTCATGACAACCTGGTCAAACAGTTTCTGAACAAATACTGTATGTCTGCTTCACATTCTTTTAGTATGTGCAGAAAAGCCACTTAAGCACTGAACTAACATAAAATGTATGTTTAGTTTTCTGTGTTTAAATGTGGATTTTCTTGACTAAGCAGCAACACCTGCTTTGGAAGGAAACAAATGAGGGAGGAGTTGCCAGTTGGAGAGAAATAGATAGATAAGAAGCACACAGTCGGTCTTAGTTACATTTTGGATTAAGGTTGACCCCTCCGACAAAGGTCAGCGGCAGTGAGCACAAAGCTCAGACACGCAGTCTGAGCTCCACCTGCTGCAGAGTGAAACATCATGTCATCAACGTTTTAGGCTTTTTCGGCTTATTACCGGTACTTCTGACTTTGTGTCCGCTGGTGGGTCCGTTACTCAACAGCCTGATGTTTCAGAAAGAGGAAACTGGGAACAGTGAGGGGAGAGGCGAGGGGCTTTATGTCTGGGTGGAGGACAAACTTCCAGCGTGATAAGAAAGGTGAGAGGTAAACATTGACCTGAGTCCTATCGCTGCTTGTCCAAGTCCATCTTTCACTGGAGAAACTAGGCAAACAGCAGAGATGGACTGATAACTCTCTTTCACTCCTTGTAGTGAACTTTAGGAATCATCTGATAGCCAGAACACGGGAGTCACAACTTTGCTTCACCAAAAAGTTTCACATAAAACTAATTAAGTTCAAATATTTTGACTTTTTAACACATACATGAATTGAAATCTAATAATCGTTTTTACACCAAAAAAGGTTGTGTCCATAGGAAGAAAATCCTCCACAAAAAAAGCAAAATGTTATAATTTCTAGTAAAGTGCTGCACAGGATGCTCTCTGTTTACACCCTGATGCCTACAAGTTTTATAAAATTGGAGTGACTGACCCCTTTTTTCCAAGCAAACATAAACTTCCAGTTGTTATTGGATTTCTGAGCTCCTTGATTTTTTTTTTTTTTTTTTTGGTGAGTATGTTTATTGTCTGAGCTTCTGAAACAGGAAAAATACAATTTTCTTTGAACAAGAGAATCAAGCTGATGCAAAAAGACCCAATCAGTCTGTTAATGGGTAACTGGATCAGTACACAGTCTGCCCCTCTACACGAGCTCAACTTGTAAGCAAACAGGCAGATGCCCTTCTAAAAATGAATTGGAGTTTTAAAAACTTGCTTTTACTTTTTGGTTTGCCGTTAGAGAACTGCAACTTTCCAAAAATCAAGTAGAGTTGTGCTAATATTTATGATCGTAAACAAATATAAAATGTTAGACATATATTAGTATTACCTGGTTTAAGACTCTTGTTTTAATTGTAGTAATCCAAGGATTTTCAGGAATCAAGGGTTTTGCAGAAGTCCCCATAAGTTTTGTGGACATTTGCTTTACTGTCACTTTTCTATGTTCATCTCAAATTAACTCTACAGGATTTTAGTTGTTACTCCATCATTACAAGTTTCCCACCATGTCCTTCTTATTTATTATTGTCTTCCAGCTAAAGCAACTGCAGGGACAGACTCCAATGGTTCCTGCATAAAGGTGGAGAATGACGTAGTTGCCGTTGAAGTTCTGGTTGCCCCTCACTCTGTAAGCTTCATGAAAACAACATTATCTCCTTCCCTTTGTTTGACAGTGACTGTCACAAACTCCTGTCTTTGTCCTGCCTTTTGTGTGTCAGTTTTAAGGTTTTCTAAAAGCTCTTGAGTGCACTGAAAAAACTGAATGCTAAGAAAATAAAAAGTCCCTTATTTCAAGAAAGAATGTTTTATTTTCTGCCTTATCTTATCAAAAGTTTTTTTTTTTTTTTTTTTTAATAATTTTAGTTTAAGAAAACATGCTTGCAACTAGAATAATTTTTACTAAAATTAGATCTAGTAAAACATTTTTTTCTTTCTCCATTTAAATATATATTTTGCTAATATAAAGAAAAAAAAATCAAATGTTAAGATTTTTTTAAGTATTTCTAGGGAGCTTGTTTTTCAGTGTAGAAGCAAAAATAGTTACAAGATTTTTAATGTTGTGAAGTCTACATCGGGGTCTTTTAAAAGGGTTTTCAAACAAATAAATGTTTTAAAAAGAATAGATCAAGGTATTACTGAATGATAACTGTAATTCGTAAAGCTTAAAAAAAATCAGGAATTCAATTCAGCTCAGTTTATATTTTCCCGACTGACATGTTAAGGCCACTGTCATTATTAGATTAAAGTGACTTTTTTTATTTTAAATATCCATAGGTTGAGCTAATTTTCTCAATTAACTATACAAATGTGAGCGTGAGCAGTACTTTACTTTGTGAGAGCAACCATCAGCTTTGACCTGTTGGACTCAGAGGCAAGAAAGAAACTGTTTGATTCCTTTGAACCTGTGACAGAGCACAAGTCTGTCACGATTTGAGTTAAATAAAGTGTATTTGCTTCTGACATCATCAGTGGGTGCACACACTGTATTGCTGTAAATTTCCAACGGTTCTTGCAATTCACTTTATTTTCTGTTTTTGGTTGTTTTCTATGTCTTATTTGTTTACTTCCTGATTTAATAGGAGCACTTCCTGTATCCTGGGGCCTGTTTCAGAAAGGAGGTTAAGTGTAAACTCTGAGTGAGTTAACCCTGAAATCAGGGAAACTCTGGGTTTTCCGTTTCAGAATGGGAGGTTTGTTAAACCAGAGAAAGCAGAGTAAGTCAAACCCGTTTCTGAAAGAGAGGTAACTTATACTCGGAGTCAGTGTCCATGGTTACTTATGCTGTGAACCTAACCTGGTCGGGAGCAGGTTTTATTCTCCAAACTCAAAGTTTCTGCCGGTCCCCTCCCCTTTTTAAAGACAAAGCGGTGTGTTTCGCTTTAACCTTCATTGCCCACATTCCAGTCACACAGAGACGGTCTAAGTGACAAGAATGGCTTGTTCTTTTTTGGAGGACCCAATAGACGAGAAGACTGCATTAATTCATAGAGAATTATATTTACCTCGTACGAGGATTTTGAGAGGACTCGATTTTTTGTCATTTCCCCATACGTTTTTGTTTGAGCTTTACCGTTTTTCGTTGCAGTCAATTACATATATACAATGAAAACAACATTAGATATTGCTATGTAGATGTTTCATATGTCAAATATTGTCAACAAAGCCTCCATCATGACATGCTCAAATTTGACCTGATTGAATTATGTTTTTATACTTCATTTTTAGCTGCTGCCATGTTCTTTTACTTCCCGCAGGATTGCATCTACATGAAAATGAAATCAGGGACATTGAATTAGATTCATGTAACAATTACTTTTTGGAAACACAATTTGATAGCACTGCTTACTTTCTTAATCCAATATAAACCTATACCACTTGATCAATACAAGGGTAGTGTTGCAGTGTGTGTGTGCTGAGCGGGGTGCGATCCACGAGAGACAAGGGGAGGGGCGAGTGCAGGTGCAGATGGGGGGGGGGGGGTGAGCACGGAGCGGAGGCGTGTGCGTGGTATATATTGTGTGTTCGGAGGACGGAGCACTTAGTTAAATAAAGAGAAGGTGTCATTCCCAGAATAACTGTTTTGGGGTCATTCTTAATTTGCTCTGGAGGTTGAGGGTTTTGAACGGGAAGTGAACCCCGAAGAAGGATTGCCTTCTGAAGGAAATCTCCCCTGCGCTTCTGACTCCGAAGGAGAATTGCCTTCTGAAGGAAATCTCCCCTGCGCTTCTGACCACGGTCGGAAAGACGAGAGAAAAGAAAGAAGAAGTCTTCGCGCAGCGAAAGGTTCAACAGTAGACACAAGTTCACTTTTAAAAACACAATTGCATGTATTAATATTAAACTGACCAACGCTTGCAAGAGGGGAAGGTTAACAAAAAAGTCCTCTAAACATTACCGACGTTAAATGCATTCCCCCCCCCCCCCCCCCCCCCCCCCCCATTGGTTGTACACTATGCAGCATTTCATGCAATTACACCAGGAATAACACTTCAAAAGTACACCTAAATATCGCCATTTTTTAATTTCACACCTTACGCTACTTAAAAAGTTATTTATTACAGCCAATATTTTATGACAATGATTTAAATGCAAACTTACGCATTAACTCGAGCAGCTATGTTTTCCCACGCTAACTGTCTCTGTTCTGCAGATGCAGCGGTGTTGCTTTTCTTCTGAAATATGTCCTCATATTCACTGTAACTCTGCAGCAGCACGTCAAGTTCAGCTGGCGAAAAATATGCAGACCTCTTTGTTTCCACGGTTGCCATGGGGACTCGTAATATCTGCGCTCCATTGATAATGGCTTCTTGTGGTCGCGGTGCGCACCCTCAACTCCGATTCAGTCCACTCAGAGTTGATTAACCTAACTCCGATCAGCTTCTCTGAAACAGAAAACTCAGAGTTGTTAATCTCTCGGTAGACCAACTCAGAGTTCAAGTTCAACCTCAGAGTTGGTTGAACCTCCTTTCTGAAACAGGCCCCAGGAGGTCCAGTTGACCCACCTATTGTTTTGGTTTCCTTTGATAGGCCTGTTTTAAATTCAAAATGATTTATTTTTATTTTGCATTTTTGTTTAAAGAATGTTGTTAAAGTTTGGACATCTTTGTTTAATTATTGCATTTATAAGTAGGAGAATGCATTTAATTATTCTTTTGTTTTTTAGGAAATGTTTGATTTTGATTGTTAATTGTGTTTGTTTGGTAAGGGGTGGAGCCAACCACATATAAAAAAAGACCTCTTCAAGATGGAGGCCCACTCTGGTGATGTCTGGCTTCCATGCTGCTGCACTGTAGGTTGCATCCCTGCCACAGCATTTTCAATGGGTGTATTTTTCCTCAACTTTGCAGTGAAACTACATAAAGATTGAGAGCACCTTGACTCTTTGTGTGGACAGTAGTTTGTTATTCTGACAGAACCACATGAAAAATACAAATGAATGAAAAATGAAAATGTGTTTTCCCACAAATCAAAGGTAATGCTGTAACACTGTTAAACAATCTGGACATCACAAGGTTCTGCTCTGTACGTGTACACTATCATGTTTACAGCAAAGGGCCATGGTTGCCTGAATTTAACAATTTCCATAAATATGACTTTATTGCACTGAGAAGTCAAAGTGTACACCTCCATATGTGATTGTTCAAACACTTTCCCTGAACTGGGCCCCCAAACGTGCAACCAGGATATTGAATTTCCCCTCCACTCTCACTTCCAATAAGCTGCCACATTGCTTACCAGTCGCACTTGTACATGCATGAGTGGACTGCTAACAGTTCTAGATGGACCAGGACTTAATGATGCCTCCTCCCCAACCTGCAGATACTAAGTGTGTCAAGCAAACAGGAGGTGATGGTCAGGTGATGGAGGTGATGGTCAAATCCCTCATAACGTACGCACGTTTGTAACCGCTAATCTAATTTAAGTTAACAGACATTGGACTTGGTCAAACAAAACTCATTCTCCACTCAGTTCTGTTAATATTCGGTTAATGTATTAAAACACAAAAACAAATTACCACCCCACTCAATTCTTGACGATCCATGTGTTCAGAGTTCCAACAGGAGGTCTGTTATTCAGCCGGTGGTCTAGTCTGACCCAAAACGATTTACTGGCAGAACAAGAAACCAGGAATTTTAGTTCAATTCCCACAGTAATCTTGTCATTGACTGTCCTGTAACTCACAGCTTTCTCCTGTGATCTGTACCATTGTCAGCAATACTTACACCTGCTCCTTCTGCCATCTGTGCTCTCAACAAAAAGTGTCTGTTAAAGTTACATAATTATCATTTGCAGACACGCTATAATCACCATAATATGATTGTCTCAGTTCTATCTTTCAGTAAGAAAACAATGACCTGAAAAGTTCTGATTATACAAGATGATGTTCCTGTTGTTCCTGATTAACTGAACCACGTTCATGTCTGCAACCTCCAGTTTTCAATAAAAAGAGGCTCCATGCACTAGGAAGGCAAAACTCTTCTGTGACAGTTCGCGCTGTGACAGACTGATTTCTCCTGCAGACTTCAGCAAAAATTCTCATCTCGTGTGTGGTTCTTCTCTTTATTAAGGAAAAACTCATGACCCTGAAAGTTTTTAGTTACTTTTTTTTTTTTTTTACAAACAATTGCTCTCTGGTAAAAACTCATTTTTCTTCTCCATTTGGAAAAAAAACATAGCATTTTTATGTAGAATTGAATAGAATAGAACATTAATCAGACAAAAAGGAAATGTGTTTGCTACTATATCTAAAAAACTAACATATAATAATAAAACAGATGATGAATGACACAAAAATTCAATAGATACAATGACATGTCCAGTGTCTGAGGCATTGTATTGCAGCGAAAGCTGTCCTTCCTGCAGCTAGGATGTTAAGTATACCGTTTGTAAATAAGTAATATCATAAAAGTGTCCCACAGATTATTTGGACTACATTTTTCTTTTGACTTTTATGTTTATGTTTATTTAGAATGGTGACTAAATTTGATGCAGATTTTTTTTTTTTAACTTGTCCTGTCCAACAGCTGCTGAGGGCCTCTTGTGTTGGACATATTTTGCTTTAACAACAGGGGTTATTAATCTTCAGACAAACCAGAGGTATGTCTGAATAAACCCCTTTTGTAATCGAGGCCAGTCTTTATTAAATTCCATCATATTTGAAAATCTTTGGTGTTGGACCAAAGAAGAGAGAGGGATGTTAGAGAGAGGGGGGGGGGTAGGAGGGTGATAAAAGGAGAGGGGGGGGGGGGGGTAAAAATAAAACCGTGAAGCAGCATAAAGCAACAAGTTTACTGGATGTTTGTCATTACGGTAAGGTTCAAGTGTAATACAAATCTCAAAGGGCGGAGCCTGTCCACACACACTCAAATGTTACAAACACACCTGCTAGCTGCAAAAATGTCCACATGTCAACATGAACACAATACAGATATTGTTCACACACGCATACTTATGCCTTTAAACCAACTGGTGTGAGATATTTCATTCAATCACACAAACTATTAGTGTAAAGGTGAGCTAACACCTGTGCTCAGGTGAGTGTTTATGTTCTTCTAAATGGATGATGGAATGTGAAAAGAAGGAGGGAGAGCGACCAGCCATCCCCACACCAGACCCCCGCCGCAGCAGCAGCGGCAGCAAGAACCCCCCAACGCCACACGGTCACAACGCCAAAATTTGATGCAGATTTTTCTTTTCCTTTAGTTTAGCTGGTTCTCATGGCGTATTTCATAGTCTTTGGCTCCATCTGCTGGCTCCATCCTGGTCAGTCCTTGTAAATGTTCTGTGGCATTTAAGTCACATTTCCCCACATGAGGCCCTCAAGCAGTCCAGGTGGAAAACTGCGGCATGACTCATCTTTGGATTGCAACGATCCTGCATGTGTGAGATGCAGTTAAGTGTCTGAAAATGACCTTGAGTGAGCCTTTGGGTCAACATGGCTGCCATGGTCCAGGTAAAAAGCCCCAGCTACATTAACTTTTTTGTGGTTGCTTGAAGCTAGTGAAAAATCGATTGAATTTTGTGGTGATGTACAAAAACAATTTTTTTTATCTAATTGGAAACTAGGGATTCTGGAAACCCTGGAGAAGGTTATAACTCAGCTTTTGATTCATGTACGAACGAAGCTTCATGTTCTTCCTTTGTCTAAGAGTTTGTGGGGAATGCACTGTACCTGTAACCTCACTGACAACACCATTGCCACGCCATGTAAAATTTCGCCCCCTCCCCCCCAAAAAAATAAAAATTTGTTTCAGGTATTTGATGTACAATGAAATCACAAACAAGCAGAGATCACAACTTTTTAAGAGCTCTTTTACAATTTTACAAGATGTCAGGACTTTGTCAAGTTTAAAGTTCAATCAGATTCATTTTTAATACATCTTATATTTAGACTCAGTGTTCCACGTCTCTTAATGTTCAAGAAGAATTTAAGTAGTTCAAAAATATTAGGCAGAGCTGTGATGTGATGGCATTCTCTGCTGCTGAATTGCTTGGTCCTGTAGGCCACGAGTCACTTCCATGATCATTTTTAAGTTTTGTTTGGGTGAAACTGATGTCTTTGAGCGGATTTTAGAAATGTGAAACAAGGGTCAATATTTGAGGGAGTGCATTTTGTTCACTTTAAAGTAGATTACTTTTCTCCAGGTTGAATGTGTTTGCAAGCTTTGTTGACTTTTTACGCAGGTTGATAGTAGTCAACTTTCGAAGCTTAAAAAAGATAAGAATAATATTGAAAACTTCTAATGATCTGCTGCGACGTAAGCAGCTTCCTCTGCACTCTGTCTCATTTTACTGATTAATAAAAACTATTGGCAAGAAAATGTCTTTTCTCTGACCGCCTCTCTTCCTGTCTTCACCTTGACTTTTGCACTCTGAGTCTTATTTTATTATATTTATTGTTTATTATACTGATTTTGGTGTATGTTATATGAAAATTCAGTGATTTTAATGATTTTAGTCAGTGAATTTGTCCATTAATGTGTTTTGGCCTGTTGGAGAAGATGTATGAATAAATAATAAATAAAGATGGAGCAAAAGGTTTTTCAGAAAAAATGAACGCCATGCTGGGCTGGAGATAAGAGCGTCTTTTAGTAATACCTCTAATTGTTTTGAAGCTTTAATAAATTTAAATAAATCTAGTTATTATTCAGTTAGAACAACAGCTTCAAATTTTCTAATTTCAAAATAAAAAGATCAGCAGCAAAGCTCTGCTGCTCCATTCCACGTCTGCTTTTGGAATTATTTTCATCTTTTCTTTCACTTAGCTGTACGTCTCAAATGTCCTGATTCTGATCTTTATTGTTTGTATTTTGCACCTTGCCTAAAAATGCATGTTTTCCCCTTTTAAAAGATACTTGTTAGTCAAGCCGTTTTTTCTAAAAGAAAATACTGTTTGAACAGGAGTAAAAATAAAACGAGAGGCTTGCAGTTTTTCCACTATAAAACACTAGATGGCAGTCACAGCTTCTTGGCACCTTTCAGCCAATCAGCTTCACTCATTTTGACTGTTATAAAATAATCAACACTTCCTCATCAATGTATCCAGGTATTCATAAAGCTTTATTAGGAATGGTGACTTTAAGCTAACGTGAGGTTCTAATATTTAAATAGTTATAGGACAGTGTATTTCTTTATGGAAAATTAAAAAGCTGAATTTTCCAATGTTTTACAGAGACTGTCAGTTTCCCTTTACTTATTGGCATTCTTAATGCTGTCCACAAAGAACTCATTACAGGCGACGGTCAGGGCAGCGACCAGAACCACGAACTCCTGAAAGTCAACTTCTCCGTCCTTGTTTTCATCCAGGTCGGTCATGATCTTCTCCACAACACTTGCCTCATTTGGACCCTAAAAATGACACAGATCTGGTTTATTTAATCTTGTCATGTTTGAGAAAATTATAAAAGTAGGTTCTTGTTGTTAGTTGGAAACTTACGGCGAGGAATTCTGAAAGTTCCTCGTGCAACATGTTCTTCAGCTCTTTTTTGTTGAGCTTGTACTTGTCCCCCTCTTTTCCAGAGTATTTGTAGAACACTGTGATGAGATCCTCCATAGCTCCTTGCAGGTTGGCACTCATTTCGCAACTCTGCAATCGAAGAAAAGAACAGTTTAAGAAATAAAGGAAACAAATGTGCCTCCATCTGCAAGAGAAGCTCAGATTGTTTGCTTTAAAGAAAAATGCTCTAGAAGGAGCTAACATACGCTGTTCCGACATATGTCTGCTTATAAACAATACATTATTGTTATGTGCAGTGACTGCACACTTGTTAGCTGCATTTATTGTGAAGTAAGATTGAAAACTAGAAAATCTTAGAAAACAATATCTGCAACAGGTGCCCTAACTCTAACCCAAATTGCATCAGAGATGTTTCAAAGAAAAAAAGGAACATAAACCTCTAAGCTTCCACCTGCCCTCACTCTCTGATACCCGAGAAGTGGATGTGGGAGGGCAGTTTCACCTCCCACTTGCATTATAGCACGAGGACAAAGACCTGACCCCCCCCTGCATACAACTCCCCTGGGAGATACAAAAACACTTTGAACCCAAGGGTGTATTTCTCTCAAATTGCTTCACCTTTAAACTGATTGATAGCTCCAGAAAAATGAATCATAACTTTCAGAGAATAAGAATTCTTTTTAGCCTATAGAGGCATGGCCACATGAATAAAGCATTTGATGCAAGAAATGCAAAATTAGCAAGACTTTTTAGAGTTATATCACATCCCTAAAATGATTGTATCACTCAACAGCGGTTGTGGTAAAGGATAAATAAGTTAATGTTAAAGCACAAAACTTGTTTTAAATAAAAAAAAAAAAAAAAAAAAAAACATCAGTCAGCATGGAACCTCCTGCTATGCACAAAACTATTAGATAAGTACTAAAATAAATAACAGATGGAGAGCGGGAACTCACCTGGTTTGTGTCACTAACAGGTGCTGATCAAAGTGGCTGCAGCTCGACTCTCACCACATCTGTTATAAGCGCTTCTGCGGACCCAAACCTGGATCAGATGGCGCCTCCCTCAAACAAAGCAGGCGAGCTGCACGTCCATGTAAGGAGGTCACCTGTTCGTCTGCAAAACTGCACGTTTTCATCCCAACACTTTATAGACGTGCACAGCCATCATTTCGACTGAGGAAAAGGTCTGACCCTATAACATTTATCTGATGATTTATCTTATTTCATCATGAATTCAATGTGAAGGCCTTAGGGGGGATCATTAGTAAACAGATACACGTCTTTATTAAAAGTCCATTTTGACTGACTTTATTACTCAGGCACAGTTCTGCCAGTCATTGAAACTGCTTTGCATCAATATCTCAACATGGCATGGAGTCTTTGAACGTTTTTAAACATTTGCATCCTCTTTGGTTAACCTGTTGCAGGAGCTTTGCCATTCATCTGATATCCAGAACTCATCCTGCATAACATCACATACAGTGAAGACATTTAGTCAAACGTTTGTGTTCTATAGCCTCAAATATGCAAAATTGCAATGCATGAACACATTTGCTCTGTAGGGCTAATGTAAGCTTGGAAATGTACCTAGATTGTTCAGAATATATCTTACATATTGTAGTGGCGGTCATGTACATTTTAGGGCTGTAGCAGCGGGGGATTGTGGGATGCGGTCCCCTGATCTAATTAGATCTAAAAAGGAGCGTTTTCTTTTGCCCATGTTTTGTGGCAAATGGCAGTTTTGTTGTTTCACCTTAGTTTATTCCTCCTGTTATGTTTGTTTATTGTTGTTGCACCATAAGTGTGGGAGGGGAAGAGGTTTATTACGCCTGTGCAATGTTCAATGTGAGGTGTGTTCAAAATAATTGGGCTTGTTATGCCAGAAAGGAGACTGCACTCTCAGCTTCTCTTCCTGCCCTCCTCCTCTTCCTTGAGACTGCACGGAACCGAGCGGTGTATGGGACACGGACAGTTTTCCAGCGCAGCCAGATTGATTGACAGCTCAACTGATCGACAGCTTGGCTCCCGTACTTCCCGCTGCAAGTGATGCACCTGCTGGGCGTTACAATATTTTATCATATATTTTTTTAATGGCTGGTTATGAAACACTTCAGGATCATGCATGTTATCAGTATAAGTACAACAGAATAATTGTAAAAGCTGAAAGTTCAACCTCTTTTTAATTTTTTAAACAGTTTTTGTTTAAAGTCAACATTTGATAACACTTTACATTAAGAGTATGTATGGTCATCATTTTAAGGGTAGCTGTCACACACAGGGATTCTACTTAAAGCGCATAAATGACCCCTCGAACATCATCAACTTCTCTGTTCAATACCTTTCAGGGAAGAAATGAAGTCATCTTTTACTTGGAGCAATTCACATTTGCATGGGACTGTTGTTATAGAGCTTTATCCAACATATTGTTGTTCAACATTCATCGCCTTTCTTTTTCTTTCACTTTACTCAAAGAGAGCAGACTTGATTCACATGCGTCCATGTAAGCCAAGAAATCACGTTTGAAGCAAAAAAAAAAAAAAAAACTTTCCATTTACTGACTTGAACATTGTCATATAAAGAAAAAAAATCTGTTTGCTCAATGCTCAATGCTACAATGCTCAAAAACAACTTAGTAAAAACATGTAATACATCTCAGTTATTCAGGGCACACAAACATCAAAACATAAAGCGTATTTAAGAAAATATACTTTACATATCCTTTTGGCAGGAACAATTACCCCTGTTTACTGAAATCATATTTCATTTTCTGCACATTAAAAAATAATGCGTCATATTTATTGCTGCGTACATGTGAAGAAAATTTCATCTTATGGTCGCAGCAGTTATCTTTGGAAATATGTCAGCACATCACCACCCCCTAGTGGCCAACACTAAAACTGATACTAGAGTGAAATGGAAAGAAATAAAAGCTATTATTGTGACTTGGTTTGTGATGTATTTACAGCATTTGTCTTTGGTATAAGTTAATGTGAGGACAGTAAAGCTGGAGGGAAAGCACCAAAAATTGTTTTAATTAATTTCTCCATGACCTGTCTGTCTAACTGAGGTACAGAAAGAAGTACTTCTGTCCTTGATGTTTTTTTTCTTTTTTAATAGTGCAAGATATGAAACATTGTACAGTTTAAAACAAGAACAATGTTTTACTAAAAAGACCAAATTGGACTTTAACAACAGTTGTATAAAATATTGTTGTAATATTATTTGTATACAAAAGCAAATACATAGGGTTACTGCAGATGTATTTCCCTATAATTTCCACCTCAAGTCCTATATCAGATTTAAAATGAATGATCAACAGTTCAGCTTTTAAATTTGTAGTGCCATGGTTTCAGTCACAATATTTTTCACATGACCTTCAGATATTCGATGTAAGAACTGATGCAGCTAAAGTAGTTGAAGCAGCTATTGAGGATTGTTTGTAAAACCCTACATTTAAAGTTTTTTTTTTTTTTTTTTTTTTTTTTTTTTTTAGCTTTAACTCAGATTTATCATTCATAATCTCATTTCCAATGTACAAGAATGCAACAGACCATCTTTATATTAGGAACTTGCCACTAGTCCGAACACGAGTCTAAACATGGTGCTCCAATTTCCACCAGAAGGCTCTGTCTGACACATATTTAAATTAATAGTCTTTGGTCAGAGGGAAAGCAGAGCTAAGGGTATCAACTGGCAAATGTTCATATTATAATGCCATGATGGGAATTTGTCTCTGGTTCTCCTCATCAAACTCATGATCTTTACTGTCTGCATCAGGCATGTCCTCTTTCGGCATATTTTTCTCCACTGGAGGCCCAATTACAGAAATTCTTCCCTCTGAGTTTCTTCTCCTAATGCTGTGCGGCCTGTCATGGGTCTCTGTGGGTTTGCCCAAAACACTCCTTAGCTGTGCCCAGAAAAAGTGCTGCTGGTTTGGCTGCTCGGGCCACTCCAGGTACGTCTTGGTGCTAAGCATCTTTTTGAGCTTGCAGTACTTGCTGGGCAAAGAAGTTGGATCAATGGGCTCCTTTAGCACAAGGATGACATCACTGAAAGTCTTTCCCATCGCTCTTTGCTGAGCGAAGTAGAGCTCATAGTTGCACCACTCGCTGTTGACAAAGTGACGGGAGAGGACGAAAATGATCTGAGGAGAAACAATTAACAAAAGAAGAAGACTGAAATATTTCTACAAATGTGCAAAAGAACACCTTTGACTCATTTTTATCATCATTAATCACGTGCTGGAAGTTCAAACAATTGAACTTTTTGACGCTAAATCGCGAAAATGCTGAATTGTGACCTATCAGAGACAGAGACTCTGAATGTAGCGACCTTGTCAAAACATGGAAGTTCCAACATGATCATGAAGGAGAAATTAATCATTGTGGTTTTTCTGCCCGGCTGGAATTATATGACACCAATATAGCGTGTTCTTGAATGTGCCACATGTGGCCAGTGTGTAGGAACGTATGGTGTGCATGCTGGACTGTCGCTACTCAATACTAGCGCATGTCCACCACTTACAGTGGGAAGAGGATTGGTGCAAAATCTTAAAGCAGTTCAAATCTCACAAACCTTGTTCAAGGCTTTTTCTTTCACAGCTCTTTATGACTGACTTGTCATACAATTCAAGCCAGGTGCAAACTGCAAGTATTAATTACTTCCCCATGATGACCCTCAAATGGTAGGCACCTCAGTTTATTGAAGAGGATGTAATCCATTTGTCACTACATAATTGAAGTTCTTTATTGGTCAACGCATGAGCTGGTGGAACTTTCAATGTGCGTTCAAGGGCTGCGTATGACGTACATAGACCTCAAGAACAAGATTTGCGTGGGAAGAGAACACAATTACTTTTAAAAAAAACTGTTAGCTTTAAATATTTCCTCCACAAATGTTCAACAAAAATTTTAAAACTGGATCATTTTATGTCTAGATTTGCCTGGATTATGGTCCTGCACCAAACTGCCATTAACCCTCAGCTGGTGTCTGCATTTAAATCAGGGATAGGCCACTCCAGGCCTCGAAGGATGTAGTGTCTGCATAATTTCCAGATATCCAAGCCCTTCTCATGACTGATTTACCTGGTTCAGCTCTCTGCATCCAATTAGAACATGTCAAAGCAGGGTATGTTGGAAAACATGCAGGAATGTGGCCCTCGAGGCCTGGAGTTGCCTAATACCTGATTTAAACTCATCTTCTATTGTTGTTCTACTCTGTAATGACTGTCATAAACTCAATGGCCCTACCATTGAGTAGTCCCTTTACCCTAATATTTGACATTAGGGCAAAGGATAGCATGCGTCACTTGATTAATCAAAAATGTCTTTTATCAGGAGGAAAATAATCAGTTTGGCAGAAAATCACAAATTTACCAAGTTCCTCCTCCCAAAAAAATTATCTTTTAATAGTAACACTATTACAACATATATTTCAGTACCTTGCGACTGGTTTCAATGTTCTCAATGATGTTGTCGATAATCCATTTTCCTGGCATGAAGTCCCGCTCATGAATGCACAGACGATAGGGGTTTCTGTTGTTCTCTAAGCAGGGCAGGAGCTGGTCCCTGACCCAGTCAGCATCAGAGTGGCTGTACGATATGAAGGCGTGGTAGGTAAAAGTCTCCATTTCCCCCACTGCCTTTTCCTTGTGAGCTCTGTATTTGGCTCTGATGATCTGATAAGTGGCTTTAGTGTACCATGGGAGGTCGAAAATGTAGCAAATCAGCACAAGTGCCAAGATCACTGCTGCCGTGACAACAACGCTGATGGTGATAACCAATCGAATGTCACAGGCAACTTTGCCAGGAAAATATTTGGATACGAAAGTGTTGAGAAAAGGCTCTGGGTGGTAACAACGGTAGTTTAAAGGCCAGTCTGTGAGGTTAATCTTTCCTTCTGATAATGTGTCCTCCACAAAAGCATGAAGCTCACAAGTGCAATGGTAAGGGTTGTTTCCTGCTCTAAGCTCAGATAGTTGGGGCATGTGCTGGAAGGATTCCTTGCTTATCAGGCCAAAGGAATTCCCATCTAAAGCCAGAAACTGCAGGGAGAGACTCTCCCACTTAGATGGAATGAACTTGATTTTATTTCCACTCAGCAGGAGGTTTTTTAGGTTGGTAGCTTTTCTAAAGTATGCCATTTCCAACTGGTCCAGGTTGCAGTAGGAGAGATCCAAGTAGTGCACTGTGATTGGCAGACAGTTGAAAGCATTGCCTCCTAGTGGATTGTGGTGAGCAATAAAATGAGTGATGTTCTGTTTCCAGATGCAGTCTTCCCTCTCTTGGGTAGATCCCAGTTTGTTGTTGCTGAGATCAAACACTTGCATCCGGCTGAACTCTCTTGTTAGAGATGACAAATCTTTCAAGCTTGTCAAGTCATTGGTGCTCATGTTGAAGGTGTGTAGATTAAGCATAGTGCCACTGTAATCGCAGCGTTGGTTAAAGACATAGTCATTCTGCAGTCGATTGTTGGACACATCCAGTATCTCAAGTCCTTCCATCTCTGCCCAGGAGTCACAAGGGACTGAATTGAAATACACATGTTGAATGGACAGGTGCTTGATTTTTTTGAACCAGGTGAAGCGCCAGTCAAACCGCAGGATGTCAGGGTTGCTGATGTACCTACAAGAGAGTTTAATGTTTAGAACTTGGCATGTTTTTGGAAGGAATTTATAAAGAAAGTAACTGCAGATTTTGACTTAGGTACTTTATGATCTTGTACATTTTAGATTGACATTTAATGTTTTAGACTCTTCCAGTGTTCAGAAAAATAATCTCCATAACAGTGACATTTGTTACTGGCATAAAATGAAAATAGTCAAAAAACTTAGCTGCCTGATGGTGCAGAAAATTGATCTATCATACACCATGATACATATGTCAATGAAATAACCAAACCACCTTTGCATTAAAATTGTTTGCAAGCCAAAAGATAAAACAATATTTTGTGTCAAGATTCTAAGGATTTTTTTCTGTTTTTAACCCTTTACCGACAGATCTTTATCTTTAGAGGTAACATTCTTTAGACTGCCCCAGTCTTCACTTGTTTACACAATTAACACAACTCCAGCTGGTTTTGAAGCAGAGAAAAGCAGTCTTACACTGATATGCAACACTTTACAGTAGTAAAGTGCGAACGAAATCAGCGTAGATCAGAAAATTCTACTGTAAAGAAATGCTGCTTTGCGCCGTTATGTAACACCTTAAATTAATAAAGTTTTATATATCGGTGCTGATATATCCGGCTGAATTACTTTGACTGCGTAAACAAAGAGTTAAGGTATGTTAGCAACCATACGTTATTTAGGTGTCGTCAGTAACATTTGTGGTGTTAAAGTCCCCCTATGGCAATTTTTTTTAATATTCCCAGTGCTGTTTTAATTATGATTATGACGTTCTTAACCAAAATTCCACAACCGAAATGTCCTAAAAAGCCATATATCATGTCTATCTATGTGGGCGTGGCCATTGGTGCTGAGCTGAGTAGCCCTGGGTTTCTAATTCTCATTAAGAAAATAATAAAAAAAGGTGCCCTGATTTTATCCTTGTTTTTATTTTTACCCTCTTTGGACAGCAAGCCTCAGCCAGAGAGAGAACTCAAATGCGGATAACACATTTGGGACCTTATGTGCTGACAATAACACAATCAAGCCTTGGGCGCACTTAAAATGTGCACTGCGCACTTAAAATGTGCATGCGCTCCTGGCCCATTGTGACATCACAACGGCTCAGTAATTCAAATAAAGTGTCTTGCCGAAAGTTTCACAGCAATATAAAAGGAGAAATAATTAATAATAATAATGGTTTTTCATCAGATGTGTTATATTTCATAAGAAAAATGCCACACTTACATGTCAAAATCTCAAAAACATTAATTTCATCAGAGAAGGACTCTAAAGGGTTAAATTGAACCCCTGGGAGAATTCAAACTTGTTAAAATGTTACTTGTGAGACTGAAATGGTTAGAAAGTAATTGTATTCTCAAACATACTATGATTTGAAGATTTTGACAAAAGCCAGTCAAGGGCAGCCACTCCAAATTTACCCCAATATGAGTGTAGAAGCAGTTAATGTTTTTTGAACTTCTGCTCAAATACATCTATACAAGTTTCCTTTTTCTTGTTAAGTGTTATTAATGTTTGAAGTCACTGCGTGAGTACAACTAAAGTCCCAAGGGTTGACTTTTACTTTTAATGTTATGAGCACTTATTTTAGAAGTACAACAAAAACAAAAGACTCTAAAATACTTACCAAAGATCCAAGTTGTCAAGTGCCAAGTTTGTGATGCTGGAACCCACCCCACTGTCGACAAATGTCGGTGAACGGGCGAAGTCGATGTACTGAAGCCTCAGCCGTTTGATGGGGGTCACTTGTAAGTTCATCAGAGCCATCCTCAGAAGGTTCTCATTAAATTTGCCTCTGTGAAAAATGAGCTGCTGGGATTTAACATTTCGCAAACCTTGAAAAATGTCATCCTTTCCCATGTAGTATGTAAATTCAAAGAGGTTGCGAAACTGAATGACTTGGAATGACTTGTTGACTAGATCGTGCAGCATGTTATGGAGAGCACTCGGCAACTGATCAACTGCCATATCAAACCCCATTATAGTTGTTTGTACGACTTTTAAACTTTCAGGCTCATAATAGCTGAGGTTGGAGGAGCACTTGATTGCAAATGTGTGTAACTTGATACTTTTGAGTGGATAAAAATCCTTCTTCTTTAGACCCATAACTAAAGGACCGCCCATAGACAGTATCTGCAGTTTGACAAACCTGGAGAAACTGTCAGCTAAAGTGGCGTGTTTATATAAATTGTTGGACATAAAAAGCTTTTTTAGATTGAGAAGAGGCTCTAAAGCTACTGTAGGGATTTCCAGTAGGGAGTTATTAAAAATGTCAAGATGCTCCAGTAACGTGTTGTTTTGAAAAGCATTGTTGTCAATGTGCGAAATGTTGTTGTACTGCAGCTGAAGAGTTTGAAGGCGCGGGAGATGCTGGAAATCAGAGGCCTGGACAGAATTAATTTCATTGTAGGAGAGATCTATATCTTCAAGAGTGGCGGGAAGATGGCTTTGCGGCACTCTGTAAAGTTGTTGTCCTCGACAGTCTGCAGATCTGCCATTGTTGTAGATCCGGCAGGGATTTTTCTCAGTGGAAGATGGGGTCGGGAATACAGTTGGGGATGAGAGAGCCCCCATGAGGAGCCCACTGAACATAAGAACAGCACAGATCATTGTGATGAATCTGAAATGAAACAAAACAAGACAACTATTCACTTTTATACAATGGAGTCATAGTACTGTTGATTTCTAATTAAATTAGAAATTAATTATTTTTTGCAATTTTTCCATCAGTAAATAATCAAATTTAGCACAAAATTCAGGTTTGAACTGCTTTCATTGTACTATCCTTTCTTTCCTTAAAGTTTGACTCCAATCATCTTTTAATAGTGTATCCAGTGGTCTTTTGATTGAGATTATGATGCCGTTTTTAGCCAAGACAAAAAAACTTCTAGATCATAGTTTCTGCAGAGAGCTCGGACCAGGGAGCTTGTGGCTCACTTAGCGTATTTTCTAAGTCACAAACACATTCTTTTTTAAACAGCATTTTTTCATTTGCTCCAGATACTTAAGAATTTGAATAAAGAATACTTTTAATTATTTTAATACTCAATACTCAATCATCAGAAAAATGCCACAGAAACATGTGAAAAATGCCAAAAACACAAATTTGCATTGGAGTGGGTCTTTAGGTCATTTAACACCAGAACTGTAGATCCAGTGTTAACATTCTTAAATTACCATAACTCTTCAACTGTTATTATAAATACAACATTTTTTTTTAAACTAAAAAACACAATTTTGCAACCCTTACACAACGTTTCTGATTTGGTTTGGTTTTTATGTTTTTGGTCATGTTCTGAGTTGCTGCACACCAGTTTCAGGTTAATCATGATCCACAGCCGTCTACATTTCAGTTACTTGCCCTCAGCCTTTATAAATGTCTGGCTTTCAGATTGTTTGTTCTGCTTTGTCAACTTTTTGTTTCTCCATGGTTTTCTTCATGTTTAAGTTTATTGATTCAATGTTAAAACAAATTAATGTAAACAAGCTGATTCGGACCCAGAGATGAGCACCTTTGCTCTGATTCAGATTTTGTTGGAATGTATGATGGTCAAAACCTACAGTAGCTTGAAGCATTGATTGTTTTGGGTTGTCTGCAACATCTCCAGTATTACCTCTTCCGTCTGCTTTTTTTCTATCTGCGTTATTCTATATTTTACATTTCTAATAGTAATGGCCAAAAGAAAGCCTCGTGAAGCACTGACCAACTTCAACACAACTAAGATCGACACTGCTCTGATCTTTTCAGTTAGAAATAGTGACATCTGCTGGTTGTCTGTTGGTAATGCATCACAGCACACGTAGTCAAAATCGAATGACTTCAAGAAGATTTTAAAGCTCAGTCAGTGTTAGTCTTTTTCTAAAATGGTTGATCAAAGGTGCGTAATTGTCATTTTATCTGGAAAATGGTTTAACAACTATTTGATGTGGCAAATGTGTTTCATTGGGGTGTTTGCTTTGGATATACAATTGGTAACTATGATTGTGATCATCTTTACTAATGATGTTGGTCATAAATGAGATGGGGCGGGGGGTCGTTACAGCACATGAACGAGTATGAGGAAGAGACTGAGAGCGCGATGGGGAAACAACACAAAACATAACGAAAAATAGTGACAGTACTGGAAAAAGAAGCCAAATATGGAACCAATGGACTTTTTTTTATACAATTAAATACCATAAGAGTGTAGAGTTTGAAGGAAAGAAAATAATTTAAAATAAAACCAGTTCAACAACCAACCTGTACAGACACCTAGGAGAATTTTCTCCAGAACAGGGCACATCAGCTCCTTAAAGGTATTTGGTATTTTAAATGCCAACCTTTAGAGTGAACGAGTCTTTTTTGTGGCTTGCACATTTTAAGTTGTATTTTATTTTGTGGGTCCAGTGTTTTGTGTTGATTCGCTTTAAATTTGTGTAACCCTTGTGCTATCCTAGTCATCTGGACCCACTAGACAGTGTGCTAAACCATTTTTTTTCAATGATTTGTGATCTTCACTGGTTCAATGGATTACATGAATTTTTTCCACCTTTATCCACCTTTGTCATGGTAGGGAGAACACGTCAAAGTAAGGGTGGGGTCATCTAAGATAGCACAAGGGTTAAAAGGAGAAGGATAAGAAATGTAAGTAATTAAAAGTTGAATTGAAAACAGCTGTTTTTAATCTTTTTTATTGTATATTTTGTCTGGAAGGAATAAATAACACACATACCATACACTTATATATAAAAACACATTTTTTACATTAGGTATTCATTTTTGTGCATGATCTTATATTGTTGATAGTAAATTAAATAAAGCAACCAAAAACCTAAAGTTTTGTTTGGGACCTGAAAGAGGCTTTTAGTGAGCCGATCCAAAACACACGAATCTCTAAGAAAAGCGGAGATTTCCATCACAAGGATGAACTCACACTGCAATGTTTGGCCCCTTATAAAGCCTGAGTGAAGTGCTGCACCTATTCTGTTCAAACCGCACATCAAACAGCTCGACCATTCCCATGCTTTTTTTTCTTTTTTGTTCCAGTTGTTTTGACCATTGACAAAACTGTAAATGTTCTCGACAAGTGATGTGACGAAACGAGGCCTCGTTTCCATCGGTCATGTGATTTGCAGGCTACTCGAATCACTACTGAGCGATCCCTCCGGTTAAAAAAAAATGGATGCCATGTCGAGAAATCAAACGTACACTGGGTTTTAAAGTTAATTTCACATTTTTTTAATTGTTTGTTTCATTTGGGCAGCACCAATTAACAGCAGCCAAAAAAAAGAGGACTAAAAATAAAAGCATAAAATTAAAAAAACTATATAAATAAAATAAAATAAAATTACAATTGGAAATGTGTAAAGAAAATAAACAATTGGCCAGTAGTGGAAACATGACCAAGAGAAAAGGAAGAGTACGCTTGTCTGCTTAGCTAAAAACACACAAGATAAAACTATATTAATTAGAACTGTATAAAAGCGTAGAGTTCATCTGTAATTTCATGGCAAATCATTTGTCTCAGATCATGCATGTTCAAATCACCTGGAGGTCAGCAGAAAGAGTTTGCAAATGAGAAACATTCATCCCTGTTGCAACTGTAAAGACCGGACAGATGAGCTGCTGCCCATTTAATTCTAACATATCCTGGAAGTAATTTTTACCCCAGTGGTGCAAATTAGTTGCAGCACAAAATACAATGTTCATGGAAATTGAAAATAGATGCACCAAAAAAACATTGCAACACTCCAAAGCACTCACCCAGTTTGATCATTCATGGCTCCTGACACACTTTCTTCAACATCAGCCTGCAGGCTGCATTTATAGTCCAAGATTACACACAGTTTGAGCCTTCACGTGGAGAAACCATAAAGTTTTATGACATCGGTTAAACAAACAGTTTGATGTCGTGCCATAGTAACATGCCAGAAATAAAAGCATAGATGTTTTTCCTATATATCTTTGGTTATTGGTGATTAGAATAGATTAGTAGTTTGTGAGATATTCTGTCATATTTTGAACAACTGCCAGATTAACAGATTTTTCAAGTGAATTGTAAAAAAAAAAAAAAAGTAAAAATACAAATGAGCTTTTATTAAAATTTATTGCAATCATATTAGATATGACGGCAATTAATACAATTACAAGCAGATTAGAATTTTGAACAATGTCCTAAATATTTTTTTCAATCCAATTAAGACAAATGACAAGTATTTCAGCAGCTCATTGAAATCCAGATTAGGTTTTTTCAGATGTTAAGAAATGTAAAACTGCACTTTTCTTTCTTTTTTGCAAATGAAAATTGACTTTAACAACTGTTTACACCCTACAGTAGATTTGCTTTCATGTGTTTTTGATCATACATTTTGTTTATAATATTATTTATCTAGAAAATGTTTTTTTGTAAAACATTAGCAGTTATGAAAACACTATAGACACCGTTTTGGATGCAGGTTGCTGCGTCTCTATGGACACAGCATCTTTGCTCTTAAATCCGTTCTGTTATAATGAGCTTGAAAAGTCCATGAAAACTGATAGATTGTCAATGAAACAACTTAGAGTTGTAGAGTTGTAGACTTAAAGTTTCTCAGATATGACTAAAGTTGTGTTTTCACTTAGTAAAGTGATATTGAAGTAATAACATTAACAGTTGAAAGATGACATTTTTAAATGTTTTTTTTAATAATAAACAGAGATCTACTTTTAGTTAATGGAGCAGCCGTGGGGCAGAGGTAGAGTGGTTGACGCAGTCGGAAGATAATGGGATCTGTGCCCACCCATGTGTCAAAGCAAGACATTAAACCCCATAGTACTCCAGGTGGTTATAGGTTGGTGCAGAGTTCGGGAGGGGAGTGTGAATGTGTGCATGGCTGAATGGGACTACGACTGTAAAGCGCTTGTAGGCCTTCTAAGGAGGTAGTAAAGTGCTATATATATGCATATGCCATTTAACATTTCAGTTAACATTAACAGCTATTCTCTTCCAGTAATCTTTATAATAGTCATAACAAGCTTTTTTCTGTTTCCTTATCAAGATATATTTGTTTTTATCATCAACAAAGACTGACACTGAAAAAACTCAGATTGTGTGCCAATTCCCTCTTTGCTCAGTACTTATTGCACTTTAAAGAAGGGATTTTGTTATGGTCTCCGTAAAATGTTAAATCATTTTAGGTGTTTACCTCTGCAAATGGGTGAAGACATTTTTCCTGTTTAAAAAAAAACAAAAAAGTTGTATTACGTGTCCAAATTGAATAAAAATCCAGGGCTCTAGATGGTCCCGCATGACATAAAGGGACTTGTGATGGAATTTGGACATCACATCAGTCATGGTCTGTTTGTTTGACCCCAAAAGGTCAAACATGAAGGTTTTTAAAATAAATAAATAAAAGATCTTGTCATCTGAATTCTACTGTTTTTTTTTTTTTTTTAAGAGAAGCATGTTTGCAAACTTGTGTGGTTGAGTTTATGGCCTTCACCTGGTTGGACATTAACTTTCAGGAAAGTTTCATTGAGATCTCCTTGCGTGACTCATACTTTAACCCAGGAATAAGCTTCCTGTTTCCTGCAACGCTGATCATCTCTAGATTTGTGCCAAAAAATGTTATCCTCTCTGCTGCTGAATTTATTATGGTCCTTTTGAGCTTCTCAGTTTGCTGATAACATTAACTGTTTTTCTAAGATCAAGATAAGAGTCAATGTCATGTTCATAAAGCTAATATGTCTAGTAGAAAAACATTTACTGTAAGTCCATGTGAGCTTCAGACATGTGTTGTTAAAAATCGGCATGAAAACTGCAACATTGCTAATCCTGAAAGTTGTATAAAGAAGGAAACTAACACTTCATCCTGGAACAGTTTTTTTTTTTCTACAGGGGAAGAAAGCAATGACATCCTTCTGTTTTATTTCACAGAAGCAAGCCTCGTATACTGTACCAGTCCCAAATGTTATGACAGAAGTTCACCAAAATGACACTGTCAGCACCTGAGTCACCTACAGATAAACACTTGGTCTCTAAACAGTTTGTTTTGTACAAAAGCACAAGGAGTTCAAGAAGGAATGCAGCTACAAAATCATATGAGGAAAAGAAGCTGTAGGCATTTGAAGGAGCCCTTAAGAATTGTTTTAATTTTTTATAAATTTGCCACAACTTGATATTTAACATAGAACAAGGGATGTAATGATTACTTTTCACAATGATTCAATTCATATCATAATTTGTGATTGCCAATGCAATTCAGTGTTAATATTGGTTAAAAAAAAACTGCAATTGTCACTGCAGGGGAAAATTGTGTTTTAGTGTTTTAATGTCTTTGTGCAGCATTTTTCAGATGATATAGGATATAAAGGTAAAGAAAAGTAATCTCAGAATTGCATTTTTGAGTCTTTCTTTATTCAAATTTTTTGCGAATCAGGAGCAGACAAAAAGTGCAGTTTGAAAAAGAACTTATTTGTAACGTAGGAAATATGCAGGCCTTTTCACTAGGCTCCTGCTTCATGCTGATGCGTGCACCTGCAGACAAATAGATCCGTGTACGTCTTTGTTTTCCTCGTCTGAGCTGGAGTCTGGCTCTGAACTGTACAGCTATATGGCTCCAATATTGCTTTCAACTTTTATTGCTAGGTTGGGGGGAAAGGGGCTGTAAGCTAGCGGGAGAGCTCTCAGTAACGGAGACGGGAAGGGGGGCAGGATTGCTTCACGCCAGCGGTCCTGCCCACATTTCAGAGGCAGATTTCTACACAAACTATATTCTAGGAAACAACAGCTTCTTGGCTAACAATGGCATGATAAAAATTATTAAAAAAAAACACTGGATAGACTTTTAAAATAGCTCAAAAGATGAAAGATTATCGGAGTGGGACTTTTAATTATAATTATCTTAAATTAACATGATTTCTGCTCTTTGAAGAGAGAAAAGAACAAACCAATTGTTTGACAAAAAAACAAAAACAAAACATGTTTCCATCATTGATTTTTACCTTTGATATCTCTGCATACGACATTAAAAGCGTCATTCTAAGAGCTCAAAGCTTTATCATGGCATCTGTTTACCCAGCGCTCAATATTTGGTGGCTAAGTTGTTTCATTGATATGTTGCCAGTAAAGCGTCCACTGCTCCAGAGCAGTCCTGCAAATATATCCGAAAGCAGATTTGTTACAGCAACAACTGTTCTTTACAGCGGTTTGATGAGGTTCGGTGTTTAGCTGCTTGTGCATAAACACAGCTGCTCTTCTGCTAATGCTACAGGCACTAGATTTGCAGGTCAGCACGCTCATCCCCCACAATTACCCTCAACGTGTTTTAAATTATAATTTTGTTCCTGACAAACTTTAAAATGTGTTTTTCTTTCATCAGAACTGGTTCCTTTTAAGGTATATTTGTAACATATAGCCTTAAGGTAATTAGCTGGTTGCAAAAATACTTCGCTAAAGCAATTTTACATTCTAAGACAGACCCTGCTTTTTTCAGAATTTGCTCAATACTTTCAGGGCTGAGTGGCTCATTCTCAAAAATTCATCCAGTTAGACTAAAATCCTGAGATGTTGTCAAAACAACAAAAATTCTGTTTATAAACTAAAACATTTTAGTGTTTTAAATGGAAAATCATGGGCTCTATATGAGTTCTTTTTTAAATTTGATTGAATTTTGAAATAAAAATTAGAACGAGGTACCAGAAAGAAGCTAAAATTCATGAGATCTGCTCATTGTGAAAGACCTTAATTATTGCAGATTACAGCAGAAGCAAAAACCACTTCTGCTGGAATCAGGAGGTGTTTTCAGCTACTGTGGGTTTGATGAGCCAACACTGATTACATCTGACATCCTACACCTTGCTCCCTAATTGGTATGCCTACATGGAAACGTGTTTTACCGAGTCATTGTGCTCTAAATATTTTTCATTACCCAGTTCAGACATGCTTTCTAGGGGTAGCTAATAGTATAACCGGATTTGAACTGAGCTTCAGTGTTTCCGGGGGCTGCAGATGTTCAAGCTGTTATGGTTTATTTGTTCTGTAAGTGGATCACAGTCTAAGCAAATCTCTTTAGTGGAAAACTACACTTTTTATCTCACTATTAAAGGTAAAATAGAAAATGAGTTTTAGGTTTTTAAGAGTCAATGCTTTGAAAGCTGTTTAGGCTAAAACCTGAAAGATAAGAAAGGAAGACGTCTCGGGTCATTAGGAAAGAAAATATGTCTGTTTGGTTTGGCTCTTCTCCGGTCATTGTTTCTGAGCTGCATTGTGAAACCAGGCTTTTAAAACAAGTAACTAAACTATGAATAATCAGTGACTTAGTAACACCAGGATAATCTTGTTCTTTGTGTCTTCAAGCAAGGTCACCTACTAAAGGAATTGGACAATATTTGGTTTAGTTCTAGTTGCAGCCTTAAAGCTTTTACGTATTTAGGAGAGGGTTTTAGGGAAAAATCCTTTTCGTGGTAAATATTTGTTCTGTTGGCTTTTGACCTAATGACTTTTGATATGAAAACCTTGGTTATTCAATTGGTATAAAGGAATTACTTCAGTGGAGAACATTTGAATGTCTACTTTATGTTTAGGTAAATTCTTTTGAAAGTCTTTGCTGCTGATAGACTTTGAAAAAGTCCATATTGATTTGCATTTTTTATGTTTGATCAGCCACCAAACTTTTTTTTAACAGCGAAGGTTTTCAGATTGTAGGTGGACCTTGTGGTCACTCCTTTCTAAGACCCACTGCATTGTGGGTGCTGCTCAACATAAGATTTTAAGAGAGAGTGAATATTGACATGTTGAATTTTTCTCAAGGTTCTACCTTTTAAGTCATTTGAATTACTAGAAATGTATGTCTAATCAGATTAAAATGCTTTGATTTCACTCTGATTATAATTTGGTTCCTCAATCTCAGTCTGTCTGGTTTTGTTTCAGTCTCTTCTCGGACAAGTCTGGGTCTCAAAAGGTCAAGGTGTTTCTGCACACATGGAAACAAAAGCAATGATTGTTTTTGAGTTTTATCATAGTTCTTCATGTGAATACACTTGCATATAGTGAAGAACCCTCACTTTGTCACAAAAAGATGGTAAAAATTCAAGGTTGAACTAAAGTTCTCATCAAACTCAGCGGTGCTCATCTCTTTGTTTCGACTCCCACAATTCCTTTCTGCTTCTGCAGCAACAAAAGTCATTTTTTTGACGAGAGGCCATCTCAGTTAGACTGCACATTACTCTAAAACGTATTATTACAGGTTCACCTAAAGCAATAGCCCTCCACTGTGCTGAAATATTTACTTTTTCATGTTTATAGAAAATATAAAGCAACAAAACTTGAACAATTTGCCGTAGTTAGCAAATTTTCTTTCATAGTTTTTTGCATTTGTCCATTGTATCACAACTTTTGTCAACATTTTTTAAAAAGTCGTGGATGTTTCCATGCATCAAAGCAACTGATGTGATTCACTGGAATGTGAGAAAAAAAAAAAAACATGTAAAAATGATTTGAAAGAGTTTCTGCAGAACATGAAAAAAATTGCCAAGGAAAATAAAAAACAAATATTAGGGTAGAGGAACTGCTGCATTATTTGGACTAAAACCTGTTTCTTCATTTCTTCACAGTGCAAAATACACCCGTCATTCCGAAACTGTTAAGCTTTTGTGACAAAGCAGTGTTGGCTCACAGGGTCTCATCAATTCAACTTTGTATTTCTTTGTAATGCGTTTATTAAAAAAAAGTCAATGTGGTTACTACAAGTTTTCTTTAAAAACTTTCTGAAACTTTTTGATCCTTTGGTTTGTAGACTTAATTTACCATAAATTACAAGTAAAAATAAATACTTGGATGCAATATCTATTACTTGCTTTTTTTGTTTTTTACTTTTTCTAATAAAGATGTGACAATTTGTGTTTCATAAACAAATATGTCTTAAATATCTTAACCTGCATTAACTTAACCCTTTTTTCTGGTTAGACCACTAACCAGCGGTGACTGACCCCTCACAGAACGAGCCCAGGATGTCAAAACAGACAAGATGCTTCTGTCAACAGTTTTCTAAAGAAAAGCCTGAAAAAAAAAAACAGCAGCAGAGGAAGTGAAAAAGTAAGAGTTTACTTTTCCTATCAATCTGGCTCTTTTGTGCAATACCATCTTTGCCCCCCTCCAACACTGCTGACATGCGCACAATTCCTCTGGGTGAGGTTGGTCACTAAAGTTTCTTTCCTTTTACATTACATTGTACATTTACATTTCACATTAATAAAATAATAATTGATTAACAGCCTGACATTTGATCCTGGACAGGGACCCCTTTGTTAGTGTTTTTCTTTTTTCCTTTTGTGAATTCTGAAAACAAGTGTAGCTGGTTCTAATTACCACTTCACAGAGATGCGCAGCAACAGTTCCTATACTATCAGATTATTCTTGACATGCTTCCTCATTTGGGCTGTTAACAGTCATTAAACATTTCATTACCATTAAGTAGAAAGCCTAAATTTCTGCTTTTATGGATGGAGGTGGTTACACTTCTGTCGAAGCACACAGAATTGTTGTGATTGTAGTAAAAGCCACACATATTCCATATTAAGATCATAATTGTTTAGTTTCTCTTAAAACAAGCCCGTGTAAGAGGAGAAAGGACCCAAAAACAAGCTCCTCATGACCTCAGTGAACCCTGCTGAATGGTTCAGAGACAGATACGCCTTGTGAAAAGCTGCCAACATAGAAGAGGGTTAAAAAGTGAATGGTTGTAATTAAGAAGGAGCAGTATGCTGATCCAGGCTTGAGACACACCCATCTTCTTTATGTTGATTTACTTTGAAAGCATCTTAGTGCAACACCAATGCTCCATTTAAAAATGAAAGTATTGCAGGCTGAATTGTTGGATCTGCCTCTCTCAAACACTTCTGAACTCCAGCAGTCCCATGTTTTTTCGAAGATGAGTAGACAAAAAGGCTGTGGGATTTTTAGTCTCCACACCCAGAGAGTCTGAGAAAGAAAAAGTGCTACTCACCTCAGACGTGCATCCAGACTTGTGTTTTGGCAGCTGGGCACAACTGAACTATGAAAACAAGTCGACCTGGGTTGTCTTCTGCAGTGAGTAGGAAATGAGTCAGTGCTGGATGCGGCTGCCTGTGACTGGTATTTCACTTTGCCCCCCTCCCCTTGTAGCCGTCTGCCTTTCCTTCTTTCCCTCTTCCTTCAGTGTGGGTGTTTGTGTGTGTGTGTGTTGGGGGGTGTTTTCATACAGATTTTTTTTTTTTTTTAATTCCTAAAGGGAAATTATGAAACAGTCTCACTGCTTCAGCTCTAATGACGCTTGTTTTGAAGTAATAATTAACTCCAAGACAGTAAAAATTCCCGGTGAAGCCGTCAGATTGCAATCAAGCATGAAGTCATTGGAGGAATGTTGGTCAGCATAGAAAAAAAGACATGCATGCACGATTGCTTACGGGAATTGTTGCAAGGTTAAGCAACAGGTAGATAAAGAAACGTGAGTGAGCTTTTCAGGAAGACTGTGAACACACAAAAGCCTCATTGTTTTCCCAGGAACTCGCATCCTTATGATTACTGGTCACAGAAATTAAACATAAAAAAAAGATTCTTTATTTCTGATGTTGAGATCAGTTTTTCTTTAAGCTCCTATAAATTAGACACACACAAACATTAGATAGTTTATACAATTTCAAATTCTAACGTACACGATTAGTTTGTATCTTCTTCAAATTGTGCAGAAATTATTTTTCCATTTGATTTTTTTAAGACCTACTGTTATGAAAATCACGTTTTTTTGTTTTTTAATGTGTTCTTGTAGCCTTTCCCTGATCATGAAGGATGTGTATGAGAGGTAAAACTGCATTTCTGATTATTTCTTTATTGAAATCGATGTGAATCTGAAAAGAGTTTATTTGTAAAGTAAAAATATTGGCTGGGTGGACCACAAGCACCCTGCTCCAACCTCTTAGCAATGGGAAGGGAACGGAGCTGCTCTGCACCAAAAGTTCCGCCCACAACTCAGAGGTGAATTTCTGATTAACTCCTGCCGCTCCGCAGAAAGCTATGTCCAAGAAAACGACAAAGGTTTTCTCGTTTCAGCCAGAAAACAGCGTTCTCATTTTTAAAAGACCACTGGGAACGCTAAAATACTTCAAAAGACGATCACAGTGGGACTTTAAAAAATCCTGAAACTGTTTGTTGTAAAAAACATGTTTAACATAATAGAAAAATGTGAAAAAATGTAAGAAAAATAAAATCAAACAAATATCAATCATCAGTGTGAGTCATAGAAACAGCTAGATTGATGATTTACATACAGATTTATATATTTTTAAATACGTATTTACTTTATTGTATTCCATTTTATTTATACCACTGTGTTATGGTAAAATCATTTACACTACATAAAAACAATTAAAATAGATTTTAATGAAAAGTACATCCTCCATCTGCAGAAAAATGCCACAATTACATGTTAAAAACACCATTTTCATCAGAGGAGGTCAAAAAAACACATTTTGTTTAAATATTTACTTGTTTAAGGCTCAATATTTACCCAAAAAAATTAGATCATTCTGTTTTATGATGCAGAAATATGAGCTGTGCGGGCCATAACACATTCTGCTTTTTTATCATGTATCACAGAGCAGAACACACATAAAATCATCAAAGCTTGAAAATTGAAAGGTGCTGTTTGGCTTGACTCAACCGATGCTTTTAAATACCTCATTTAATTTAAATAATATGCTTTACAATCTGGTTGTCAGGATAATAATGAATGCTCAGGAGGTTGAGACTCCTTGTCCTTGACAGACCAAATCAGCATGCATGCCTCTATTTAACTCCTTTTACCTTACAGCACAGTTCAGAAAAAAACATGATAAATTACTGCTCATTCCTTTAGAGCAGGGGTGGGCTATTACCAAGCCTCGAGGGCCGGTCTGTCTTCATGATTTCTAGTTATCTTGCCCTACTCATGGCTGATTACTTGGTTCAGGTGTGTCCAGCAAATTGGAACATATCGGAGGAGGGTATGTTGGAAAACACGCAGGAATATAATTCTCAGTGCTCACCTCTGCTTTATGGGAAATAAATATTTCAGTAAAATAACTGACAACTTTAAGGAATTTTTTGTCTAAGACAAACACATAAATGGAAGGATAAAATTATCTTTGCTTCAATAATTTGGGCTCATTGCTGGCAAGTGATGAACAAAGAAGGTATAAATCAGCATTCTTAAACCATGTTGATCAAACTGAAGAAGACAGAAGAAGCTGCAAAGGCTTTGCTTTATTCCAGACAGGGGACTTAGGTTTGGCCAGCAGATGGCGCTACAACCCCTCTGTTCCAGGAGTCAAGAAACAACCCAAATGCTACCTCATTAAAACATTGTGCAAGTCAGATGTCTCAAAAATAAAGGCGAAGATGCAATTTTTATCAAAAATAAATTCGTTTTGACTAAAATACAAGCAAATGTGTTTTAAGTGTTTCACATTTGTGGTAATTCAAAGGGGGCTTTGTATTTGGCAAGAAAGACAAACCATGCATTCCTTAATACTCATATTTTATTAATTTTCACTGTCACATGTCAGGGAAACACATGTCATATGAATTTGTTACATGAATATCTAATGCACTCTAGATATCTGTTATTTAAAAATACATGTCATGAGTTGGTATTAGAGTGATATGGCAACAATAGAGTATAAATATTTTTTTTTTTATAGATTAGAGTTTGGCATGTTACTAATAAAAGTAAATATATATCATGACACAGAATTGTGGGCACACATCATGTACAGACATTCAAGACCCAACAAGAGAACAACACAGCAACCCGCCTCACAACTGTGATTCTTGAACAGCGATCTTCTTCCAAAAGGGAAACAAAGCTGGCTTTGAAGGGGATTAGTCTTTACTGGACGTTGGACCATGGATGATGTGTGTGTGTGATAAGCACGGATTTGATCCTTTGGATTTGGAGGCTATGGGAATAACCAGATCAAATCAAGGACTTGGACAGAGAGGCGTTTGTCTCCGAAGAAGAAAAGATGAGTAAATTCTAATCTGAATTTCCATGTGTTTGTGTCAGAAGTGCTGCAGGGAAAAACAGTACAGATAGAGGGAGACCTAGCCTGCTCTGCTTTCACCTTAATCCATGTAGTGGAGTCAGCACAAATTAAAACGTTGTACGTCCCTCCTATGTTGACCATTTCATCCTTATTGCTCAACTGTATCACAGTTTCATTTTGCATTGTGATTGTATGTCAGTAAATTTGTGATTTTTCATGAGAATCTCTTTTGTTTTATGCTTTTATACCTCTGTGTTCCTGTGGCTCAGATACAGCATTCCTGTTAAAAACTGTCAATTTATTGAGTCAAAACAATCTTTTAATGAATGAGCCAACAGATCACCAACTACTATTTCATTAGCATTACGGTCATTTGTAGTCTTTTTATGTTAAGTCTTGTATAAAGTGTTGGTTTATCTTACATTTTCTGTTTCTATTGTACACATACATAACTTTTTTCTGCATTCATGATTTTTTTCCATTAAATTTGACAAGTTAAACAGACAGAAGAACATATGTGTGACTGCGTTTATTCATTTAATTTTTTTTTTTACTATGAGGCAAAATTGTGCATTATAGTTCAGACACACTTAGGTTGGTGGCTGCAAGAAAAAGGTGTTTTGTTTACAGCGCAACCTTAAGCTCCACCAGGTTTAGATGGTTCTGAACACTATGGATTTGTTAAATGTGGAGTTACCTGCAGCTAAGGTGTGATGCTCACTGACTGTGGTTTAGTTTTTGTTTAGTAAATGGAATTAACCCCTCTTACCATTTCAGGCAAACATTATTTTTCTGCCTTATCAGTTTTATGCTAGTAAATATTTCATGGAGAAACTTGGTTTATATTTAGGGCAGCACCTCTTTTCTGGGACGTTTTCAGAAAAAAAGATTCCACTTGTCTGGGGTGCCCAACACTTCCTACCTAAAATAAGTCACCTCCACTTCTATGTATCTGGCTTACTGCGTCAAGACTTCGCCGAAAAAAGTCGCAAAAATTGTGTGTTTATGAGTAACAGAGAATACATCTACTGAAGGAATGTAATTTATAGTTATTACATTCATCTACCTGGTGGCAGACGTAGATTTTCAAAATAAAATGTGTTATGACACTTTTATAAAATCATCTATGACTGGACAGAAACAAAGTATTGCAACATCACTTTAAGGTTGTCTCACACTACAGGAAATCACAAACAACTTCAAAGTTTGAAAATGATCTCAGAATGGTTTCCAACAGTGTGACGTTTGCTGAGAAGAAGAAAAAACAGCTCAAAGGAAGATTTACGTCCCTTAAATCTTAATGATTAATATTTCTAATCTGAACTTCTGTACGGGTTGTCATGCTACGTCGAGCAGCTTTAGTCACATGAAAATTAATTACACATAGCTGGAAAAACATTTTACAGAATGGATTACAACAAAAATTACATGACAAAAAAATAGAAGCATGTACATTGACCTAAACAAGAAATTAAATGTTTTTTAATGAACAAATAAACACAAAAAGTGGTCTTTTTCATTGTGTTGTTTAAGCTAAAGTTGCTTTTTATTTTGCCACACTGAGGTTCTCCACGCACAACAGGACCAAAAACTAAGAGTTTGGTCATTTCATGTCATAAAGGCTTGTGAGAATGTTTAATCCGCATGACAATCGTATTGTAGCAACTAAGCAAAGCACAAATTTGAGCTCTAATAAAATTAAAATAGAAAAAAAAAAGAAATCGGATTTTATTGTTGTTCAAAAAATCTCCAGAAAAAATAATCTAACAGGTTTTTGTCACCAGACTCTAGATGATAATAATTTGCGTTAACTATTTTTTTTTTTTATCAAAATAAAAGAAAAAGGATCCCCTTTGAACCAGCCTCTAGTGGTCTTTTGGGGGAACTTCAACATTAGCGACTTCCTGGTTTGCTTGAAGTTTGGGTATTGAAGGTGGCGGCTTAGAAAGGCTTCTGATATTCAAGTGAAGAACAGCCTTAGACTGATTATGAGCATCTTCAAAGTTGTTTTAACACATTAAAATACTACCTTTTTTTTTGTTTTTAACAAATAAATGTTATATTTTCCATCCAAAGGGAATCTTTATAGAAACTAATTATTATAAATCAAAGACAATAATGTTTAGCTAATTACAGTTTAAATTAGCCAAGGTCAGGTTAGTATGTTTGCAAGGATATTCTATCAAAGCAATAGGTTGAAACACCAACATCCCACACTAATAGAAACAGTTATCTTCACAACTGGACTTAGCCACAAAGTCAACACAGATGTTTTCTTTTATTTTAGGTTTCTGTGAATTTGTTTAAAAAGCGAATCCTAACAGGATTAGTTAAGTCCTAATGATCGTCCTGCTCTCTAAGCCTATGTGATCACAGAATTTGAATGAAGAAATTGTGACTAAAACACTTACAGATCTCCTGTAAATCTGCTGAAACTGCATGTGCGTATTTGTAAAAGGCGATGCATGTAATAATGATGAAGAGTCTTACAGAGATAAAGAAATAAAAAGTCTTGGAGATTTAAATCTCCCAAAAAAACATTTACACTGTTTTTCGTGGTGCAGCAAATAGCCCAGAAAACAAGAAAAATTAACCAAGCTGTTAAGCAAAAGGCATAGTGTCACATGTCTCCTGCGGGAGCTCACACCCCCATTCCTCACCGTGTGAATTAAATTCTTAAATACAATACAACACAAACCAGTTCTGTCATCTAATTATCTATTAATGGCAATTCTGCCACTGTGGAAAGCTCATCTCAGACAGATTTATGTACCATTAGGAAATGATAATTCTCAAAGCTCTTGAGGAAAACGCTAATCCACCGTCTAATTCATCCCTACAGTTCTGCTTTGCTCTGCATTCTGTATTTTTCAGCTTCCCTTTGTCATCCTTATATTATCTCTTTTATTTTTCAGGTGTATCTCATTTCTGATCAAATTAAAGGATTATGCTGAAGGCATGTTAGTTGGGTGACATTCAGTTTCAAATCAAGCAATCCCAGTGCAGCTTGTGGATGCAGACGGGTACCAGGCATTGATGTGAGGCCTTTCCTCTCTGTTTAAAGCCCTCTAAATGGATAAATGCAAATATGATGAAGCTTCCCGCTTGAATTTATTAAGGTTTTTTTCTTTTTTTGCTTTACAGAACAAAGGGGTAGAAAAATGCAGCAGTTGTCTGTTCATGCTGATGTAGCCCAGGAAATTCAAAACAGGCAACAATACACAATACATTCAAACTATGGCAAATCAATGTCATAACCCATCAAGACAAATGATCACAAATGCGGACGCAACAACAGAAGTCAGCACCTGCAGAGCAACAACATCCACAACATACTCCAGCTATCTAATAATATATTTCTTTGCCAGGGAAAACTACAAAATGTGACTCTGCTATGTGGTTTCATGTAGCCCGGTGGTACTGTGATTATTCTGTCATTAAAACTGCAAGAGCACAGCACCTTGTTTGTAACTTCTGGCTCAAAAAAAGCAGAGTTTCCTTTGTATCATGTAACACATGCCACCAGCCCACCTAAACAAAAAGAGAACAGTTCAAAGCGTAATCTGGACTAAGATTCTCAGAGGGTCTCGCACGTGCTCTGGAAAAGGAGGGATGATGGCACGTCAAAAGAAAAACTGAAAACAAGGTGCAGCAGCAAATATCCCAATTCAATCTGCTAAAAAGTAGGCAAGAAACTGCTTATTCTTGAAAAGAGGTGATGGGACACAGTGATGTTCAAGAATGCGCTGTTTTCCATCAGCCTGTCAATTAGCTGACACTTCCTCCCAGCCATGTTGCTGGACTCAGCTGCATTCATCTCACAGCTCCAAGTCCAGCCCCGTCTGCAGTAGTCTGCTTCAACTGCAAAATTGTGCTTAGGAGTTTATGTTCCAGAAGTGTTAAGGCTTTGTAAATCTCAATACCAGACATTTTCTCTAAGTTACTGAGCTATAACGATGAAATGTAACAGGATGAATGGAGCGCATTACTAAGAATATATATCCACAAAGAAGCACAATCAACTCAATTTAGAAAGAAGTAGTATTAAAAACAATTGGCCTGGTATTGTTTTGTAGCCCAAGTCATCAGATATGTCTTTTTGTTTTCTTATTTTGAGAGGAAGGGTTCGCAAAGCACCTAATTATAGTTGAATCAAGTCATGACTTAAAGACGACAATTCACAAACAATACCTCCTAGTTGCATTTTTAGTGTAAATGTGTGAATTAGAACAGTTTTTACCAAATTAAGACAGCTGCGGCTGCAGATACGCTGCTAAGCTAAAAATATAAATTTTTACTCCCTTGATCAGGTGACTTTCTCTAAAAACCCAAATAGAAAAGGTGAAATGTCCCCTTAAAACCCAACCATCTACATCAATGCTATGCGAACCTGACCTCCACACAGTGGCTCCTGTCAGAGGGAGCCGTCAATGAATGGGGAGTTTGCGTTAGTGTTAGCTGTGGTTAATGAAGCCATAAGGTAGCCACGGCGAGCAGCAGGGAAAGCCCGAAGGTGGAGGCAAGGGAGGCAGACAAAAGCCTGCCGTCGTTCACCAGTCGAAAGGAGATGACCTCCACCTTGAAGCCATCTTCAGTGGCCATGCAGCGGAAGACACCTTCCTTCAGGGGTGTGTCAACCAGAGGCCCCAGGACACAGAAGTCTCCTGAGAAAAGGCAAGGGTAGTTCTTGATGCAGTTGTCCTTCTCCCAGCGGTAGAAGGCGTGAAAGGAGCGCACAGGGCAGGGGAGAAACACGGAGGTGTTAGACTGGATCACAACCTCCTTGGGTGAAGTTCGACGCTGCTTTAGAGCTGCACACGGGGCAAAAAAAAGTTGTGTGTAAGTGATACAAAATAAGTCCACATGGAAAGACTGCCTTATTTTGGGAGGTATTAGCCTCACTGTGGTCACAAATGCCAGTTTTTAATTTAACAGTTTTACTCTGCACACCATCCAAAACTGTGACCCGCATTAGTTTCAGTTTAATATGTAGAATTCAGCCTCAAAACTCAACAGACTGTGACATGTGACATCTCCATTTTGTTTTTAATTAGGCTTCTTCTCAACAATGGAAAAACACGAGACAACGTTGTTTCAATAAAGCAGTAAAATCAAACTAATACAATGTACATATAACCTGCTGTCTTTGTCTGGGTTTATTTTGAAGTTGTTAAGGAACAAAAGAGCTGGAGAAGCCTTCAGGCAGCCCCATTCTCATTCTGTTTTGAAAGAAAGAAAAACCACGGTTGCCATTCTTCAGACTGTTAACAGAAGGTCTAGTGATGCTATTCTCTGGTCAATGAAATCCAGTTCAAGTCCGAGGAGTAGGAATGACAGCCTAATGAGTTTTAAAAATAAGACAATGCAGCGTGCAATGACATTTAGCCACTGTAGATCAAGTCGCTAGGACAAAGTGGGTCTCATGGGTAATTATTAAAATAATGTAATGGATTGCACCCAAATTTGAAAGAAGTCAGTGTACTTATCCTGCAGCCAATTAATATATGGAGTAAGAGGGTTATAAGAGTTAATTGATACATTGTTTTATATTCCTACAATCCAACCAGATTGATCAGTCTGAGGCAAGTTGATAATCAAATCAAGCTTTCCCATTATAAAATAATTTCAAAGTGAAATAAATCGATAATCAGTATTGGAAAATACTATTTGGATTGAGGCACAGTAGCTTTATTTGACTACAATGTAAAAATGACCAAGGGCATCACATCCGTCCCAAAATATTTCATGTAGAAAAACAACAGTGGGCTTACCTAAAATGTCAGTGGACATTAATTATTGTTTACTTGTTTGTTTGTACAAATACTTTGTATTTGTGTACAATGTATTTGTGTACAACTATGTACTTTACTTGCACTGTTCAGTAGCCAGGTATTTATCTCTGAGTCACACTGGTAGAAGTTTTGGCTAAAGATCTCCTGGATCCATATAAGATCATTGAAATGGATCATTCAAAATTAACCAAATCTGAATCGGATTGTCAGCCACAAGTTTTGGTATGATTTGAATGGTTGTTATGTCTTGTTTTTACTTGTAAGTGGACTTTGGGTGCCTAGAAAGGCACCGTAAACTGCATTATTGTTGTTGTTAAAATGAGTCATTACACCCCTTAAGTGAAGGCAAAAATTGGGAAAAGCCCTGAAGTTAAAGGACAAAAGAAAAGTTGAAAACTTCACTTCCAAGTCAAGTCTAAAATTTCCAGAGAGTTAGTCTTTGGTTAAGTTTCTGTCCCTGGAGAAGTCCCTGGTCAAGTCTAATGTCTTTGGAGTTTGAATTGTAGGTCAAGTCTCAAGTCTATAGAGAACAACTCTTTGCTCAAGCCTTTTCTCTGTAGAGAATTCTTATTTGCTGAAGTCCTAAATATTAATGTGTAGATTTTTTTAATACTGTGCAAACTATGCTTTATTTACTTTCATTCTATAATAAATGTGTCCCTTTAGATTTATAATCTTGGCTTAATTATATGATAAGCATCGTTTTAATGTAGCTGTGCAGAAATATTCCCTATTTGGTCATTGTAATTTAGATACGTAGAGTGTGGGAGGGGGAAGATAATGGCTTACCAGCAGCTTCCCCACAAACAGAGGAGTTGGATTGGTCCAGATTCTGTAGGAGTGTTCTGCGGAGGATAGGAGAGGCACATTGAGCTGGGGGAAATCATTTCATAAATGGGAACTGAGCTGCTGGATCAGAGACAAGGCACCCTGTGTTAGCTTTGTCAAAAATAAGAAGAAGACAAGCCAGTTGTCCTGTCATTTACATAGATGTGAGCAATTTACTCAGTCTGTAGGAAACTAAAACCAAGCAAACTAGAAAAAACTACAAAGTCTGTGTTAATTGTTTTGATTTAGCTAATTAATTGTTAATTTAAAGAGTAAAGTTACATATACATGCAGTATATTGCATGTCAATGTGAGCCCTGCCTAACCCTTTCTTTGTTCGCGTGGAAGCAGGCATTAGCTGTAAAAAGGTGACGTCAGCGCTAGGCTTACCCATACGTCATGTTGTATCCGGGCGGAATGGTGACACACTTTCTCCTGGCTTTGTCCCAGCCACAGTACGGATCCCGGGAAAGGATGCAATCCCTGCATGTGTCACCATAGCGACTGCAGTCAGCCAGTGGCAACCGCTGAATCTCCATGGCTGTACCAACATACAAATGTCCCTGAAGAACGGATGCCAAAGATTGTGAGTTCATGATAAAAAATACATTTCATTAGGTTAGAATTTTGTTTTTTAATATTTCATAGAAAAATCTATTTATATTTGATTGCTGGTCTATTCTGTAACAAATCTTTTGGTTGAAAATATATTAATGGATACTTTATTTTCATTTCTGGTTTTTCTTTTTCCATCACTTTGTTACTTTTATTTTTGGCATAATTACTACACTTTTGTCAATGGTTCCCCTTGGATTTAGTATTACATATCTGTTGCTATGTGACAAGGTTTTCAAAAGTCTAACACAGTGGTCACCAATGCAGGGCCCACGGGCACATGGTCGCCCGCAAGCACCACTCAACGCGCCCCCATGGCATTCTCTAAAAATATCACAGATCCCAATAAAATTCAATATAACTGTAAAAAGCTTTGTTTATGTTTGGAACAAATTCGGCGTACATTGGATCACTACGGATTACTAGCCAAGATTTCGCACACATACATATCACGTACGTCCCCGCTCTCCCTGTTCCTCATGCCCACATTGCGTGTATCATTTATATTACCTCTCCATTAACACCTAACGCAATAACTACGCCATGTTTTTTTTCACATGGGTCAAAGTTGCCCCTTGTCCAAAAGTGTGCTAACCTGATGCTCCCGCCGCATGTGGGAGGAGCCTTTGTTAAAAACCTTTCTCCATGGAACGCAGAGGATGAGGATAAATAGAGATAATTCATAAAACTAACAGTATTAAACTAAAAATGTTGCACAAAATGCACATTTTTCACTCATGGTTTCACTAAAAAACTCAAAAACTTGTTCTTACAAGAAGATTTATAATTTCCTTTGCTCAAAAGTGTTAGAAGTGATTTCTGTACTACCGTTTCAGCTGGTGTTCCTCCTAACTTTCAAATGTTTGAGCAGATAAACTTAAACAAATAAATATTTCATTTTTATAGATGTTTTTCTTGTCATTACTGTTGTGTAAATCATTGATTAGATTTGTGGAAAATAATTACTATTGATATATGATCAGTCAGTTCATAGTGTTCAAATAACTACAGCTAAGTAGTTAGCTAGTCTGAGGTTTTGCTTTTATGGGAAATTTGCAGGTAACAAGTCCTGTATAACCCTTCAAACTACTCAGACCCTATAAAATAGGTTGGTGATCCCTGGTCTAACGCTTATTTTTTGGAAAATGTTTATTCATTTAAAAATAAAGCTTTAGTTCTCTTATAGCTGTTGAAGATCAAGGATTACAGGGAATATTATAATATAAGTTATTATAAATTATTACAGACTTTTCTGATATATTTTAATTCCAATTTAGTCCTGTTCATTTCAACAACCATGCAATTTTTTTTCTTATTTCTAATAAACGTTCATGTAAGTTACTATCAGATTATGTCAAATAATTTTTTAATGTAACTGCTTATACTAAAGTAAGCACTTAAATTTAAAAAAAAAAAAAAAAAAGCCCAAATGCGTCTGAAACACCCTGTTACAGCAGATTGCAACAACATGAGTCATACCTTTTGGGAGTCAATAGCCATGTTGAGAACAGGCCCCTCGTTGTGAAACAGCGAGTATTGTGAAATGATGAAAACCTCTTTGTTGGTGTGAATAGCTTTGAGAACTTTGCCCTGTTCTGTAATAAAGAAAAGAGAGAAAAGATCATGTCAATGAGAGTCAGAAAAGGCAAGAAAAGTCTCCTTTGTAGTGTTTTATGTTGAATTTCCAAAAAATGTCTCTACTTTTGTCTCATTACTTTTACGTTCCCCGTTTCACCCTTTGCAGCTGCCTTCATGTGTGAATTTGTGTTTGGAATGGTAAATGACTAAAGCTACATTCACACCGCCGTGTTCAAGTTGCCACTTCTAATCAAAAGTCTACGTAAATGTGCATATCAGACTTTTGTGTTTAAAACTCCCACATTAACGCATAGCTATGCAAGTTTCTTCAACTGTTTTCGGGCTCTACGCTCAAAATGTGCGGCTTAAACATGTGTTGAGAGTTCAAACTGCTTAAACTTTGACCAATCAGAAACTCAGATGTTGTAGTGACTTATGGGTAGCATCCTTTTCAAAAACGCAAAAGTGCCAACTGGTTGAAAGCTGACCTTGCAAAGGAAATTAATATTTGCCGTTCATGCCCGACTGAAAGAAAAAGCCCCCTGCAGGATTCATAAGATGGTAGGTGGTGGTCATGAGTTAGAAACAGAAAAAGAAGAAATAGGCCCTCCCTGCTTGTCCAGTGTGAACATCATCTATGTCTGTCACATGCCCGGCGTTTGTGGTTCAAAGTGCTTTGGGCCTTTATCAAGGTAGAAAAGCACCATATAAGTGTACGGTTTTTAAATAAGCTGCTTGATTAAAAACATCTGATAGCAAAATAATATCTTAAATATTGTGGAAACATTCTTTTATTTTCATTTTGAACGGCTTGCTTTCCCACCATCAATGTGACTCTGTATGAAAATGATTTTGGTTTAGTTTTTTTTATTATTTTGATGCTTAAACTTTAGCAGCTTGGTCAAATAAAACTCTAGATATGTCATATGTTGATAATAACATATTTATTTTACATTGTGTCCAAAAAGTCTTTTGCTACAAAATCAGTAAAAATGTTAAAGTCTCTAATCATATGTCGCCTTAACCCTCACCGTGTGATGGGTAACTTTTTTTTTTTTCATTCATTTTTGTTTTATGCAACTAACAAAAACCTAGAAAAACAAAATAAGATGAACTGATATTTATTTATGAAAAATGGTAAAAAAGATATTTGGTGACATGTTTGTATATTTTAGACCCAGTCTGGAATTTTCTTCAGTGTCAGTTAGGTTTATAACTTTTTTATCCCCATTTGATTTTTATAGGACATAGTTTTGAAGATCTGCAACTTATTGAAGTATTAAGTCTATATGTATATAGTTTTATGTAAAATATTTTATGATAAACAATGAGTATAAGTCCTCATATAAGCCAAGACAGTTTTTATGTTTTTATGCAACAAAAACAGTGTGAGAACAAGAGGTTTTGTCAGCATTTTAGTTTCCCACTGCCTCTTTAAAAATAACCTGTGAGGAAAAAAAAAAGCACAGCATTTTTAATTAGATACATTCTTGTTTGTCTTTCAACCGTAAAATCACAATTCCCTTTTTATTTTATTTTTTTAGCTTTGTCTTTGTTTTTGGCTTAAATATTCATTATTTTGTTTCTGCACAGTGGAGTATGGAAGCTTCCACAGCAGCTTGCTGTTAATTACATCAAAATAAATGAGGTTTTTCATCTGCTTTTTTCTCTAAAAAATGAATGTGAACTAGCAGATACATCCAAAAAAAAAAAAAAAACTGCTGAATGTATGAGCGTGATTTAGCTGGACTCAGTGAGTCAGGAGTGCATGCAACCTTTTGTTTGAAAGCTGATGAGTCATTATTCTAGCTCCGAGTCACAGCTTTGTTTCTCTCAACACTGCCAGACAGCTGAATGTGGTGTCACTCTCATTGACTGCCTGCAGCTTTCCGCTCTTCTCTGCATTTCAGATTTTTCTTCAAGACGGTTTTTGGTGTCAAAACGTAATATTTGTTCCCTCTAACAATAATGCTTTTTGTTGGCTCCAAGCAACCACTCCTTCCTGTCCAAACAATAACTTATCAAACTGAAAGCCCCCCCGCAGAAGACGTCATAACATTCTTTGTGTTTTTACATCAAACCTTGAAGTCCCGGCAGTAATAAAGTGATTAGAGTGATAGTTTTTTTTATTTTTTTTATTTCTGCAGTTCACCTTCGTGAGGCCCTTTTGTTGTTATATTTAGAGTAACAGTGTCTTGTTGTCACTTCGTTCCTCCTCAGATTGCTTCATATCTCCTTCAATGGAAAAATCCTGAATTATTATAATTTAATCTCACTTTTAAAGACCAACTTATATGAAAATTATGTGTTTGGGGTTTTTGACATGTTATTGGGACACATATCTGATGATGGAAGGCATTTGTTCAGAAAATAAAGGTCAAAATTGCATTTATTAGTACTACCTTATTGAAATCATGAATCAGGAGCATACAAAAAAAAATACTTGGCACCAACAAACTGTTTTTGGCTAAAATCAACTTAATCATAATTAAAAGTCCACTGGAAATGCTTTGAAAATAGATTTAAAAAATAAATCCTGTTGTTTGCGTTCTTTCATCCCAACAGTGCATCAGCACAAAGGCACCAGCTCAGGGTAAAAAGGTCACTTTGCTGCAATTGTGACATCTGCAGAGTAAACCTGCTTTTAGCTACATTTATGCAGGTGCAGAACTGGGAGAACACATAAACACCTTTTACTGCCTCTTTGCATGTGCACAGCAGCGCCGTAAAAAGCTTTTATGGTTGAAGAGAAAGCCAACAGGAAAAATTTCCTCTGTTTTCAGCTTCTTTCTGCATATTTTGCCAACCAGATCTGCTTTACTTTTGCAAGTGACATTCACCAGTCAGGTGCCACTTTTTCCCACCTCTACAGCTGATTTGATAGACAAGAAAATTGGCTTAATGCAACTTCAGAATTCTCCTTTAGTCATGCAGGTGCATTGTTGCATGTTTATATCCATGACTGAAATGCTCAAGACTCCTTCACGGTTGTCCGTCTGGCATTGACTCACAGCTACTTCTCAGATGATGGACCAGTTTCGGTTTAATTCTCCTTTGTTGCTTTTTTCCTAAGTGATTCCTCGGGGCTCTGATGCAACAAAGACTTTGAGGTGCTCAGCTATAATAACCTTATTTTTTCTTTATGAAGGAGATTTTCAATCTCTTTCATGCAAAAATCCCTGATGGCCAGGCATCTTAGAAATGATAACAGACACTGGACATGTCCTTGTAGTGCCTTCTTCCTCATGGCTTTGATCTGATTTGGAGCCTAATGTTTGAGCTCGTTTCTCCAGCTATACCAGCCAGATCTGCTGTTTAAAAAAGGTTAAGACACAGTCGGACTTCAGGAGTGGTCACGAAAAGATCCAAATAAACACTGGGGATCAGAAATGAAGTTAACCTCACATACGCTTGAATACATCTGCTTTCACGCTGGAATCACCTACAGGTCAGGGTGAAGAGGCTGAATCAGCAAACGCAAGAGAAACACAAGTGAAAGAAACACAAGCTAACAGTGATTCTCTTCTAAAAGGGACTCAGAGTTTTACATGGTGGTTGTAAAAATCCCAGAACAGAACATAAACCCTAAGGTTCGTTTTTATTCATTTTCTGCAGAGCCTATGCTTTATGTTTATTGCACTTTGTTGTTTCTCTCTTTTTGTAATTAAACTGCCAAAATAGCAGGGACTTCTGTGCCTGCGTTTCTTGTCCAGTGCTGCAATTAACGGTGACATGATTTCCGTTGTCTCCATTTCCTTCCTCCTCTGCAAAAAGCGAAGTCAAAGTATGACAAACCAGTAGAAATGCGCACCAAAAAAATCTGATATTTGATTGTTTTTTTGGAATAATTAAGCTGAAGCCAGTACATTGCAGACCATACAAAAAAAATGATATTTCTATTTTGATAGTAAAAAAAATTAAAAATAAAAAAGCAGTTATTTTTTACATTTTTAGGTGCATGTGCAGGGGACATGCAGTGGAGATTACAACACATGATTCCCATATAATGCAGCTATGGTCTATCTTTGAAGAAGCGGAGATAGTTCTTTATTGAATTAGAAGGTCAATTTATGTTTTTTTGTGCCTGCTGGAAAGTCTCTTGGGGCTTTAAAGATTCACTCTGATCTCTCAGTGTTTCAATATAGAACATGTTTTGAGCAGAAATATGAAAAAAGGAATCCCTGCATACTGGAGAAAATTGCAGGGAAAAATGGTGAATTTCTGATATACCACTGCCGCTCTGCAGAAACTATGTCCTAGGAAACAACACAGTTTTTTTAGCCTCAAAATGGAATAACTACAATTAAAAGACCACTGGGAACAATTTTACAGTAGATCAACAAATGGTCTGAGCTGGTCTTTAAAAGGACGGCAAAGTATCTTTTGCTGGTAACTTGGTAAAAGTTTGCAGTATATCTTGCATTTTTTTATCAACGAGTCTCCACAGGAGCTCAAAAATGTGAGAAGAATTTCACAAACCTTTGCCCTCACAAAAATCTACAGCTGGGCAATACAAAACAAAATAAAAAGTAAACAAAGTTTATCTGTCCAGTGGAACAGAGACTTGAGGTCTGACCGTTTTGTATTTAACATACAGTATTTCTCAGCTTTACAAAACCTCATATTTGCAAGTGTGCGTGTGTGAAAGCTATAATTGTAGATTTTAAAAAGAGGCACACTGGTGCAGAAGAATATTAGAGTTTTTTAACTCTGTCATTCAACATAATTCCCTAAAGAAAGCAGCAAGAAACTGAAGTGGGTTCTTTTGTTCAGCAATTATTCTGAGCAATGCATGTAACGAATATTCATCTGATTGAGACAAACAAATGCGTCATCAGTATTTTGTGTTGTGGTGGCAGAACGATCCAATTCATTTTCCACGAAGACCATCACAACTCTGACTTCACCTGTTTTGTCCTTTAGAACAGACACAGGAGACCCTGATGCAGACGCAGAATCTAGTATTTATGAAGCTCAAGTTTAGTCTTAGAGAAAGGTTTCTTCTTCAGCCTGAGAATGATTTTGATGATGAGTGGAATGTCAAAGCTCCCTGATAAGGTTCTTTTCTTGGTGATCATTTCACTAGCAGTGACCAAATAGAGATCAGAGGATCTCGAGGAGATGAGGAATGCTTGGTTTGGTGACGAATTTACATCCTTCAAACAAAGAACAGTCTTTCTGATAGAAAAAAATGCTGCTGATTTTCCTCCATTTGTATCTCATGAAGACCATGTTGCTTTTAGTTTCCCACTGAGCAATACTGAGATGTTTGAATAAAAGTAAACTAAACATTTTATTAAACAATTAAAAACACTAAACAGTTATTTTTTGTAACCTAAATTATAAAATAGCACTGTTTAGTGTAGTTAAATGTTGTATTCTTTTCAGCTTTTATCTTCAGCGGTCATCACATGAAATCTGCTTGTTTCTATGTCTTCTGCATCCTCTACCATGTCATGTCTTTGTTCACTGCATCCATAACCCTCAGTGCAATATTAACGTACAGTTATTTGTTTATTTTTTGTCCAAAGATTGAAAAAATAAAGTACATGATTGGGAAAAGCTAACAGTAGGTTAATTTTTTACTGTAAAAAACTGAATCAAAGCTGTCTCATTTAATGGTAATAAAGGGATATTTCTGACATATTCCATAAAAATTTGCCAGGATGCAGGAAAATATCTGATGAATATTAATATATAGATTAACATTTTGCTGTTTAAAACGAGAAAAAAAAAAGATTTATGTTTGGTGGCATCTTTTAACATGGAAAATATTTTAAAATGTTCTTTTTTACCGTCTAACCTATAAGGAACAACCAAAAGAAATTAAAAAGAGACGTAAACACGTGAAATTTGCAACAAACTGTATCCACTATATAAGAAAATGTACAAAATATGTAACAAACGCAATATTAAATGAACAAATATATAGCAATCTTGCTTTGAGTTGATCATTGAGCTATTTCAGACAATTTCAAACCCAACAGTAGATGAATTAGTCACTTCTCATCTAAGATTTATTTTTCTCACCATCAAGAGATGATTAGGATTACAATAATGTATAACGGCGACAACTGGCATCAAAATCCTTTAAAGCCTTTTTTTTTTACACACCTCAAGTGCTTTAACAAGAAACAAGCTGTAGTTTTGTTACTATTAAGCTACAAAGTCTTGATTATGAAAACATCTTTCCTTTGGCGTTGAGGCGTGCTGCTGGCAGGCGGCGTCGGTCATTACTCAAATTAGATGGTTGCTTGTAAATTACTGCAATTGTGGAACACCCAGAGTTATTTGTAATTTGCAGCCATGCTCTAATTTGCGCACTTTAGTAAATCTGAGGAAGCCTTGCGATCTCACATCTCCACACTCCTAAGATAGTTTTGCATAAAGGATAATCATCCTATATTATGTGCCAGATTCCACACTGAAAGCATACACATTTTCCTTCAAACCACAAATGTTTTAAATTAAATAAAAGCCTCAATTTTTCCACGTGACCTACATTAACATGTCAAAGACTGATATTAATTCCCTGACTGAATATTTAGCAAAAACAATCTAATGATATTTATTTATTTAGTTGGTTTTTAATCCAAAAAGAAAAATGAAAAGACATTTTATTTCAGAAAAATAAGCCATCAAAATAACATTTTTAATAGAGTTTTGAAGATGTTATTAGCTAGGCACTTTAAAAAAAAAATTTTATTCACTGTTAGTTAGTCATAAGAAGAAATAATTCACTTTGTCAACTACCTCAGGTTTCTCATGGAAGTTCCATCAAGAGAAGCTTATATGTAGATGCAGGGTGCTATTTCTGCAAATTAGGAGTAGTAGTAATCCTGTCTTTTAATCAAGTCACTGTATCATGGTTTGTTCTTTTAACCCTCAAATGTTTCTCCTCTAACATCTAAGACTGAAATGATTTGGATCTCTAACTTTGTCTTTTTTTATGATAAAAGATCAACAAATTAAAAATGTTTTCTGCTTCCTCGACAGCCGCCGTCAAGGTGACCTTTTTTATCTCTGAGCCTCCAGAGTCGAGCTGCTTCAAAGACTCTTTCCTCCTTTCTCGCTGAAAAGCAGCAGTAATGCAAGAAACATGCATATAAAACACTGCAAAATGGCAAAGGAAGAATATTGTCAAAACAGAAAAATAAAGCACTTGCCAAGTCGTGTGCATAGATGAAGTAGAAAAGCATGTCATCCATAATGGTAACAGTCTGCATGGGAACAGTTAATGGCAAGTGTGGGTGTTGATTTTATCTGCACATTACCAGCTGAGCCTTTGATCCAAACAAGAATAGATTTTAAAAAATGGATGTGTTTGAATGTACAGTTTTCAATTAGACAAAAAAATAAAAAATAAATACATAAATATAATCATTCTGACTTGTGTGCATCCCTAAACAAGGCTGGGGAAATTGTCAACATTGGCTTTAAAGCCTGTGATAGTTTTATGCTTTAAAAAAAACTAGTAAAACTGGATGATTCAGACTACACTAAACGGTGATTCATCAGAGCTTATGTGAATCCCCAAAAACTGACGAGTTGATACAGCACCAGTCAGCTTTGGACCACTCTGAATCATTTCTATTTTTTAAACCTGAGGGACATTTTTCTTTGATTTCTTTGATTAATAGAAATGATACATTTTCTATGAAGTTTAGAATGAAAATGAGTGTTTCAAAGCATGTTGTATTTAGAGGGAAAGATAAAAACAAACAGAATTCACACTTGTGTTTAGCTCAATGTTTGCAATTTTTGTTTGACAGGTAACCTCAAGTTGTTGTTTTTTTGTTGTTTTTTGTTTTTTCAAAGAATCCTCAACTTATAACTAATTTGAAAAATCAGGTTCAGGGAGTAAACAAGTCAAAAAAGGCTGGACCCTTTTTTTTGGGGCTATTGATGGGACTTTGCACAAGCTGCAAAATGTATATCTCTAGAATGTAAAGGTAAAGTTTTAATTTACATTTCTTCTTTGATCTAAAATGTACATTACTGCCATAGCAGAGAAAGATTTTGTAGCTGTAGAACATCAAATCTCCAGTGTAGCCTGTCCGCCTGGTCTCAGTGTGGCTTAAACTGTTCCACTTTCCTTTTGGGTCACCACAGAGAGAGGTAGCTGTTCATAGCCTTTCAATGACTGACACAGCTTTAAAAAATCCCAAAGTGAAAAACTATCAATCTGTCTATTTTTTCAATCCACTCTGTCTCCTGTCCACTAAATATATCACCAACCCAGAAAAGCCAGATACGTGTCACGCAGAGAGCCACCGTAAGAAGGATGATTCACTCATCGCTTGGAAAACTCATACATACAGGGCAAAGGCACAGGACTTGTTGCCATGGTGATGTCCCTGAGGCACAACACAATTTTTTACCTCACTGATGTAGGCTGTGCAGCGCCTCTGATGAACTGCTCTCATAAAACAGATACTGAAACAATCTCATCAAGGCCAAGAGTTTTTACAACACATAAGTGCACAAAAGATTTGACCATCATCTCAGTTTTCAAATATTTTCTTAAGTGAAATTTCCATTGTTGGAAAAAAAAAAAAAAAAAAAAAGATACGTTTGCTTTTTTTTAGGCAGATTCAGTTTAAATTGGGAAAAACTTAGTGGAGGAAAATGTTGATGTAGTTCCAAGCTGTTTTTTTGGAAAAGTTTTTTTTTTTTTTTTTTATTTTCTTTTTTTATTTTGCTGTTAGACTTTAATTTAAATCAAATAGAATCCCAACTGTTTGGTCGACACTTGGAACTAATCCATTGTTTTCAAGAAGGGTTTTTACAAAATCCTACAAAGGATAGAAAATAAGAATTTAATGTCACTAAATATGTATAAGAAATAAGACTTTTCTTTTTTTTACATATGCATTTGTTTCTGTTCCTACATTTTGCCTGCTTGTTGTTGAAAAATGCATCTGATTAAATCTGCAAAAAACTAGGTGTAGTTTACTGATAGAGAACACCCTCATGTTTATGTTTCTTTATGTTTATGTTGCTTGAAAAAAGGAAGCGACAGGTAAACGACCAATTGAAGACAAGGCTGAACAGAACAAGATTATGTGGTAAAGAACTAAAAAATTAAACACAAACAATAAAAATAATAAAACTATATGTTAACCAAGCAAAATGGGCATGTGATAAACTAAAATGACAAGGACTGATATAAAAAAAAGTAGATGGACGAAATAAAAAATAAGAACAAGATAATAAATAATATCATGAAAATTCCACCACATGTGTTATAAACTGCCCTCAACACAACTCAATTTAAAAACAGGACATTA